>CM034154.1:197314361-197767634 GCA_019776745.2 Taxus chinensis
TCACAACTCATGCAAGGTTTGGGCCTCTCAACTTGTACCCTCTTTTGACGTAAATTCCTATTGGATGCTATCCTTCAATACCTCAAAACTTGGGCATTCATTACAGTACTCAAAAATCGAGAATAGATGCTTTTTTGTCATCTCCAAGGTATTTCCTTCCCACAGCTCATCCCACCTATTACTTGCCTTTTCTTGTTTGGGCGATCTTTAGGCCTCTTGGTTTTTTTGTTATAGGACAACCTTATCAATTTCACTATCAATTTTTATATGTTCCTCTTCACATGTAGGGTCCCATTAGTGATTTATTCTACTTCTTCCTTGCATAGGGGATTCTCTTGTCTTACTTCCTCATGGCTCTCCTCCAGAGAAGATGTCTTTTTCCTTTGCTCTTCTTCAAGGCTCTCCTTCTCGTTAGCCTCTAGGACATCCTCACCTCCAAGGGATCCATTGGCATGTGAAAAATGTGGTGTTTGTTTCTCAATTGGGACCTCTTTATCATGTTCCCTTGCTTGTGCATGTGATTGTTCCATAATTGTGGTTTTTTCTGTAATGTTTGCCTCATTTCTTTTTTATTAGAATTCCTTGTGTGGAGACAATACCTATTGGATTTTTATGAGGCTTTGAATCTTGTTGTTGAAATCCCCTCATAGTTTCTCTAGTGTGGTCCCCGTCATCAACCGTGTGATCCTCTCCCATGCTTTCAAGATTGAAATTTTCCTCCACTTTGGTTACCCAGGGAAGGGGGAATTGATCCAACTAGAGAGGTATGTCTTTTCATTTTGTCTCAAGGGGTTGGACTATAGATGAGACTACCTCCTCATTTTATTCTTTAACCTGGATCTTCTTTCCTTTTTTGATCCCCATTCCCTTTGCCTTCAACTTTGATTTCTCCCTCTCTTGTGATCTTCCCTCATTGATGCGCACTCCAACTTGCGGTTGGAATTTTCATTGCTTTGGCTTGCATCTAATTGAGGGATGAATATTATGTTAAGTTAATATTTTTTCCATGAGTCATATACATGCACGGGTTTGATTCTAATTTCATCATTAGAGGAAAATATTCATCTTTGGATTCTTCTATCTCATTCAGGGCTTATATTTCTTGCACATTCCAATGATGTTGGTGTCGACCTCAACTTTATTACCTTTATGCATGGGAGATCTGTTATCTAATTTAGAGCTCGTTCATTTTAATGTGCATTGATTTCATGAGACAACTTTATCCAACTTGATACTTTCTCCTTATTTAGATGGATCGTTCAATGTGTCATCACGCAAAATTTGGAAAATCCTTGATGTGTTTGACAAACTTGGGGGAATTTGCTTTTCATTCCAAAATTCTACATTGATGTTTTCAAATCAAGTTCTCATCTTATCTTTGTAGGAGAGACTCATCAGATTTTTGGATAGGTTATCCTTGTATGGTCTATGGGTGATAACTTCTTTTTGTTTCATGCAAACAATCTTGTCTTTAGGATCCTCTCTTCTTCCAGAATGATAAGAATAATTATCATTACCCATCATAATGTCAACAAGCTCAATTTGTTTTTTTAAACACAATTTTAATAAAAATTAAAGCAATGTGGGGGGCTAAAGAACCCTCACTTTCCTTTCTAAGTTCCCTAAACCTAAAAGAAACATCAAAACAAAAAAAGAATCTCATTTGACTCATTTCTCATTTTGTGAAGGAGAAGACAAAGAAAGAAAAGAGCATATCGAAGAATAGAGAGCAACAGTGAGAAGAAGGCAAGAGAGCAATATTCTACTCCATTAGAGGTATGTTTATCACCCTTTGTTCATTTTACAAATTTGTATAAACGATTTCTTCATTGTTTCATTTATTTATTTTTCAAAGTTTCAAGCTTCACAAACTTAGGGAAGTTTTTTTTGTTTTTTTTTTCACTTGCAATTTCAATTGGGTGTTACATTTCCAATAAAAAACAATGAGAAAAATTAAGGGTAGTGAATGTGAAGAGATTCAAATGGCAATGCAACATAGAGGTGGAACTAGAAATAGGGTTTCTTTAGGGAGTGAGAGTGTTGCAAAAACTGTGGGTTTAAATAATCCATTTGATTGCTCTTCTCAACTCCTTAAAATCTGTGTAAAGGGGCCATTCAATCATAAAAATTCTCTTTCACAATTTGCAACAACCATTGACAAAGAGAAAAAAATTCAGGGGGGAGTAGAGTGTGGTTTTGCCATATTTGCAATAAATAATTTAAGGGCAGATCCACGTGGGTTTATTCACATCTTTTGGGCATAGTGGGACAAGGGGTAAGAGGTTGTGAAAGAATATCATTAGTGGAGAAGGCCGAAGTGACTAGGTTTCACATGGAAGGTGAGGAAATGAAAAAAGGGATGCCATTGGAGACTACACATAGTACACAAGTGCCTACCCAATCCGTGGATGTTGAAAGTCAAAGGGGAGAGGATTTCGCCAAGGGAAAGAGAAAGGCTTCTACTATTGCGGGGATGTTTAATGTGGAATCAAGGGAAGCAGCTGAATCTTCTATTGTCAAATTATTCATTTCCAATGCTATACCATTTCATGTGTACCGTTCCCCTTTCTTCAAAAAAATGTTCAAAGATGTAATTGTTGTTGGTTCCTCATTATCCTTCATGGAGAACACAAACTATGAACCAACCTCCTTGATAAAGACTATTATAAGGTTAATGTGGTGATGAAGGAGATGAGGCAAAATTAGATACTAGTGAGTTTCTCTATCATAATAGATGGGTGGACCGATATTAAACATCGGCCACTCATCAATATCATTGTCACATGTCCTACTAGCCCTTATTTTCTTAGAGCTATTGATTGTATAGGGAAGAGGGAGGATTCAACCTTTCAATTTAAAATTTTGAAGGATGCCA
This sequence comes from Taxus chinensis, assembly GCA_019776745.2. Lineage (NCBI taxonomy): Eukaryota > Viridiplantae > Streptophyta > Pinopsida > Cupressales > Taxaceae > Taxus > Taxus chinensis. The sequence goes on from CM034154.1 coordinate 197,317,237, forward strand.
TAGAGGAGATTGGGCCCTCTGATGTTGTATAAGTGGTGACTGATTCAACCCGCATATCTAACTTAGCTAGCGAGATGGTTGAGAGTGCTTACAAGCACATTTTCTGAACTCCATGTTGTGTTCATGCATTAAATAACACATTGAAAGACATGTTATCCAAATAACTCTCCTATTTATCTGGATAACTTATATTTTCATTCCGACTTTGATGTTTCACATTTTAGGTTGCACGCACTCAAGCTTTCTCCCTTGGCACAATTTGTTTGCCTGCAGTTCTTCAGTGTGCCTTGCGCCCTTATGCACCTTCCTACTTCTCCCTCTGCATTCTATTGTCTCCTTTTCCATTTTTCTTTGTGCCTTTCTCCTGTGTGCCCGATTTCTTTCCTATCATGTCGCATACTCCTTGTGTGCACCTCTGTAGACTTGCCTTCCAAATCAGCTAAGTCCCTGACATTCCTCTTACGTGTTTGCATACACTCTGCTCCTTCATGTGCCCTCTTTTTCTTTCTACCATCGTACGCCCTCATTCAGTTAAATTCTCGCACCCCTTCCCCATAATTGTCTCATACAAGTATTCTCTTATTCCTCCTATGCGCACACCTTTGTGAATGCCTTCCCTTTGTTTCCCTTTCATGCACTTGTCTCTTTCTTCCGCGCCTTACGCCTTCTTCCGTTCTAGTCATTATGCCACATCATCTATCAGACTTGAGTGTGCTACATGCATCCTATCAAAGTGTGTGAACACGGTGCCAAATATAGAAAAGCAATTGGTGCATGACACGTGACAGAAAAGAAAAAACAAATGAATAGTTGGCCGACCCCTTTAGTCAATCCACACGTGCCACGTGTCTCATGTGCCCAGAAGACTCTGACATCTTCTGACAACCGTATCTTCTATTATAGAGCTCCAATCGGCATACACCTGGGCTTGTCAGAAAGCTGTTGATACAAGATACACATTGGACTATTCAAATTCAAATATAGGTGGGATTTGGTAGGTGGAAAATAGGGAAGCGTCTCTCATCTCATCAATGCACACATCTAATCGACCTCAACCACCAGATTTCAATCAGATCATGCCTTTTTCCTTCTTCTACACACCAAACAGACATGGGGAAGCACATCCAACAACCTTACAGCCAGATTTATAGGCATTTATCACCGGTTGTTGTTGGTTGAAGATTTGAATCTGAGTTTCCCTCTCTTTCTCCTTCTCTTCTCTCCTTATTCTTCTATAAATAACAAATTTCTTCTTTGTAAGAAGGATCCCTCTTTGTTGTAACAACACCATGCCAAAATGGTGGATGACTTCCCATGGGTCTCAGACCTTGGCATGATATCTACAATGTATTCTTGCCTCATGCCGTAAATGTAAATGATTGTGTATCCCTTAAGCAATAAAATCGTGTTTTGTGGAACTCTTATCTTCCCTCTCTCATTTTCATTGCATTTTTCCTCTTTGTTTACGTTTTCTAGCATGGTGTGTGTACTCCCGTGCTTGCAGTCCTCGTGTTCATTTGTTACACATGCTAGAAAGCCGAGCTTGCATGTTGATCCGTGGCGCATCATCTGCCCTCTTCTTTTGTTCCCTCTCTATTTCCTTCGCTACTTGTGGAGAGAGATCGACCCTTTCCCTAACGCTATCACCTTCCTTAGCTTAGGATTTCCCCTTTCTGCACATCTTTCTATCCCTGGTCCCTTGGCATGTTTAGTCTAGGATTTTCTTTCAACGTTAGGAGTAGCAGTAGTGTTAGAGGTAGGTAGAGTAATCGGCCTTCTCCAAAGATCTATCCCAAGTGTGCAAGGTCCCACAACTTAGGGATGGTTCAATTATGGTCTCAAACAACTTGGCTCCTTCAGATCCGAGACGCAGGTGCATGTTTGAATTACCAACAAGACATTGGAAAGATAGATTGGGTGAAGACATTGGTGGAGAGGCAAAAAAATAAAGATGTTCATTTGCAATTATCACACCCCACTTACTTTATTCAGGACTTTTTCAAGGAAGGAATTCCTCAAGCCTGTGGACACTAGATATGCTAGCTATTTCATTTTGTTAGAAAGGATGCTTAAGGTGGAGGAGGCTTTGCAATTAATGATGGTTAATCAGGATTAGGGTAGATGGCCAGAGGAAAACACTTATGAAGGAAAAGGTGTGAAACAAAAGATCCTTGATGATGATTTGTGGGCCACAGTGAGGTAAGCTATTATTGATTTTATATATGTAAGTTTAGTTTTTAAGTTATGAATATTTTTATCCATGTTTATAACTTGTAAATTAGTTTAATTTTTCTTTCTTGAATCTTAATATTTTCAATTTTTATTGTAAATTGTTTGCAGATATGTTTGCTCCTGCATCTCACCTATAGTGGGGGTCATAAGATATGCTGATACAGACTCTCCTAGTCCTAGAGAAATTTATGAGACATTTTACAACATGTTTGGACAGATGAAGCAAGCCATTCATAAACAGGGATCCTACTTTGGGATTTTATGAGGAGCATATCAAGCCCATTGTGACATGGTGGTGGAACACAATGAACACCCCACTTCATATGGTAGCCTATGTTCTAAATCCCAAATGGTATGCATCACGACCTGGGAGAGTGCGTCCATATGATGATGAAGAGGTGAAAAAAGGGCTCATGAAGGCCTTTTGAAAGATGTACACTGGTGCGGAGTCTAATTTATTGTGGACCCAATGGCTATCCTTTGTCAATCTTCGTGGACGAACATTTAGCAAGCCAGAGGTGAGGACAGATAGAGCTACATTAGCTCAAGTAGACCCTATTGGATGGTGGACATGGCATGGCTAGGATGCACCAAAATTGAGGATTCTTTTCACTTGCCTCATTTCACAAGTTTCTATGTCCTCTACTGCAGAGAGGAATTGGTCCACATATGGCCTCATCCACACAGTTAATAGGAACCACCTCACCTATCGATGAGTAGAGAAGTTAGTAGCCATGCATAGTGCCTTGAGACTTCAGGATCAACAAACTCTTGAGTATCGTCAGATTCCAACTACACTTTGGGATGTTTATCCTGAAGATGCTGAACAGATTGATGAGGAGGAATAGGTGGGATTGGTTGGGGTTCCATTGCATGAGGCAGACCCACATAGTTCCAGTGACTCAGACCCAGAGTCTGATTTTGATGCCACTTTAGTAGAGTTTGATTAGGGGTAGTTATATATTTTCATTTTGATTTTCTATGTTTTAGATATTTTTAGCCCTTGGGCATTTCATTGTAATTGAAACTTGAATCTTATGTGAAATATCAATGCAACTCCAATTTTATGTATTGAATTTTTATGATGTGTGTGATAAATGCTTTAAGTTTAAGTTTATCAATGTGTTATACTTATCATATAAATATTTGAACTTTCCTATATTTTAAAGGTTAAATCTTATGTGAAATCTCAATTCAACTCTAATTTTATGTATTAAGGTTCTGTAATGTGTGTTATGAATGCTTTAGCAATGTTATCATATGAATATTTGTTAAATTTCCTATATTTTTTTAAATTTTCCCTTATATTTTAATAGTCGTCCCCTGTCGTACCCTAAAAAAGGCCTTAAAAAAAATCCGTCCCAAATACATGTCCTACCAGCCCAAAATTTTTGGTGGAACATAGAAAATAACTCTTCCAAAGATAGCTTATTAATACAACTAAAGGATTTGGGAGAAGCTACTCAGACATGTCTCCGAGGCCCAAATCTCCTAAATAGAAAAATATGTCTCAGATTTTAAAGCTTTTTATGTGATTTCTTAAGTTGAAATTCACACGGGCAAAAGAAATGGTAATATCAATCTGGAAGGAATCCATCACTGGAGTTGGTTTGTGGCAATATTCTCCGAAAAATGCATAATTCTGGATATGTGGTGTCATTTAGAAAGTAACAATAAAAATTAAATAGATGGTTAAATGCAGACATTACTTTTTTACCATGAAATAATTTTGGAAGAGCAATTTTGTTAAGATCAAAATCATGTTATGTCATGCAAGTGCTTTGTGTTTCCACGAGTTGTATATTTGAAGAGCTCTCTTTGCATGAAAATATTAGTAGTCACATAGCCCACACAAGGAATAAAATATAATGTTGGTGTAGGATATTAATTATTCCAATGATTTATTTATTTGGATTATTCAAATACATGTAAATTTAGCTTGCTTAGGTGTTCTTAAGTCTTCGGGAGTTAACTACCACATTTATTAGCTAAGTGACAGTCACATTCTGTTCTAGAATTATTTTCCACTAGTCTAATGGTAGTTATCTCCATGATTTTAAGTGGAAGATACATTTATTCATCCTATATATAACACCTATTATAAAACCATTTTTATTGAGTTGAATACAAGCTATTGTGTCATTTTCATTTTGATTTTTGTCTCTTAGCAATTTGTCCATTAGTTAGCTTTTGTCATTGAACCGATGCATTCATTGATCCAAAGATCTTGGCATAATCTCCGATATGGTATCAGAGCCATTTTGGTATTTGAATGTCATTTTTGCTGTGAATGACATACTATTGAAACAACTCTCTCAAATTGTAAAGGCCTCCAGTTGCAACGTGATATCCTCAATGACACCACAACAAAATTGGAAAACACTCTCTCAAGCTCCAATTGACCTATGGTTTTCTCTCCATGACCGGGCCTCGTACGTGAAAGTCCTATGTAAGGTTGTGTCCTCACAAAATCAAAACATCCAAAGCTAAGTTTTAGAAATTTTACCCAGTCAGACCCTAGAACCGATGCATGTTTATTATTATTTTAAAATAGCTTGATGTTTTATTGTTTTGAGGAGCATTTATTTCATTTGAGTGCAAGTAGAGGTGTATAGGCACTTTAGTTAAGGCTTTGTAACTATGTGAGAGAGGTTTGTATTTTGAATCCCACTTCTGTTCTTACTAAAACTTCTTTTTTGGTCAAGTGTATTTCAATTTTGTACGAAATTCATTTAAATAGGCCATTATTGATGAAAAATTAATATTGTAATAACTTTTTATTCGTAACTCAAAATCGAGTGTTGTTATCTTCAAAATTTCATATTTTTTCATTTCCATTCCATCGGGCCTACTTGCATTGTAAAAAACTCTAAATTATAAAGTGCCAAAATTTGGAGGGTTCAAAATATTGGGGGGGTGTCATGTGTTGTGTCTTTTACACTTCTTACTTTCCTTCCACATTTCTATTTCCGTTCTATTCTGCAACAACATTTACTTTATGCAATGGATTCACATCAATCAGTCGTGCCTCTAACACACTTTAACTATCATGATTGGAAACTTAAAAGTACAACTTTTGCTAAAGAAAAAAGGCTTGTATTGGGTAATAATGGGCATTGAGACTGAATTAATTGATGATGATGCTAAGGAAAGTGGTTTAACAATTGTGATCAAGCTTTTAGTTTTTTGTGTAGATTACTCTATCTCCTGAAATTCTCTTTCATGTGGAAAATTTAGATACACCCAATAAATTTTGGATTTCATTAGAAAAACTCTTCGGGAAGCTAGATGAAATGAGAAGTCATGAGTTAGAGAATGAATTCATTAGTTTGATCCCTAGTAACTTTCACACTCTAAAGGACTTTTTCACCAAGTTAAAATTAATAAGGTTGTAGTTACAAGATTGTGGAGTAGACAAAAAGGATGATCAACTTGTTCTTTATGTACTCTCCAAGTTAGGTACAAATTACTTCATCTTTGTTTATACCTTTTACTCCACCAAAAGTGATCTTGGAGATGCATGAAAAATGCCTTCTCTAGATGACTTTATTACTAACTTATCTAGGGAACAAGATAGGTTAATACAGGAGGGAACCCTAAAGTCTTAAAAACCTCAAGCCCTTATTTTTGGGAATGGGAAACAACATGCTTGAAATAATAAAGGGAAGAAGAAAAATATTTGTAAGGACAAGGAGAATAAGAAATATTAGAAAAGTAACTCCTCTAAAAACAACTCTCAAAACTCTTCAAATCAAGGGAAGCCTAAGAAATAAATACTTAAGTGTTCCTATTACAATAAACTTGGGCGTGATGAGCACAAATGCATGAAGAAGCAAATTGACCACCTCTCTCATCTTCTTTAGAAGAACAACATAGGGGATACCTGAATCTATCAAATAGTCTTCATCAACCCAAGATTCTAAAAAGGAAAAGGAAAAATACAAAGATAAATCTAAGGGCAAGGCTCTAGTTGTAGTTGCATCTTCATCAACTCCATCTTGGATCATTGACTTAGGTAACTCACATCACATGTGTTCTTTCCAGATTGAGTTTTATTCCTTAAAGCCTTATAGCATGTCTTCCATCATACAGGGAGAGGGTCTGTTGAAGTTGAAGGTGGAACATTCACAAATGTTCTAAGTGTACCTTCTCTTTCAACCAATCTTATATCCGTGTATCAAATTACCCATATAGGGAAGGGCATGAGAGTTCATTTTTATCCCGAATTAGTTGAGATCAAAGACTACCACAACAAAAATACAATAAAATTAGGAAGGGTGGATCACCAAGATAGGTTGTACACCTAATCTCAATTTGCACTAGATGTTTCTCTTTCAACATTCCTTACTCATTCAGATTGAGTTAGAAAATTGTGACATGATCAGTTTGGCCACCTTAACTAACTTGAGCAACTAACTCAACATGATACAGTCGCATGGATTCCTAGAGTTTATTTTTCTAAAGGTCTTTGTGAGGGTTGTTCCCTTGGGAAGCATCTCGAAGAAAAATTTGACAAAGGAAAATATTGGAGGGATATACATGATTTGGAGCTTATTCATATTGATATATGAAGGGCCTTTCCCCATCCATATTTCACTAAGGAAAACTATGCTCTCACTTTCATATACATCTTCAAATACACATGGGTCTACTTTCTTTGGAAAAAATCTGAAGTCTTCAATAACTTTTGGGACTTCAAGTCTCTTGTCGAAAAATAGTAAGGGAAATTCATCGAGGTTCTTCAGACTGTCAATGGGGGGATTATGTCAACAACAGGTTTGAGCAATTCTGCATAGTAGAGGGGATAGACTTATAGCGCATGGTTCTATACACTCCTAAGCAAAATGGGGTTGTAGAATGGAAGAAACAATCCTTAAAAGAGACGGCTAACTATATGATACACTAAAAGGGCCTTACACTGTAGTACTGGGAAAAAACAATCAACTGTTCGTGTTACATTCAAACGTGAGTTCTTCACAAATAATTGAAGGAAATTAATCCCTATGAATCTTGGAAAAATAAAAAACCATCAATTAAACACTTTAGGGTCTTCGGATTTCTAACCATGACACATATACAGAAGAAGAAATGCAAGGTAGATGACCCTAAGTCCAAACCTTGCATTTTTGTAGGTTATCCAAATGGTATAAAGGGTTATTACCTACTCCACCCGACCCCTCATTAGTTGTTCATTGAGAGGAGTGTTAAGTTTCAGGAGAGTCCTTCCAACTCTATAATTGGCACTTCTCCTTCATTGGACTTACTTGGATTTGATGATCCTTCTAATGACTCGGATCATCCACAACATATTCCAAAGGTAAAGTCTTCTTCTTCTTCCAGTTCTAACAACAAGCATAGTGATGGGGAGTCATCTCCATATGATTATATCCATGTTTCAAAGTATGATGATTCAACACCTGAGTCACCCACACCTGACCCTCTTTGGGCTAGGAACACAATCCAAAGTGCAGGCACTTGGATAGGGGATCAAACAGATGACAGATGTACTCGGTCAAATTATCATAGTGGGCCACAAGCCTTCTATGCTTTAACTTCTGATCCATAGACATTTCAAGAGGCATTAGGCATACCTAAATGGGATAGTTTTATGCATGAGAGATATGATTCCTTAATTACAAAATCACACTTGGGGCTTGAATTTCACTTTTTAAGGGAAGAAAGATGGTTCGATATAGGTGGATATATCAGACCAAGTTTGTAATTGAAAGGTCAGTTGATAAGTACAAGGCACAATTAGTCTCTAAGGGTTTTTCACAAGTTGTAGGCATTGATTACATAGAGACATTTTCTCATGTGGACAAAATAACTTCAATCTGAAGCACACTTGTTATTACCGCAACACATGGTTGGGATGTGCACCAGATGGATGTGAAGAGTGCTTTTATTCATGGAGACCTTGAGGAGGGGATCTATATGGAGTAGCCTCTAGGGTTTGTTTAGAATTAATTCTTAGTATATAGACTTAGGAAATCCATATATGGCCTCAAACACGACCCTCAGGCTTGGTATGCCAAGATGGATTTCTTCCTCCTAGCTTCAAGTTTCACCCGATGTCATTCAGATCCTAATGTATATTTCTTGTGGAAATATGATTCTCTATTGATATTGGTTCTTTATGTTGATGATATTTTGATCACTGGGAGCTCTTCATTAGCTATTGCAGTAGTGAAGACAACCCTTCATGATAGATTTACCATGACAAACTTGGGTTTACTGCATTAATTCTTTGGCATCGATATCATAGTTTGAATCAAGGATTATACTTACACAACCCAAGTATGCTCTTGATCTAATTTATTAGTTTCACATGGTAGATTGTAATCCATCTCCAACTCCCTTTATATTTAGATTCAATATTGAGGCTGACTGCACCAAACCATTGGTTGATGCTACTTTGTATTGACAACTTATTAGCGACCTCATCAATCTAAATCATACTAGGCTCGATATCTCATACGCTATAGGAATGTTTTTGCAATTCATATAGGAACCTCATGAGCTGCACTAAAAATCAACTAAGAGGATACTCCACTACATTCAAGGCATTCATAGATTCAGAATTCTTTACAGATCCAACATAGATATTGACTTGGTCGGATTCACATATTTAGATTGGACTCGTGATACTGAGTATCGTAAGTCCACTTCAGGTTACGATTTCTCATTGGGTTCTAGTCTTATTAGTTAGTCTAGAAAGAAGAAAAATGTTATTGCTATTTCATCCATAGAGGGATAGTACAGGGGAGTTGTTATTACAAATCTGACTTAGATATTGACTTGGTTGGATTCACATATTCAGATTGGCCTGGTGCTACTGAGTATTGCAATTCCACTTCAGGTTACGATTTCTCATTGGATTCTAGTATGATAATTTGGTCAAGAAAGAAGCAAAATGCTATTGGTATTTCATCTATAGAGGCAGAGTATATGGGAGTTGTTAATGCAGCCACTAAGGCTATTTGGCTTTAGGGAATCCCCACTGAGTTTGACACTCCAATTAGATGACATACAATCATCTACTATGATAATCAAAACACTATACAAATATTTAAGAATATGGTATAGCATCAACGAACCAAACACAAAGATTCACATGCATTTTATTTAGGAGCTTATTCATGAGAAGATCATTGAATTGACATTTTTACAATCTTTAGAGTAGGTTGTTGATATCTCCGCCAAGCCTTTTACATAGATCAAGTTCCTTCATCTACAAGATATTCTTGGGGTGTGGTCTACATCAACAACATCATCTTCGGGGGGGATTTTAGCCCTCATCACTTCTTCTTTTTCTCTCTTTAGTTGGGGGGTGGCAAGATTTTTTACCCACTGGGTTTTCTCCTTTTATCCACTTTATGAGAATTGTATTGTATTTGGGTACTTAATAAGGCCTTGTTGTCGGGACCCATTTATTTTTCCCACCTATTGTATGATTTAGGGTGTGCTAGTGTAGGATATTAATTATTCCATTTATTTATTTATTTGGATTATTCCTACACATGTAGATTTGGCTTGCTTAGGCATTCTTTAGTCTTCGGGAGTTAACTACCACATTTATTAGCTAAGTGGCAATTACATTCTATTTTAGAATTATTCTCCACTATTATAATGGTACTTATCTTTATGATTCTAGGTGGAAGTTAAATTTCTTCCTCTTATATACAACACCTATTGTAAAGCTAGTTTTATTGAGTTGAATACAAACTATTGCATTATTTTCATCTCTCTCTCTCTCTCTCTCTCTCTCTCTCTCTCTCTCTCTCTCAACAGTTTGTTCAATAGTTAGCTTTTCTTGTTGAACTTGTGCATTCATTGATCTAGATATCTTGGCGTAATCTCCAATATATAATTCAAAATATTTCATATTTGTAATTTGAAAAACTTATGGAATCTCTAAGTATTCCCTTTTTGACATACTTTTTTGGTATATGTATATCCTACAATATTGGTTGTTGTCGTATTCCAAGCAAGATTTACAAGAGCAAGGAAGGTGAATGTTAGACATACCTTTACTTAGTGCATTGCTATTTTCACATGTAAACATTTTGACTAATATATCGGGATGCAGATGTGTATAACATTTTTTTTCCAGTAATATTTCAGGTCTAACTTCTAGACCTCTATTTAGAAGTGGTGCTTTTTGTGGTGCATCAAATTTTGCAATATGATTTTGGGATTTTGGGATTCAACTGCATAATTTCAAGTCAATTCTACATTGATCCATATTTCATGAGCATTGGTTCACATACATTCACCTCTCATGAGTAGGAATTTCCCACTTCGAACTCATTCCATCTAGATGATACTCACAAGGGTGAAGAATAGGGACTTCTTGAGAGGTCGCCCATGTTAGTATTTCTTCGACACAAGCACACTTAACCATGGAGTTTCCCCAAAATAAAACATGTTTATCTCTCCACCCCATTTAAAAAATCTTCAACAAGTGTTGTGCCTAATGAGCTATTAATCATGGATCTCCCCATCTCTTGTAATTTATACATGTGTTTTTTAGAATGCATCAAATTTTGTTATATGATTTCAAGATTCAATTATGTAGTTTAAGATTAGTCTACATCGACCCATATTTTTGTAGTAACGGTTCACAAGAACCTATCTCCCATGAAAATGAATGGTTCACTTGGCACTCATTGCATCTAGGTGATACTCACAAGGGTGGGACTTTCAAAGAGGTCACCCATCCCAATATCGCTCTAGCTCAAGCATGCTTAAACACGGGTTTTCCCCCACAATTAATCCCATGTAGCTTGCTTAACCATGAAGTTTCCACCACAATCAAGAAAGCTTAACTTTCTACTTTATTGGTTCCCAATATAACACCCCAAATAAGGATTTTAATTAATGAAGGGGCAAGGAGGAAAGATGGACCTGATTGATTTGTTGTTTGTAGTCAAGGATGGATTTATCTCTCTCACTTGAATATAAGCCTTTTGGTAATGAAATGGAGACACTTGACTGAGGGTGTGGCTGCCCACCTACTAATTTTGGCTTTTCTTGAACTAAGGTAAAGGACCCAAGGTGTATCCTAAAAGAGAGAGGGAGATATGTTATTTCACACCCTCAAAATTATTGGTAGGTCAATCTAAGACCAAGTGCAGCCACTAAATGCAATGCTCACTCAAGAGTGGTCACAATAGCACTACAAACACTTGGGAACTTAGACACAGACTACTGAAAATGGATAAAATGTGATCACAAGCATAACTTCCAAAGAAATTGTTGATAAATTGATGTGTAATGATGCTTGGGATGCCAATATTTGTGAATAAGGGAAAATACACTTCAGAATATGCAAGGGTTGTGTGGTATTACTAGCAGATAACATGTTGGATATGCAATGGTGATGAAATCTGCAGAGAGGGGTAGGGAAAAAGGATAGTGAAAATGAAAGGGGAGACGATGATGGAAGGAAATGGGGGAATGGGAAACTAAAGGGAGAAGGTAATTGTATTAACCATATTTTTCTGATGTCTCTATTATATCCAAACTTGAAATCAAGAGAAACTCACACTCTAAAGGTTACTTGACTTCATGGACACCCAAGCAAGGCAAAAAATGTAAAATAACCCCTGAAACTGTAACAAATACAACTGAGAATAGAGTTTCATGTATTGATCATTTCAAAGCCCCAAAATCAAAGGAAACCCTAATATAGTAGATGTTCATTCCCAGAAAATTGTAAAAATGAATTTTAAATGAAGTAAATGTTGCAAAGTATGCACTACAAAACAACATTCCTTTAATACCCAAATCAAGAAACCACTGCAAAATGTTTCCCTATAGTTTTTCAACATGATAAACACTATTAAAAAGGAGAATGGAGATTTATTCATTTCAAACCAGTTAACAACAAGGGATAACAAACATGTACATGGCAGTCTGATCCTATGTGTTCATTTGTAAATTAGACGAGGGAGACATTTAAGGATGCTCTCAAATCCCGCTAATGGTTGTACAATCGCAACCACCTTTGTATGAAACCTAAATAGAACCACATGAACAAATATTGTGCACAACTCAGCTTAGAAGAGAAAACCTAGCTCCTAGAGCAGAAAAATCTCCCAATAACCAACCAACCCCTAGTTAGAAGAAGGTAAGTGAGGAAATTCCCTCACTTTCATAGAATAATGTCTCAAACCTAATAGAATATGCTTTGAAGGTGCCAAATCAAGGGTTAAGATTGTGATCCATGTGATCTAGAGCAAAATCAATAAAGAACCAAGTAATCTGGGAGATAAAAGGAGGAAAGAATGCCACATGTTCATTTTACAATGCCTAGATCATTTTATCACCACTTGGTGTGGGAAAAAAGAGCATATTCTACCTCCAAAAGCATCCAACATTGAATTGGGGCCCAAAAAGCATCTCCAAATTTTATATTTGTCATTGCATCCATGAAAATTATGCCTTTTATACCTAAACTTCTGTATCTAAAATATCCAAAAATACTTCACCATTTTCCTCAAATCTAACCTCTATGGAAAGCCCTTTCTAAGATGATCCTAATGTAACAAATTTAGCTAAAAAATGGATGCATAGAATGAAAGTTATGAGAAAAAATTTCAAAGTGCATAATTGTTGAATGCAATGGTCTTTTTGGACACGTGGCAGGATTTGATTGGAGGGTAGGGTAAATATGTCAACTAGGGAAATGGAGGAACTACATAATAGTTTCATGAGTGTCATCGAGGTCTGATTTAACCTATTTGCTACAAGATTCAGAGATGGCAGGGGTTCAGAAAATTCAAGGAACATAAAAACCATTCCCCAACTATTGTATGGGCCCGACTTTACCGATTGGATAAGGAGTTGGGTAAATCGAGTTTGTGGGGAACTTAAGGAACATAAGAACAGTTCCATAAGTGTTGTTTGGGACCAACTTAACTGATAGTGAGGGGTGGGGCTTTTTAATGCAGTAAAAGAGGGGAAGTGGGGAAGAGAAGGAATAAAAAAATTGTTCCATGAGTTCAGAGAATACCTGATTTTACCGATGAAGGCACAAATGTGGGGAAGTGAAGAACAAAGGGAAGGATGGAACGTTTCATTTGTTTCGGTGGAGTTTAAATTTTCCAACTTGGGGAGTTAACGATTTACTCAAACTTCTTTGTGGAAAATCCGCGAAACAAAGAAAGTGGAGAACCAAAGTCAGGAAGGAACGTTCCTTGAGTGTTTTTAAGTGCCGATAAGTTTGGTTTGGAAAATATTTCAAGGATGCAGGGAAACCACATAACAAATGAATTGTTCCAAAAGTGTAATGAAACTCCGCCTTAGCCAATTGCATGAAGGAATGGGCCTTAACGACAAAGCAGGGAATAAGTGGAATAAAGGAAAAAATTCACTTGTTCATTAAATGTATGATTTGCCCAATATTTCCCAATTTCTTGCAAAAAAGGATAAGTGTTTGGCCTGGAAGGAAATGTTTATAGAGGGGGGAGGTGATTGACACTTTATAAACTTTACAAATAGCCAAAGAGTAGCAAAACACCATGGAACCTACAATTTGACCTTGCAAATTCTCCAAATTCACTTCAACATGACACAAAACACTTATAATCATCACTAAACCTGCAGGTTTTACCCCTAAAAACCTTTCCTTCTTGAATACTTTAAAACACATTTGGAACATCCCCAACTCTGTAAATCATCCTTCTGAAAGTTCTTCAAAGAATGCACAAGGCAATAAAGCAACAAGGAGCACAATGGAGCTACAAGATTATTCTTGGAAGTCCTTCAACCTGCAAATGAACCTTATGAGCCCTTCAATCCTTCTTAACTTACAATTCACCCTTCAAAAATTATTTCAACCTTCTACAATAAATGCAACATGCAACTTTGGAGAGCCATGGAGAAAATAAGGGCAATGACAAGGTTTAGACCAGCATGCTTTAGGAATATTCTGCAAAGATGGTGTCAAGGATCAATAAGCTCAAAATGGGCACCAATATTGGCTCCAGCTTGAGGATGGACACCCCTAGTGGGTGTCCAAAGAATCAAACAAATAATTCATGGATGAAGTAGACCAGGTGCCTATCCATTGGGTAATAAAGTCAAATGGGAAAATACTTGGTTTTTTGCAATGTTAAATCACATGAGCTACAAAAACTTTCCAAGAACAACAAAAAGGAACAAAGGGAAACATGACAACAAGGGAACATAAAAAAAGAAAGGAAGGTATACACTTTACAATAATCTCTTTCAATCCATAGGGCCAAAAAATTCCATAAAAATCTCCAGGATCCCAAACAACAGTTGAACCTTTGATTTGTGCATGGAGGCCAAGGAAAAGCTTATCAAGTTTATCAATGAAGAAATACTTGCCCAAAATGGCCCTTTTTCTAGGATTTTGCAATTGTGTTTCCATAAAAAATATAGGTTAACAAGGTCATCTTCAAAAACACAACTCCTCAAATCAGCATTAACTCAAACTCCAAAGAAAAGACTTGGTGACCAATGTCTTCTTCATCAATTCTCAGCTGAGAATCTAGGAACCTATAGTTGAGTTTCCAACACAAAGTATAGGTTAATAGGTCATATTCAAAAACACAACTCCTCAAATCAGCATTAAGTCAAACTCCGAAGAAAAGACATGGTGACCAATGTATTCTTCATCAATTCTTTGCCCAGGGTATGATCATGTTAAACATTATTGGTACTTATTGAATAGTTTGGTATAAGTTTCTCATTTTCACTTAATGTTCCACTTAACCAAACATTATGAAGTTCATTGCAAGAACCAAAATAAAAATCAATGCACTCACTTATCATTAGGTCCAACCTATCCATTTATTTTGCAATATCATTTAAAGGATCTTCAAAACACATCTGCCCTGTTGGAAATGCATATTATTTTTCCCGAAACATTCCTTCTTCATATGTGGGAATTGCATCAAGTCTAAACCGAGTCACGTGTGAGGGTCTTCGGTGCAAAAGGGGCACGCATAGGGCATATTGGATAGCGTGCAAAGGCTCACGCCTAAGAAAGAAACCTCTGGTACTTGGCCAATTTTGTGGAACATGGGCTAAAAATAGAAAGGATCAGTTAGAGTGGAGATCACACAAAGATTTAGATCCAGAGAAAAGAAAGGAGACTTGGCAGCCATATAAAGTCTATTTTTGGATAAAGCATATGTAGGTCAAAGATGAAGGGTCATGCATGAATCAAGCTATTAATAGGATTAAAGTTGGTTTTATTTATAGGATGGTTTATTATTAGATGTTATGCATGTTGTCTATTTTATGCATGCCTATTATTAGGAAATTGCATGGGCAGTGAAGGGAAAGTCCCCACCCCCTATATATTTGTTGGATGTCATTATTTCTAGATGACCATGAACACATTCAATGAGTGATAGTGAGAATATTTTTTTAATCACTATGCATATTCCAGTGCCTAGCTTTGATGCATTTGGCTTCTATTATGTAATACTTTGATGCAATGTATTATGGAGGATGTATTATGATTATTGATGTATTTAATTATGGTAACTACATAGTGCTATTGGTATTAGTCATTATCCAATTTGTTATACTTCCTGGTTTATGGTATGATGTATGTTAGGATCTGCACTTGAATCTATGTTCTATTATTGGTTATTATGAATATGCATGCTAACATCTTGACAAACATATATAAAGGAGGGACCTGGTAGCTTTACACGCTTTAGGTTAGCATTCAGATCCGTCTCAATGAGGTGTCGACATGCATAGACTTTAGGTGCAAATAAAAGACTACATTATTCAAAAACTCAAAACTATTTAACCATCCATTAATGTGTGTAAATTATCAAATATCACATATATAAGAAACCATGAAAAATATAATAAAAAAAAGAGACAAAATTTAAGTGGGAAACCATGAAGGAGAATAAAACCCACTAAAACACAATCTTTATATTTAAATATTTCAAATTTAGTGAGGCACCAACCCCAATAGGAGCACCAAACCCTAGTTTAGTAGAGATATAACCCTACAAGGAGCACCAACCCATAGTTTTGTGAAGCACCAACTCCAAAAGAAGGCTACAACCCCCTAAGATGGTCAAGAACCCACTTAATCACCTTATGATGAAGATATCTGATGTTTTTCTCCTGTCACAACTGATAGAGATCATAATTCAGCTCACAACCTCTTGTTCAAACCCTAGGTCTTCAATCTCACACAAAGTAGCACTTTCTTCAATTCTTATACACATGTTTGGTGATCTTCCTTAACCTATCAAACACCTGATATGATCTCAATTCATGCTTATACACTTGCAAAACTTTCACACCTAGGTCATACTTCTCGCACACACAAAACAATACTTTTATAAGATCCTTCTTGATTCAAATTCAAACACAATGTTTTTATACATCAAGATACCCACTAGACACAAGATACATGAGGAGATTACCCATTTAGGTTGATAATATGATTTTTTAATTACATTGAGCTCAACATACTTAACAAGTAAGTTGTAGAGGGACACCACCCAAGGTAGAGGCCCTAACCCACTCCATGTAGGGTTTATATGTAAATGGTGATCAACATCAATCATGCCATATATTTTTGATTTTATCTTCCATGGTTGTTTACATTGTAGAAGGATATTAGAAACATGATTTGGATGAATATAGAGAAGGGGATCATAAGAGATATGCATTGGAATGATTTGTTCAAAGAAAAAAATTGAAGTAATATGGGATAATTCCTATTTCCCAGATAGTAATATATTCGGAATCATATTCTGGTCATCCTGAATCAAGCTGAAATTTCCACAACGTATTTGTTCTTAAGATCAAATTAAAGAGATACCTAGTCATTATAGGAATTTCATTGGGTAATGGATAATTATTCGTGTAACGACATTCATGCAAAATAAGAGTAGACAAAATCATTGGATTAGATTGATGATGATATATGATACTTTCACCCTCAGGATCCAGAAGGTTCCATAGAGGTTTTGGTTTTCATAGGGATCATTTCTGATGATGCCTCTTTCGTAATGGAGCAATCTCGAGCCTTCATATGATATTATGTCATTATTTTCTTGTAAATATCTTTGCATGATTCAATGTGATATTTACTCCAAAGTTTCATTAGAAAATTTTTATTTATTTTAATCGGATTAACACTCATGACCAGGTTGAGCTATCTGCTATCAAAATCAGCAAGATAGTTAGTTTTTTCTAGAAATGTGGATGACTTAAAATTCATATCTATCAAACCATTGAGCCCATATTTAAAGATGATTGTAGGATCTCCTTGGTTGTAGGATCTCCTTTGAGAATGTGTGACTTAAAATCCTGCATATATGTTCAAAAAATGAAGCTTTTTGAATGTATGAAGAACATAATTCTTGAATAACCCATTTGGCTGCTAAGATTTACTTGTGAAAGGAATAATAATTTAGTTTAACAACTTTGAAACTTTTGAAAGCATACCTAGAATTTTTTCATAGAACTATTATTTGAATTTTTTTTAGAATAGCTCCCCAATAATGTTCATTTTGAAATAAGTTTTATTAGATACTACGAGTCTTTACAAGTCATCTAATATTATATATTCAATTACAAATTTCAGCTTCCTGAAGAAATTTCACATCTATCTAACATTTTTTACTGCTTTTTGGATTCATAACCACAATATTAATATAAATATTTTCTTTATTCCTAGCAAAAACAACAATGTCTTCTTGCATGTAATACTTTACAAGTCTAGTGATAAAATTTATCAAAACAAGTCTTATCGTCTTTTTGAAATAATGTTTCCTCCTCTATCATTTATAGAAAAGTTCTTGTCTTATTCAATTTTTTAATTATTGAAAATGGAATAAAAATGGGAAATATAAAAATCTAGTATAAAGGGGAGACACAAAAATGACCTTGGGATGACTACATGGTATGAACAAATATTTAAATAAAACTATTTTAGGTTTTGCACTTCTAGCTTTCATTTGATAGTTGATCACCTCACTTACATGTTTTAGGGCATGTCTTAGATAAATATTCTAAAGATTTGTTTTTTAATTTTTTAGTTTCTTGATGACTATTGATTAATTTTTTTTGAAGAGATTGTGCTAAACTAGTATAGATGAATACCATTTTTCTTAACAATGGTATATCCACACATGGACTATATTATTGAATTTGTACCACATACATGTTATATAAGAAATCAACAATAGAATCAAAACGAATATAACATAAATATAAAAAATGATATTCTAGAAATTGCTTCAGATCTATAACATATTTTACATTTGTTTGCATTGTGAACAAACTACCTTATCATAATACTCTTGATTACAAGATTAATTTAATTTTTCTTCATTTTCTTTTCCATTTTCTAATTTTCCATATCATAATATTTTGGTTTATAGATTTAGTTCAGTGGTCAATCAACAAAAAATAACACATTTTTCTGACATTATAGAAATAATGCATGAGCTTCTCAACTTGTTGAACAAACAAAAACTTGGTCCTCTCAATTTATATAAATCGAACATATAAAAAAATTACCTTATATCCTTCCCATGTTTAGTTTGAGTATCTAAGAAAAATAAACAATTTCTAAAGGTTCAAGTCAATATTAAATTTCTTCCCTACAAAATGACAATTCAATAAAAGGGTTTCACACATGCTATATTGATGTGCATGATAAATGGATTGCTATGCAAATTTGCGTAAAAAGCACAAGGGATACATAAGACTTGCTATTTCACAAAGTATCTTGAATTGCACTCATACTTATGAAGATAGAAAAAAATATGCTATTTCTATTTTCACATGATGAATACATTTTTTCAAAAATCATATTGTTGCATTTGTTTATGAGTTTGCAAGAGTAATTGTTTCAATATTTGTTTGGTTTAGTAGGATTCTCATCTTAGAATTAATTAGTTGTTGTTATCTATGTGTGTACATAATATTGGATATGTTGGAAATTTGTATGTATGCTCATTGAGCATGCAAAAATGGTTAGAGTCATAGTCCCTTTATTTGGTAATAGTGGGAGACCACCCAATTTATATTTTTATTAGAAAATATAAATAAAGTTAAATTAAGACATAAATTGTATGATTAATTTTTTAATTCGAATAATAATTAATAATTTAGACAAAATCTATCACACCAAATTGTTAGTTTCAAGTATATTACTTTCTATACTATCTATGAAAAAAATTAGATTTGGCACCATTTACAAATCCATCAAATAACAATAAGACTTTTACCATCAAAATTTCAACCTTCAAGTGCAGTTAATTACCCCCTAAAATTGACATTTTATTTTCTAAAAATAAACTAACTATACTTACCTAATCCATTCAACAAAAGTATGATTACAATTCACTATTTTTAGAAGAACACTTCACAAAGATCTATCTGCCTACCACATTCATAAATAACTCGTTACAAAACTGTCATTTTTTCAAATATACTCCGGAAATGGTTGTATGAGAAACCCCAATCAGGATAGTAAATGAAAAGTAGTCTTGGCTAAACCCACTTGGGTTCCTAATAATAAATATCTTTATCACTATCAACTATTTGAAATGTCTTTGTTTACCATATCTGTTTTTTAAGTAATACTCCAAAAATGGTTGCATAAAAAACCCCTATCAGGATGCTAAATGAAAAGCAATGCAGAGATACCTCTGGTTTTACAATTAGAGGTTCATAAATATCAAAAGCTTCCTTGCCTCTCATTACAAAACAGTGAGGAGGAAAAAAATGCCTCTCAATTTATTCTATCAAAGCGTCACTACAAAATAGAAAGCAATCCATCTCTGTACCACTAATGGACTTCTGAACTAGAAACTACAGAAACTATTCGAACCTCTGCTCTAAAACTTAACAATCCTTCTGATAAGAATCCTGTGTATTATGTAGCTAGCTAATAAATGGCCTTAAAAAAAACCCTCTCTCCTCTCCGCAGTTGATCATATAAATCATACGTGAACAACAAACTTGCTTCTGCAGAAGCTTTTTCTAAACCCAGAACTATATTTTTATAAGTGGAATCGCAATTCACCTGCACTTTCTTCAGCTTCTCCAATGAAAAGTCATTGCTAAAATCAAATCTATACTCTTTCTTCGCTTTCTTCATATTCTTTAATGGACACATCCCTCTCATACTCAAATGAAATATACCCCTTTCCTGTCATGCATGCAAATCAAGTTTAATGAAACTCCACAATAACAATAATAATTTAGAAGATGCAGCAGAAAATTACTTACTTTGAATCGTCTAATATACATGGTGAGTTCCTCCAGGTTGGGAAAATCGTTGAGGGCACCAACACACGGCCAATCGCTATGATAACAGGGGTTAATTAAATTAATTTTTTCAGTGGTTCAATACCTGAAAAGATTTTTAAAAGACGGAATTCCACAGACAATTGTTGGCAGAGAGGCATATTTATTTATTCAACCTTAGAGGCTGGATTGTATCCATACAAAGTAATCTAGAGATGACAGAGACTTGCAGAGCATAGTTTTAAATTAGTGAGACCTCTACAATAATCAATGACTAGGGTTTCAAGACGCAGACACAATGTTATCAACTGTTTGAGGGAATTCTCATTCAAATGAACACTCTTAAAATAACAAGTTTTAAGGTGCTTGAAACCGCGAAAATCAACAGGTAGTTTCGTAAGCTGTAGACCACTGAAACTGCCACCCAGACACAGGTGTTGAAGGAAATCACAGGAAAAGACTGCACTTGGAACCTCTTCAAAGCGGCAGCAAGGAAATTTTTTCATTTCAAAGCATTCAATTTGCACAGAATGGAACTCGAGGATATTATTTACCCTACCCACAATTTGAGATGGATTATCCTTACGATAGAAATCGGAATCAAATTTAAGAATGGGTAGCTGAGTCCATAACAATTCCCACCTGGAAGAGAGCACAGAACATTTTACAGCGTCTTTCAGAGTGAGTTTGCTGAGAATGTGATAAGAAAGTAAACAATCTGGCAACATACTCAACCTGTCCCTTGTTCTTCTTCGTCCAATTGCCATTTTTCCTGTAAATCAAAGCTTGGGTACCAACAAAAACAAAATAAGTAGGGGGCCTTCGCATGCAAATCTCAAGTCACAATAGGTAAAGGCGAGGTAGTCTAGTTGTCATTTTTCCTGAATAGTTAAAGCCGCTAAAATTGACAAAGCAGGGTTCTTTCTTTCTTTCTTTAAATAAAAGATAAAGCCTATGCATGCCAAAAATATTAAATTTTTTAAAGGGAAAATTTGTTAAAGTAAATAATTAAAATATACTTTATATCATGTATTGTTTTATAAATAAAAAATTAAACAATACAAATTATAACTTTAATTGTTTTTATAATTAATTTTTTTGTTATTTATTTTTTATTTTAATTTAAAAAGAAGTAGAAATTTGATTTTCTATATATATTTTTTTAAAAAACTTAAAATTAGTTAAAATATGTTGTAAATTATTTGTATTGTTTATATATATATACTATTTAAATTAGTAATATGTAAGTCTTTTAATGTTTAATTAATTGTTACCTGTGAGCTCCATGGTGTTAACCATAAAAGTCCATGTTTTGTTGAACCTTTCCTGTGGATAAGGTAAAGATGTCATGAAAAACCTAAATATTTCTCTGATTTCTTCAGGCGAGAGTTCACCCAGTTGAAGATTTTACATTTTGGCCTCCATTGTTTCCATGCGAGAAAGGGCCACGATCCGCAAAACATGTTTGTACATTTTGTGTTCTTTGAAAACACAGAGAGGTTGTGGGGTTCTTTGATCTTTTGCAAATCCCCTCTTTAATCTCTGTTGAATATATTTTTTGTATTAATGTTGCAGGTCCCCTCTTTACCCTAATTTCCCATTCATTTGATTAAGCAAATCTTAAAAATAAGGCGCAGGATGTTACGTAGTTATGAGTGGACATGAATATTCCATTAAGCATTAATGATGGACATGGGGAAAGGCGAGGTGACAAAACATGGGCATGCATTGTCATTTTTTAGTTTTGCAATGGCAATGCAAAATGTTGGACGTGACAACACAACAAGGGTAAGGAAAGAGGTTTACGTTTTGCATTGACAAGATGAGGTAACCCACTTGCTCTTGGTTTCATTATATGCTTTTAATCCGATAATGGGTTGTTTTTCTTTTCTTGCAAAGAATGAGGCCTTCCATTTTTTATGCACCCATTTTCTTGCATTCACATGTGATGAACCTTTGGTAGCTGGTTGAGTCTATGACCCACTAAATGAGGAAGTTGGGTGTTTTTAAGCCTAATTGTTTTTGTGATCAATTCCCTTATCCTCGAGTGAAAGCACATAGTCCTCCCTGTTTGAGTTTTCCATCAATAGTTTTATCTATTGTCTATTACTTTTCTTGGAAGTTCTGAATCCTGCTTGGAAGCTCTGAATCCTGTCAGTGTGGGCTGTGAATTGTTTATCTGCATTCATTCTTATTTACATAAGGGAGCCGGTTAAAATTGTGTGAAGGAACAATCAGAGAGAAGATGAAAGGATTTTTCTAGAAAAGAAGTTGGGATTTTCTATCGTAATGAACAGGCTATGCATCTTTCCTTACTCAAATTTGGTTGTTTCAGTGTATGTGAATACACATAAGGCAATGGACAAAGGAAAGTGCAAGGCATGCTCTTCCTCATCCTACAGGTATTGCAGGCACTCCTCTAAAGGTATCCTTACACGGCACTAAAAAACTAGTGAGTGATGATAAAACCATGGAAGGGGAAGTTGGCCCACATATGAAGAACCTAATGAATGTATTCAGTTTCTCCATGTATCACTAGATCTATCATGATGCTCTAAGGAGTTGATTATTGGATTCTATTAGATTGAAGCAAGAGTTGAATGAGGATATTACATTTCGACTCAGGAATTTGTGCACATAGGTACTTACTTTGGAAGGAGGAAATATTTCAATGTGGTGCATGACATGGCCTCAAATACCATGATTGGCATAGCAGGGTCTTCATATCAAGTCGATTGTAATTACGATTGTAGCATATCCCAGCAACAAGATCATTTACCAAAGAACCGAGGTTGGGATGAAAGAGAATTCATTATGGATCCAATATCTTCAATCTAGTTTCAATACCTTGGCAGCTAATTTTTCTGTTCCTTTATCTCCACCCCCATGTTGGAGATATTAGATTATGAGGATGATGAAGTTAGACCCATTATAATGGATTAGTAGCGATAAATAGCTAATGTACAATGACTATGCTTCTAAATCTGAATTTCCACTACAAGGTGGAACTATTTTGAAACCGTCACATTATATAAAGGCAATGGAGCTACATTGCATATGTATATATACATATAGATAAAGTTGGATCTTCTAAAGTTGAAGTTTGATAAGTTGTGAAATGACACTTTTTTTAATAATGCACTCTTTTTGGAAAGGACCTTTGGTTAAATCTGGTGATTCTATAGTTCACACACAATTGGATCCAGGATCTTTAATCTGAGCTTTGGTTGGTCATTCAATATGCAAATCAGTCTTGCTACCGAATGGTAGTTAGATTGAAAATCTCATTTTCTATCACATTATAGAAGTCTGTTATGTTATGTCAGATTTTGCTATGCAATATTTAGGTGTGGAATTGAAGAAAGAATGTAAAGCACTTAAGGTAAGGATGGAAATTGATAAATTGGTTTTGGATTTTAAGCTGCATCCCCTTCCCTATCACTTGCTTTGCAAAATGTCTTTCAATTTTTTGAACATATATGGTCTGGAAGCACAGGAAGGAAGGTGAGTGGTCAAGCAATGCAGGTAGTGGAATTGGATCCTAGAGCTTTGATTAATGGTCAATGTCTCATTTCCCTTTTTAAGCTTCAGGATTGATTGAGTGGGTTCCTCTATTGTTGCTCTTGACTATTTGCATGATAATATGCTTCTTATCTTGTGCTAATTCAAGGATGGAAATTGATATATCAGTTTTGGATGCTAAGCTGCATCCCCTTCCCTATCATTGGATTTGTTACATGAAGGAAGGTGATTTATCAAGCAAGGAAGATTGTGGAATTGGATCCTAGAGCTTCAAATATTGGTCAAAGCCTAATTGTCCTTTTAATTTTCAGAATTGATCGAGTGGAGTTCCTCTATCGTTGCTCTTGGCTATTTGCATGATAATATGTTTCTTAACTTGTGCTGCTGAGCTGTGAATGCTATTATTTACTAGATTTTTATTCATTTTTCACTCAGCTAAGGCCTCTCTCCCTGGGCATTTTTATAAAAAAAAAATATGTACATGCTAGCATTATTGACAAAGATTGTTCAAACATATTATCTAGAAAATTTTATTAAGAATGAATTGTGCTAATGCGTTGTGAATGCTATGTTACTATATTTTTGATAGATTTTTCACTCAACTAGGGCCCCTCTCCATGGGCATTTTAACAGGAAAAAAAAAGTACATGCTGGCATTATTGATAGAGATTGTTCAACATATTTTCTCTAGAAATTTTTATTAAGAATGAAGTGTACTCTGGGATCAAATATCCCACCCTTACATATACAAAGAATAAAACCAAAAAAATATTATGATAAGAGATAGAATGGAGGCGACTCATCTGATACCATCACTCCATCCATCTATACATTCCAAAAGATTGCCTACTATTCAACCTCATTTGTGCTAATCACCATATAGAAGAATTAACAGAGAATGAAAATAGTTATGTTCAAATTACATAATCTATTATATTACAATGTTTGATAAACTCGTCTGAGAAATCTATATATTTCACCCACAAAGGCCTTAGCTTAGGAAAGGAAATGTCCAGCCATGACTTTTCCCGACCATTATAGTGAATGACAGCAACCTTTTGGATATTGGTGAGATTGGTTTTGGGCGGGTAGCCCAATCCTAACATATGCTAAGCTTGATCAATATGATGAACAAGCCCATTAAATTCAATTAATGTTGGTGGTAGAGTCCCCGTACGCCAAAGCCTTAAATTGGAATTTGAATTCTGCAAAGACGTGAAACAAATATGTCAAGCAAGTTGTAATAATTTGAGGTATTTCTAAAAAAGCATAGTAAAATCACCCACATAGAAACAAAAAGCACATACAAGAATGCGAACCTCAAACCAATAACATCCAATTTCAATTTTCATTAATTGAACCAGGCAATATAAATCAGCCTATATAGAAACAAAAACTGCCCATGTAATTAAAACTGTAGGGGTCTGTCCATCAAACATCCAACATCAATTCTCACAATGAATAGACTACCCAAAGTAAAAGTTACAACATCTTACATAGTTTACAACTTTATAATTACAACTACATTTCTCAATTCAATGACTGCCCGATTTCAGTTTCCTTCATGAGATTTCAACAAATCAGACAAAATTTTAACTTGAAATACATCAAATTTTATAAGTATTTAACTTCTTTCCATGACCCGGATCGCTGAATTTTTGGTGCTAATTGTCAAGGATAGTTGAGGCTTTCAATAGCCATTCAAAATATTTTTACAGACTACTCCATTTAGCAGTCGCATTTCTGGTACCATAGCTTTTGAACCTGTTTGTCAATGTGGCATGTGAGACTATCTACATCTAATAGCGTCACGCTATAATAATTACATTTGTAGATCTACCTTTTTGATCTTCTCTAGATTTTGTACAAAGAGCTAATTGATCGAAAAGCAAGTATTTAATAACAATGTTATTTTCAACATTCATATATTTATTGCTTTCAGAAGTTTCCCATCTTTCCATGATGTTGGTTATCGTTCTATAAAATGAATTTTCTTAATGCAATTTCTATTGATCCAAGTGGATGGAGGAGAGAGAAAAGGTAGATAGAGATCCCTCACTTGCAAATCTATGCATGTCCCCTCCTTTTTCATTTGAAAGGTTCTAAAAAATGGCGCACATACCAACACTTCGAGCAAGAAGAAAGGAAGAGTCAAGATTACTATCACTCAACCAAAATACCCTGTCGTAAATACTACCCTCTGCTTTTATAGCAACTCCACTACTACTTTACTCAACACTTCTTGTATCCAAAACGTCAGTGTCATTCAAATGGTATCAAACATATTCATGTTTAGTGCAAATAAAATTGGCCACAAAAGGCTATCACTCATGATATAAAATTTGTAAATGTATAGAGGTCTTCATGTATTCATGTTTACTTCAGATCTCATGATATAAGATTTACAAATGTATATGTGCGAATTTGTAACAAATTTGAAATGTACACATAGAACCTTTCAATGAAATGTTTCATCTATATTCCTACACTTTCACTATCAATCACACCCCTTATCAACATGTTATCGACAGTAAAAAAATATTTTTTCAAAAAAAAAATCAACTAAACAACCGATGCAACCACCATCTCAAACATGTTACAACACTAACACAATTTTCCCCAAATAATTACAAACCACATCAACTACAAAAGTAATTAACTATCCAAAGTGGTATCAAATGTATTCATGTTTAGTGCCAAAAAAATTGGCCACAAAAGGCTACCAATCATGATATAAAATTGGAAAATGTACGAAAGTCTTCATGTGTTCATGTTTAGTTCAAACAAAATAGTCCACAAAACTCTACCACTCATGACATAAGAATTGCAAACGTATATATACGAATTTGTAACAAATTTGAGATGTAGAGATAAAACCTTTAAATGTAATGCTTCATCTATATTCCTACACTTAGAAAATTAATCACACCCCTTATCTTGACATCAACTACAAAAATAAAAACTATCCCTCTAAATCAAAGAACATTTACCAGTGTTCACATTGCATTGTACACATGTGATTGCTAGTAGTAATGTTAGTTGTATTTTATTTTGTTATATATTTTTATGCTGAAGGCATTCCCCCTATGGGAAAGGCCCTTGTAGATGTTTCTGTGACTATGTTAAATTTGACAGTTTGATGGTCGTCTGGACGTTTGTGCTTTTTGACAGTTTTTTTGTGTTTTTAGGTAAAATCTCCAAAACTCAGCAAAAGCATTGCTACCCAAAATTGTGTTTTTTCGTTCCCATGTGAACATGAACCCTGTGTGTTTTTTCTTTGATGGTCTCCTTCTAGGCTATTCTGTGCAGAAGGAAAATGGGTCAAGGCAATTGAAGGTTCGGAGACCCATAAATTTTTCTGTGCAGGTAGAAAATTGAATACTTTCAGATCTTAATATTTTTATTTAGACCTCTGATTTTTTTTAATTATTTTTCATACTCACAATTTCACATCTTTTCTGCATATGTAACTGTTACATACTTCTTCATTTTGATTTGGAGAGATGGGATGTCGTTGTCTTGTTGTCTTACGGTTTAGGATTAGGTCATAGTGTTTTTTTCAGAGTTCTATCGGAGAGAGGAGGGCAGCGAAGCGAGCAAACACTCAAGCCATCCTTTGATAAATTTTTAAGCTGTTGTTGATGTGTAGTAATTTCTTCTATGACCTTTTACCTGTGTTGAAGAAATTTTAATAGGCATGATTGTTTTTTGTTTCGTGTGCCCGAAACCCTTCCACAACATAAAAAGGTTGTTGCAAATAGATTAGGCTATCACCTTGCCAATCTGCAAACTCTTGGACTTTGTAATGGAGAAGGCTGTGTTTTGCCACTTGTTGTTGGCCAATTTGGACTGTTTTGTGACCAATATTTAACTTTGAGGTAAAGAAGGTACTTTGATTATTTTTCAGTCTAAGCCTTTGATTTTGAGTGTTGAAGTAGCCTCATCAGTCTGGGGGAAGCGCCACTACATTTTTGCTAAATTATTTTCTTGATTGTTGGGCTTGGACATTTGACTTCTTCTGTACTCTTTTTGATGGATGGTGATAATTTGAGGCAATGGAAGCCAAGGAAAGCACACATGTTCTTTGAATCATTCACCTAAATATGTTCCTTGTTGTCCTCATTGTGCTGCTAACCTCCATGATTAACATGAAGAAAAAAAAAATCTATCATTGTATAATAACCACATTAGGGATAGCCTCTGATGCATTTGTTGGTAATGGTTTTGTAAACGAGTAGGAAAAATGTGAAAGAAAATGGGAATGCTTGCAAAGGTATTTGTAAAATGCCTCAAAAGACTGTAATAACAATTTGGTTTCTGTGTATGGTCTTTAGAGTGGCCTAATCTCTTCTTATTCATTGTGTCATGTACTGTCACATGGACAAACTTTGTGAATTATAACTAAATGATAATTGAGAATTGAGTGGATAATTTTATCTTTGTGCCTTTGTGTTTATGTTACCATTAATTTCATGTGCCAGTGTCATGTACTATGCATTACAACAACTAAATTGGAAATAATCGCAAGGAAAGAGGACCGAAAAAGCACTCAAGTACCTCTAAGCCATGTTAGTTGCAGAAAGGAGGAGGATGCAAACACATCAACCTGGATTGGCACATAAATTATTTTTCCAGGGATATATATTGGGAAGTTGTTTGAGCCTTGTCTACCAAATTTTTGAGACTATGGTTGCTAACCAAACAATCAATTGAAGCCTTGTTTCACACATTCTTTTTCTTTAGACAAATTGACTTCCAACAACTACTTAAATTATAAATCTTTTGATTGAAAAAATTGGCTTCCAAAAAACAACTTCTAAAATTACAAATTTCTTGATCGAACAAATTGGCTTCCAACAACTTCTTATATTACAAATACGTTGTGACCATATTGATTTTATATTTGTTTGTGGTTATATTAAGGCTTTATTTTTTATATTTGTTGGAGTTTTGTTTGTGTTGAGTATGAGGTTTTAAGATTTCCGTTTAAAAGGATATTTGAGAAAATGCTTCGAGTACGAGTTTCCTGGATTTCCTTCCCAACTTGCCATAAATGATGTTGGAAATGTAATTCAACATACAACTTATGAGTGAAAACGTTTGGAGGAAGAGGACATATCTTAATCCACATTCTCAACATCCTTTTAATGAAGGTACTCTTCTTGATCTTGGGGACTACTACACTACCAATTTATTTTGGTACAGGAGTTCATCGTTAACTCAAGCTAAGTGAATGCCTCATTCAGTATTTAAACAACATCTACCACACAGTTTGGAAAAAAATTGGGGACAATTTTTAATTAACCACGGAGGGGGAATTAAGGGCTAGGCCTATCTATCACGCAAGTTTGCACAATAGGGAAAAATTATTTTCTGTCACGTCGCCGTTAGTTTTGATGGAATAGGTAACAATGTATTACATTGTTACCTATATAGGTAATAATGTAGTGCGTTGTTACATATTCCATCAAATTTCTATTTGCAGTTTTTTTGAAGAGATTGTGCTAAACTAGTATAGATGAATACCATTTTTCTTAGCAATGGTATATCCACAGATGGACTATATTGTTGAATTTATACCACATACATGTTATATAAGAAATCATCAATAGAATCAAAACGAATATAACATAAATATAAAAAATGATATTCTAGAAATTGCTTCAGATCCATAACATATTTTACATTTGTTTGCATTGTGAACAAACTACCTTGTCATAATACTCTTGATTACAAGATTAATTCAATTTTTCTTCATTTTCTTTTCCATTTTCTAATTTTCCATATCATAATATTTTGGTTTATAGATTTAGTTCAGTGGTCAATCAACAAAAAATAACACATTTTTTGACATTATAGAAATAATGCATGAACTTCTCAACTTGTTGAACATTCAACAAAAACTTGGTCCTTTCAATTTATATAAATAAAAATTATTTAAAATTTACCTTATATCCTTCCCAAGTTTAGTTTGAGTATCTAAGAAAAATAAACAATTTCTAAAGGTTCAAGTCAATATTAAATTTCTTTCCTACAAAACGACAATTCAATAAAAGAGTTTCACACATGCTATATTGATGTGCATGATAAATGGATTGCTATGCAAATTTTCCTAAAGAGCACGAGGGAAACATTATACTTGCTATTTCACAAAGTATACAAAATATAAGAACTACCTTGAAATTTAGAACATGAAAATGGACTTTATCCATGTATGTTATCAATTTAAGAATAATAACTCTTTACCAAAGCCTACACTTGGTAGACCAAATATCTTGAATTACACTCATACTTCTCAAGATATGCTATTTCTATCTCCAAATGATGAATACATTTATTCAAAAATCATATTGTTGTATTTGTTTATGAGTTTGGAAGAGTAATTGTTTCAATATTTGGTTTAGTAGGATTCTCATCTTAGAATTAATTAATTGTTGTTATCTATATGTGTACATAATGTTGGGTATGTTGGAAATTTGTATGTATGCTCATTGAGCATGTGAAAATGGTTAGAGTCATAGTCCCTCTATTTGGGAATAGTGGGAGACAACACCCAATTTACATTTTTATTAGAAAATATAAATAAGGTTAAATTAAGACATAAATTGTATGATTAATTTTTTAATTCAAATAATAATTAATAATTTAGGCAAAATCTATCCACACCAAATTGTTAGTTTTAAGTATATTACTTTCTATGCTACTTTCTATACTATGGAAAAAATTAGATTCGACACGATTCACAAATCCATCAAATTACAATAAGACTATTACCATTAAATTTTCAACCTTCAAGTGCAGTTAATGGTCCCCTAAAATTGGCATTTTATTTTCTAAAAATAAACTAGCTATGCTTACCTAATCCATTCAACAAAATTATGATTACAATTCACTATTTTTTGAAGAACACTTCACAAAGATCTATCTGCCTACCACATTGATAAATAACTCAATTACTTTAGCCACAAATTTCTTAATGATTGGTGACAAATAACATCCATATAACCACACCGAATAACATCGATGTAGCCACACCTTTGTGTCAACTCGGAAAAAAAATACCAAGGAAAAATGAAAGGCTCCAAATTCCACGGCATGACCCATATATTATGTCTTTGTTTACCATATCTGATTTTTCAAGTGTACTCCAAAAATGGTTGCATAAGAAACTCCTATCAGAATAATAAATGAAAAGCAATGCAGATATACCTATGGTTTTACAATTAAATATCAAAATCTTCCTTGCCTCTCATTACAAAATAGTGATGACGAAAAAAATGCCTCTCCATTTACTCTATCAAAGATCAAAGCGTCACTATAAAAGAGAAAGCAATCTATATCTGTACCACAAGGGAACAATCTATAATTTTTTGGGAAAAAATCTATTTTAGCTCTGGTGCAGGGATAATTTTAGTGGCGAATATTCCATTTTTAAAAAATTTGAAAAGGTGAATTTTCTGGCACGAGTTAGTGACCTATTCGCCTAAAAATTACAGTTCAATTTTTTTTAGGGTCAACTTCGCCTACCCTTGAAACTATCCCCTATATAATCCTAGATTATTCGCCAGGTAGAACACTACTAACTCACTCATACCACCTGGGGGCATATGTATTATCAAGTACAGTAAACGCACGATAGGAGGGCGGAGGCTACAGACGCACGACAAGAGGGCAGAGGCTGCAGACGCGTGACAGAGAGTTTGTTGATGTGCGAAAGGGAGAGTTTGTTAACGCGCAACAAGAGTGCAGAGGAAGTAGACACGTGAAAGAGAGTTTGTTGACGTGCAACACGAAGATTTTATTGTCTCGCGATCAGAGGGCAGAGGCTGCGAACGCGTGACAGAAGATTTGTTTTCGCCCTCAACAAGGTTGTTGACGCACGTTATCGAAGTTCGTTGACACGCATCAACAAGGTTATTGACACGCGTCAGAAAGGTTCATTGACGCACATTAGCTAGGTTCGTTGACGCATGTCAACAACCTTGTTGACGTGCAACAAAGAGTTTGTTGACGCACAATAAAGAGTTTGTTGACGTGCGACATGGAGATTTTGTTGTCACGCGATAGGAGGGTGGAGACTGCAGACACGTGATAGAATATTTGCTATCACATGTCAATAAGGTTGTTGATGTGTGACAACAAATCTCCTGTCGCGTGTTTGTAGCCTTCTATCAAACCACTTAAAATTAGGTGAAAATTTTGTTGTCGGACCCCCCAAAAATTTACGTTCCCATGAAACTAGTTCTGAGGATATTCACCAAGTATTTTCCACCTCTGATTTCTAAGAGGTCTCTTAAAATGAACCCTAATTTGATGGAATCCAAAAATCCAAAATCAGAATCTACTAATGGACTTCTGAACTAGAAACTAATAAAACTATTCTAACCTCTACTCTAAAAATTAACAATCCTTCTGATAACTTAGCTCTCTTTAAAAACCCTTCCTATGTATTATGTAGCTAGCTAATTATGGCCTTACAAAAATCCTCTCTCCACTCGGCAAGTAGTCATATAAATCATATGTGAAGAACAAACTTGCTTTTGCACACGGGGGGTTCACTTAGTAAAAGTATGGTATAGCACGTGTGTTCAAAGGGTATTAAAGAATACTCTTAATTCTAGTTTCTACCTCTAATTATTCAATTGATAATACCCTCTCCTATTATATTATTAGAATGAAAATACTCCCTATTTTTTCCATGTACCTTACTTACCCATTTTTCAATTACAATTTTATTTACCCCTTTTTTATTTCTACCCTACTATATTAGATAAAATATATATTATATTTCTCACTCAATTTTTTAAATATGCATTTCCTCTCGAAAGATAGTTTGAAATCATTAAAGACCTATTACAAACTCAATCCTAGTTTTCTACCATCATATTATTTCTTGGTTAAGAATCTAAATTTCTTTATTAAAAAAGAGTTTACAATTTAATTTATAACCACACTCCTTTTGTAATTTTAAGGTATTTACTTTTAAAAACTAAGGTTTAAATGTTTTAGTCTTATATTAAAATTAAACCTCCCTTTACTTTGGCCCACGTCTCTAACCTACCCCCAATACTTGATTCAAAACATTAATAAATTAAACCTTTTCACCCCCTCATGTCTATCGGTATATTGACTTTAATTTTATTAATTTTAATTACCTCAATATGAACCCACGTGCTAGGATATTGCCTAGCTAATGAACCCCTGTGCTTCTGTAGAAGCTTTTTCTAAACCCAAAACTATATTTTTATAAGTGGAATCGCAATTGTTTATACGACGAGGGAAAACAAGTGTCATTGTCATCAAAACAAGGGCATTTTTGAGAAGGAAAGCAACTAGAGTGATTTCCCTTCTACTACAACCTTCAACATTCACTTGCACTTTCTTCAGCATCTCCAATGAAAATTCATTGCTAAAATCAAATCTATACTCTTTCTAACTTTCTTCATATTCATCCTTGTCATACTCCAATGATATTTAACCCTTTCCTGTCATGCATGCAAATCAAGTTTAATGAAACTCCACAATAACAATAATAATTTAGAAGATGTAACAGAAAATTACTTACTTTGAATCGTCTAATATACATGGTGAGTTCCTCGAGGTTGGGAAAATCGTTCAGGGCACCAATACACGGCCAATCACTATGATAATAGCGGTTAATTAAATTAATTTTTTTTAGTGGTTCAATACCTGAAAAGATTTTTAAAAGACGGAATTCCACAGACAATTGCTGGCAAAGAGGTATATTTATTTATTCAACCTTAGAGGCTGGATTGTACCCATACAAAGTAATCTAGATATGACAGAGACTTGCAGAGCATAGTTTTACATTAGTGATACCTCTACAATAATCAATGACTAGTGTTTCAAATCGCAAACACAATGTTATCAACTGTTTGAGGGAATTCTCATTTAAATGAACACTCTTAAAATAACAAGTTTTAAGGTGCTTGAAACCATGAAAATCAACAGGTAGTTTCGTAAGCTGGAGACCACTAAAACTACCACCAAGACACATGTGTTGAAGGAAATCATAGGAAAAAACTGCACTTGGAACCTCTTCAAAGCGATAGAAAGGAAAATTTTCATTGCAAAGCATTCAATTTGCATAGAATGGAACTCGAGGATATTATTTACCCTACCCACAATTTTAGATGGATTATCCTTACGATAAAAATAGGAATCAAATTTAAGAATGGGTAGCTAATTCCATAACAATTCCCACCTAGAAGAGAGAACAAAACATTTTATGGCGTCTCTCAGAGTGAGTTTGCTGAGAATGTGATAAGAAAGTAAACAATCTGGCAACATACTCAACCTGTCCCTTATTCTTCATCCAATTGCCATTTTTCTTGTAAATGAAAGCTTGGGTACTGACAAAAACAAAATAAGTAGGGGGTCTTCACATGCAATTATTATCTTAAATCACAATAGGTAAAGGCCTTCACAAGAGGTAGTCTAATTTTCATTTTTCTTGAATAGTTAAAGCCACTAAAATTGACAAAGTAGGGTTCTTTCTTTCTTTAAATAAAAGATAAATCTTATGCATGTTAAAAATATTAATTTTTTTGACATGCATAAAATTTGTTAAAGTATACAATTAAAATATACTTTATATCATGTATTGTTTGATAAATAAAAAATTAAACAACACAAATTATAACTTTAATTGTTTTTATAACTAGCAATCGCATGTGTACAATGTAATGTGAACACTGAATGATATATTTATTTGATTTAGACGAATAGTTATTAATTTTGTAATTGATATCGATACGGAGTGTGATTGATTTTGTAAGTGTAGGAATATAGATAAAACATTACATTTAAAGGTTCTATATCTACATTTCAAATTTGATACAAATTCGTAGATATACATTTGCAAATCTTATATCATTAGTGGCAACCTTTTGAGGACTATTTTATTTGAAATAAACATGAATACATGAAGACATGTGGGGTGTTCTATTAGGAGTGGATGGTGGATTGTAAGGTGGAAAACAGCTAGAGGGAGAGTAAGAATTGGTTGTACATGTACAACAAACCGAAGCAAGGTTTTTATGTGAGAGTGTTGCAGATTTCAGAAAATGGAAAGTAGAGCATTGCAGGATTTCAGAATTTGCTAGAGAAATTATTATGAAACGTGAAAACATTTCCATTATTTCAAACATAACATATATTCTTATGGTGCTTGTTGATGTTTGTCAAAATGCCTCGGTCAATTGTGTTTCATGGACTGTAATAATTCATAGCTTGTTCATAAGCATTTTTATGCAATCAACTGATGTAAAGAGAGAAGTCTTTCCTAATATGATCCTAGCTGGTGCCAAATTTGAAGCCTTGCAAAAAGAACTAAATTCATGTTTTTGCATGTCAACATGACAAAGAATTTAAAGAGAGCACAAACCTAGTAAGCATATTATTCTTTTCATTTATCTGAAATTATAGCTCCAATTAAGTTTATCTTGGTCTGAACTACACACGATGCTCTCCATCCAATGTAGCAAAAATTATATCCACACGAGCTTGCTTGATTTCATTTGATCCAACTATTTTTCTTGTGGAACCTTATACAATTAGTGCTGGCAGCATCATAAGAGTGTAATACTACAATTATCAGAAGTGGATTGATTTAGTTTTGATGAAAACATTCCTCTTGGGAAAGTGGAAAAAGGAAAAAAAATTCCAAAAGCCCCTTCAAAAAGAAATTCAGGCACACTTTTATCTGTTTTTTTAGTGGACTGAACTAATATGAAAAAAATATGGGTTGTTTATTGAAAAATTGATCATTGTTTACTTGAAAATTGGCTCATCCATTGAGAAAAGAAGACCCTGGGATTGAGAAGTCTCGCGAGGATGCTTTTTTTCTTGACACAACACTTTCCCAGTCTCATTCCAGTCAAACAGTGTTTTGTGAAATCACCTCACCAAATCTCACAAATAAATGCCCATCAAAAGTGCTTCTTGTGCTCCATGTAACATCTATCTGATTACCATCTGCATATTCATCCAAATACGTCCTGTAATTATTACTAGGGGTCAGTTGGTTCATTCAAAAAATTGTAAGTATCATCCTGTCTCTTTTCAGTGTGCAAGAGTTCCCTGCAATTGTCAAATGAAATGATTGATATTGTTAGTAGGATATCGAGTCATAACAATTTAATTATCAAGTTAATTATTCTCTAATAGTTAACTTGTTACTCTTCTCCTAGACACATTGAGACAATGTACTCTTTTGGGTAATTATTATCATTACCATAAGTGAATCTAGTGTTACTTTGATGATCATGGTCCAGTGTTAGGGGTGTAACCACTAGGTGGTTATTGTCAAGAAGTTGATATGCACGTAAGGGGTGGGTGGACAGTTGAGAGTTTGATATTGGTCTTAAGTTAATGGTACATTCCTACAAAGATCAAGGGTGTTGGGAGTTCCTCTGCGGAAACCATTACTAGGTCGGATATTTTGTTGAAATGGTGAAAAGTGAGCAATTGAGATTTATCTTGATGAAGAGTGTAACAATATGCATCAAAGATATTGATTTAAAATGATTCAAAGCTAGAAATTTTAGAAAACTTGGTGTATAGATTCCAAAATAAACTTTGCAGCTGGAAAGGAAATAGCTGATTATGAAAATAGATCCCCACTAATTCTATATTACAAATCTGGCATTTTAATATATATTTCGGGGTATTATAAAATATATAGTTTAAATTACTTAGATCATCTACCCAAATTTTAAATCTAGATCTAAACCATTAGAAACCTCACGTCAAAATCACAATATCTTTTTTCTCAATTGGGCGGTCCCTGATAGATGGAAACAAGAAATTACGATCAGATATTTTAAGATTTTGCAGTCAATTATAAATAGAAAAATGCTTCTAGAAAATTGATTATAATCATAGTTTGCAACAGATGTTGACATGCAGACTACCAAGGTCACCTTTTATCTCGCTTCTCTTATCTGTATATAATAAATTTATGTTAGGAATCAAATTTCAGTGTAAACAAAACCATCATTTTTTTCTTCAACAATCTCTCAGTTGCCAAGCAGTAGTACCAAAGAAGTTAATCACTGAGTACTAACAACAAACTTCATGCACTTAATTTTGTCTCTTTATGTATTGGAATCACATATTTGGACAAGACATAAGGTAGTTTAAAGTAAGCCAATATTTCAATGTAGAAATTGTAACACCCAAACTAACTTCTAATCACATGAAGATCCAAAAATCCAGAGACAATCTTGTCGGCCAGTAAGGCTTCTATATAAAACAAGAGCATCAATAAACCAACCCTCTATACAACATGGCTTCCTTATAATCTACTAACACCTTAATATTTAGGGAGGTATAAATAATGTATACTGGTAGTTGATAAAAAGAAGAGACACCCAAACAAATCAAAATCAATATATAGACGTGCATTTCTTAAAGTTCGAAGAACCAGAAAAAAGAAACTTTGCAGCTGGAAAGGAAATAGCTTATTATGAAAACAAATCCCCACTAATTCTATATCAAAAATATGGCATTTTAATATATATTTCAGGGTATTATAAAATATATATAGTTTAACTTAGATCATCTACACAAATTTTAACAAAAGATGGATCTAAACCCCTAAAATTCTAGATCTAAAGCATTAGAATATGAAGAGACACCCAAACAAATCTAAATCGGTATATAGACGTGCATTCCTTAAATTTTGAACAACCGGAAAAAATAAATTACATACATAAGAAGTTATAATATTGAATATACCTTTGAAGATTCCCACAGAGAATCACCTAATGAGGTCACTGATGAAGATGCATCAGACAAGATCACATTAGATACAAGTTCCTGTTTTGAATAAAGAAATCCAAAATACATTTAAAAAGGATCCAACAAAAATATGTCCATTGGTTGAACCACAAATACACAGCCACAGAAAAAAAAGACGTACAAAAACACCATTCAAGGCAGCACTTAAAAAACAAGAGGCTTCCTACAACATTTTTGAGCAGTTTGGAATCAGGTGTCAAACACTAACCAATGATTAATAGGATGGCTTAATTAAAAGTACCACATCCAATGGTGACCAGAGGACATGCACTACTAGTTGGGTAGGGAAAGATACGTATTTGGATAATAGGTTTAATGACAAGATGAATCACCACATCCTTGTAGATGGTAAAAGCTCCATGGTCTCATACCTGCATATGGGGCATTGGGGAGAGATACACCCTAGATCACACCTCTAAAGCCCACACCTTAACCAGATCACAGACATTCCAGATCCCCATATTCAAAAGGTAACATTTGTGGTTTTCACAGAGTAATAAACCTTGAAGGGTCCATCAATAACATCAACAAACCACATTCTTGCAACTAATTAAAGTTCCAAAGTCTCCACTCTACATATTGTGCAGAGGGAACAGGTTCACCCTAGAACCATTTGTACAACAACATGTTCATTTTCTTGTACAACATAATGGGCTATCTTGGACATTTTGAAAAGAGCCTCTAAATACAACATATTACAGAGATATCCCAGATCCCCATTCCCAAAAGGTAACATTTGGGGCTTTCACATCTATAGCATCACCAGAACAACAATTTAGTAAAACATAGTTCAAGTAAGCCCA
This sequence comes from Taxus chinensis, assembly GCA_019776745.2. Taxonomy (NCBI): domain Eukaryota; kingdom Viridiplantae; phylum Streptophyta; class Pinopsida; order Cupressales; family Taxaceae; genus Taxus; species Taxus chinensis. The sequence continues at coordinate 197,355,894 of CM034154.1, forward strand.
TGAAAACCTGTAGTGAAATTGCTTTAAATTCTCATATTTGGCCTTGATATTGATACCATTAATGCACACAAATCATCGAAGCCTGATGGAATAATGATTTTGATTGTAATAGGTTAACAATCAACTGGAATCACTAGTCCAACAGGATCACAAGAAACATAAGCACATAAAAATCCATATAAATCACTACAAAATTTGTTAAAATCACTACAAACATGAAGGCCACACCTACAACAAATGACATGTAGGTTAATGAGTGAGGTTGTTTCCAGCCACACTCAAGTTTAAACATCTGCAAAATCTCGTATTGTTTTTGTAACTATTCTAAATTTACATCGTCCCAGATCTAAAGCTTATTTGGCTTACAAACAAAAATTACAAGATTGAAGATATAAAGAAATTTATATCATTCCAGATCCATAGCTAGTTCAATTGGGATACACGGAGAAAATAATTCCATTCTTAAATGGTCAAAACTGGGACTCAAGACATCACATTTTATCAAACAAATCTTGTTCTCATGTATGCCAAGTCTGGGAGTTTGGAGGATGCACGCCATTTGTTAAAAAAAAATTCTAACCCAAATGTGTTCTTGTGGACTGCTATTATAACAAACCATACCAAACAAGGATAGTATTCAGAGGCCCTTACATTGTTTAATGAAATGCATGCCACAGGCATCAGGGTGAGCCCTTTCATTTTGGTAAGTGTTTTCAAGGCATGTGCATGCCTAAGAGCTCTACGACAGGGAAAGGAGATTCATTTCTATATGATTACAAGTGGATATGAATCAAATGCCTTTATATCTTGTGCCCTCATGGACATGTATGCCAAGTGCTGAAGAATTGAGTTTGCCAGCCAAATGTTCAACAAAATGCCCCAAAGAAGTGTAGTGCAATAATTACAGGTTATGCAGAAAATGGGTATGTTGAGGAAGCCTTGAAGCTTTTTTACCATATGCAATTAGAAGAAATTATACCTAGTTCTGTTACTATCATTATTGTTCTTCAGGTGTGTTCCAGTTTAAAGAAATTGCAACAAGGAAGAGAGGTCCATAGCTATGTTATTAAAGTTGGATATGATTTGGACGTTGTTGTGCATACTTTTCTTGTTAACATGTATATTAAATGCAAAAACCTAGAGGATGCAGGTAACTTGTTCAACCAATTTCCTAAAAGAAATCTAGTTGCATGGAATGCAATGATTACAGGATTTTCTCAAAATGAAATACCTGAGGAGGCTCAGAGACTGTTCTATTAAATGCAATTAGAAGGAACTGAACCAGATGTCATCACATGGAATTCTGAGAGTGGGTGTGGTGATGAGGCCTTGAAGGTGTTCCATCAGATGCAAGCATTAGGCGTAAAGCCAAATGTGATTACATGGAATTCTATAATTGCAGGGCATGCCCAAAATGAGCACAATGACAAGGCCTTGAAATCATTACGCCAAATGATACTTTCAGGTGTAAAACCAAATTCAGTCACCATTGCAATCCCTTATCCTTTGTAATCCTGATGAACAGATAAATAAATAAATTAGGAAAAGGGGGAAACCAACTTAATGTTTCAGGGCATCCTACAAATTTGACGTGTCAACATCATTTCCCCAACCATTGAACATACTCTACATTGGTTGTTTGGTTAGTCTTTTGTTAAAAAATGCGGGTGTTTTTTATTGTACACGTACACTCGATAAGGCATGTGATTGATAGTGGGAGAGCACCGAGTTGTCAGGGTGGTTGAATGACCACTTAGATTTTGATAGAGGGAACCGAGATGGATGTGTAGAGCACTGTGGTAGTGAGTCGGGTGAGCTATTAAATACTAATATATATAAGAGTTATCAGTCACACACCTTTGGGAAGACTAGGAGAACAAGGACAACATGCCTTTTCCTCTCATAGTTTTCAAAAGATAAGGTGTGTGTGAAATCCAGAATTCATTCATAGCAACATCAACCACATCTCCCTCACCTCTCCTTATGCTTGCCCCTACTGGTGTTTCATCATTCAACATCTCTACATCCAAAATCCACGCAGGCCTCCGTATTCTAATCAAAGAATTGAAACTTCTTCAAGGTCATGCATTATCATCTTTTCAAGAGTCACTAAAACATATAGAATATATTATTATTGATGAAATGAGTTTCATCAGCCCAAATTTGCTAAGCAAAATTGACTGCAGGCTATGCCAGGCTTTCCCACATTAAAAAATAATTGAATTTGGGAACAGATCTATCATCCTCCTCGGTGACCTCGACCAATTACTATTGGTTTTGGGTAGTTCTCTTTGTTAGGAAATAAGGGATAAAATATGTGGAATAATCCCTCATAGAATCACAACAGTAGAAACTAATATGCATAAAATATTATAGATCTCAAATAAAAGTGTAGAATAAAATAACACAACACAAAGAGGTAGTATTTAACGTGGTTCACCCAATTTGGGCTACATCCATAAAGAATCAATTGTTCATATTTTATTACAAGCCACCACTCTCTCAATACAATACCAAAATCTATTTGGAGCTATGCTCAACAAAATCTATAGAATTCACAGTCGATTTCAAAACACATCTGGAATGCTACATTATCCCTACCATATATCATAAAACAATATAAGTAGACAAATGCTTAAGTAGTTTTACAAAACCGTGGGTATTAAAACCATGGGCCAAAACCGTCCCATAAACCTATGGGTCAAAATCCCGCCCATATGAGAAAAATGTGTTTCCCGGTATATCAGGCACATTTTAAGGCCAAAAAAATTGTATAGCACCCCAGTGAGACAACTGTGGATGGTGTATAATAATCTTAGCATACAATATTCAACACTTTCTCACATGAAAATAGGATCCAAAACTTAACAATCTCCCACTTGGAGACTAGTTTTCCTCTGAGCAAGTTTCTCAACCCTTCACTAGTTTCTGTGAAGACCAACCAAAGTTGAATACAGCTTTAGTTTTTACCTTGTGACCACCTTGGTCATCATGTCTGCATGATTTTCATTGGTATGAATCTTCTCTAGCTTCATCTTCTCTTCCTCCAAAGCCGTCCTTGTGAAATGGTACCTTAACTGTATATGGTTCATCCTAGAGTGGAAAGAAGAGTTCTTAGCTAGGTGTATAACACTTTAACTATCACTATGCAACTTTCCTTCCTCCTACTTATGCCCAAAATCCTCAAGCGATTGCTGTAGCTAAATCATTTCTTTGATTGCCTCTGTGGAAACAAAATACTCAGCCTCTATGGTTAACAAAGCCACTAGATTCTGTAGTCATGAAATACAACTTACTGTTTTCCCACCTACAATGTAAACATAACCTGTTGTGCTCCTCCTAATGTCTACATCTCCAACCATATCTGAATCTACATAACCACACAAAGTGGTGTTTGATCCACTATATCCCAAAACTGTCCCCATGGTCCCTCTTAAATACCGAAGGATCCACTTTACTGCCTTCTAGTGATCTCTACCTGGATCACTCATAAATCTACTTACCGCTCCCACTGCATGGGAAATATCAGGCCTGGTGCACACCATGGCATACATCAAATTGCCAACCGCTGATGAGTAAGGTACCTTGGATATCTGGTTTCTCTCTTGCTCTATCTTGGGACATTGCTCCTTTGATAACTTGAAATGGCATGCCAAAGGAGTCCCAACTGGTTTAGCATACTGCATATTAAACCTCTCTAAGACCTTCTTAATGTACTCTTCCTGAGATAAAGTCAGCTTTCATTCTTTCCTATCCTGAGATATCCTCATACCAAGGATTTGTTTGGCTACCCCCAAATCCTTCATAGCAAAGGATTCACTTAGCTGCTTCTTGAGTACTTTTATTTCCTGCATGTTTTTACTTGCAACCAACATGTCATCCACATACAGAAAAAGGATAATATAATTACCATCCTCAAATTTATTTGTATACATGCAATGGTTAGATTGACATCTAATATAACCTTGCTCTATCATAAAGCTATCAAATTTCTTATACTATTGACGTGGAGCTTTTTTCAAACCATAAAAGCTCTTCTTCAGTTTGCACACCATACCCTCTTTACCTTTGACCTCATAGCCCTCTAGTTGATGTATATATAGTTCCTCCTCCAAATCACCATGGAGAAATGCAGTCTTTACATTAAGTTGTTCTAAGTGCAAGTCTTCTACTGTAACTACTCCTAGAATAGTTCTAATCGAAGTCATTTTTACTACAAGAGAAAAAATATCATCAAAATCTATACCTTTTTTTTGTACAAACCCCTTGACCACCAACTGGGCCTTGTATCTTTTCTTTCCTCCTTCTTCCTCTTTGACTCTGAACACCCACTTGTTCTGTAATGCTCTTTTGCCTTGGGGTAACTTCACCAAATCCCATGTTTGGTTCTCCATGAGAGCCTTGATGCACCTCATCCATGGCTTGCTCCCACTTCTTCTTGGCATCTACCTGCATTGCTTCATCAAAGCTCTCTAGCTCTCCACTATTAGTGAGTAATAAATAATAAAGAGAAGGAGAAAAAAGTTCAAGTTCTCTTCTTACCCTAGAAGACCTCCTCAATATAGGAGTTTGGGGTTCCTATTGAGGAGGTTCCTGAACTGATTCATGTGTCACTTTCCCATCCAGAAGATCCTCTACTACTACATATTCTTTCTTGGATTCTTCCTTGTTTTCCTACAACTGCTGCTTATACATGACTTTCTCATTAAATACCACATCCCTAGATCGAATGATTTTCTTGTCCTTAATACTCCAACATTTATATCCAAAGTCATCACCATCATAACCAATGAAATTACATTTTTCTGATTTAGCCTCTAGCTTAGTCCTATCATCCTTGTCTATATGGAAAACACCTCACATCCAAAGAATCTAAGAAATGAATAATCAACTTTCTTACCATACCAAGCCTCCTCAGGTATGCATCCATCCAAGGCACTTGAGGGTCATCTGTTTATCAAGTACACAACTATGCTCACCGTTTCTACCCAAAAAGAAAGAGGTAGTCTTGCATGTAACCTCATGCTCCTAACACATTCCATTATTGTTATGTTCATCCTTTCTGACACCCATTCTACTGAGGAGTTTTTGGAACCATCTTTTGCCTATGGATTCCATTCTTAGAACAATAATCATCAAATTCATTACTGTAATACTCCCCTCCATTATCTAACTTGAGGTATTTTAGCTTAAGACATGTTTCATTCTCTACTAAGGCTTTCCATTTAACAAAAGTGTCAAATACATCAGATTTTTTTCTAATACAATAAACCCAAACTTTCCTTGTTACATCATCAATAAAAGTAACATAATAACTTGAACTCCCAAGAGATGATACCTGAGCCAACCCCCATACATCAGAATGCACCAGCTCTAACTTACTCTCTTTCTTTGTAGGTCCAACCTTGAGAAACCTTACTCACTTCTGTTTCCCATATATGCAGTCCTCACAGAACTCCAAACTTGTTTCTGTATATCTAGGAAAATCCTTCTTTATGATCTCCATGCCCTTATGGCTCATATGACCGAGCCTATAGTGCCACAATGTTGTATCTACTTCTGAAGCCACAAGATTACAAACATTAGTGCTATAAGTGGTTAAATACAAGGTTCCAACCTTCTTACCTCTTACCACCACAAGAGCACCCTTGGTAACCTTCTAAGAGTCCGTAGTAAATATCACACTACAACCATCACTTCCCAACTGCCCTGTTGATATCAAATTTCATCTTAATGTAGGCACATGTCTAAATATTAACCTGAACATAACATTTTCCAACTATTTTGCAAGGCTCATCATCACCAAGAAAAACATGCCCAAAATCTCCTTGAACATAATCAACATAATAATACCTATGTGGAGTAGCATGGAAAGAATCCCTCGAATTTAAAACCCAAGATTTAGTAATATTGTGCAAAGAAAGAATCAAAGCATCTTGACATACATTACCTGTTGCCACATTTTCTTCCTTGTTTTCTTCCTATTGTTTCTTCTTGTCCCAAAGCTCCCAACATTCCTTCTTTACATGCCCAGACTTTCTACAGTGCTAGCATACTATCTTGCTTTTGTATTTTGACTTTGATCGATCCTTTGATTTTCCACGGCTTCCTCTATTCTTTTTTCTCCGTCTAGTTTCCACTATCAAAGCATTCCCTGAAGTAGAAGATTCACCAGATCTTTTTCTTTGCATTTCCTCTCTTAGAATCACCGATATAACATCCTCAAACTTCAAATTTGAGTTAGCTTAAACCGAGTTGTTTACCGCCATTACCAGGCTATTCCAACTCTCAGGTAAAAAGCACAGAGCTAATAAAGCCCTAACTTCTTCATTAAATTCTATTGTAACCGAAGCTAGCATATTTACAATCGTATTAAAATCATTTAGATGATCTTTTACTGAACCATTCTCAAACATCTTCATATTAAACAACTTTTTCATTAAAAATATCTTATTAGAGGTAGAGGGTTTTTCATACAACTTCCCTAATGCATCCATTAGTTCTTTTGTAGTAATTTCCTTTGAAACATTAAATAATATCAAAGATGCGAGACATAGCCGGATTGTCCCAAGTGCCTTCCTATCCAAAAAATCCCATTCAACATCTGTCATGCTCAAGGGTTTGTTCACCTTCTTAGACAACATAATATAAAGATCCCTCTGATAAAGGTAATCTTCCATCTAAATCTTCTAAAGACTGAAATTCTTCCTATTGAATTTATCAACCCTAGATCTTCCATCATTTGCCATAGCTCCCACTCAAGATAAAACTTTCCCTGCGATTCAACACTTCAGCAAACCAAACCAAGCTCTGATACCAATTGTTAGGAAATAAAGGATAAAATATGTGGAATAATCCCTCACAGAATCGTAACAGTAGAAACTAATATGCAGAAAATATTATAGATCTCAAATAAAAGTGTAGAATAAAATAACACAACACAAAGAGACAATATTTAATGTGGTTCACCCAATTTGGGCTACATCCACAAAAAATCACTTGCTCAGATTTTATTACAACCCACCACTCTCTCAATACAATACGAAGATCTATTTGGAGCTATGCTCAACAAACTCTATAGAATTCACAGTTGAATTCAAAACACATCTGCAATGTTACATTATTCCTACTATATGCATAAAACCATATAAGTAGACAACTACTTAAGCAGTTTTACAAAACCGTGGGTATTAAAACCATGGGCCAAAACTGTCCCATAAACCTATGGGTCAAAATCCCTCCCATATGAGAAAAATGAGTTTCTTGGTATATCGGGCATGTGTGTACAATACTCTTAGTGTACAATCTTCAACACTTTCTCACATGAAAATACGCTCCACAACCTAACAAATGCAAGTAATTCATATGGAGTTATCCTTTGGAAGGGATTCCATTCTTCCATTACATTGCAAAAAATATTTAGGAAAAAAGGAACAACTAATGCACAACTTTCATCCCATAATTTATTGCTCCACATGCGAGATTCAACTCCTCTTATTGAGGACTAAGAACTCCCAATGTCTTTCACTAACTCACACCTAGCTCAGTAGGAGATCAAATTTTTTAAGGACGTGCCACATTTTTTTACAAAAATGAACTCATGAACCCTCACAACCTTCAGATGTTGAAATAATTGAACGTTCCAATCACCCAATCCATTGTTGAAAGTAACAGATGAGATTAAATAGGAGATCCTGATGATGATCAGTTGGAACACATAGTTTTGCTATGCAAACAACAAAAAATCATGATTATTACTAATTTATGGGTTGATGCAGACATTGTAAATGGTGCTACAAGAACAATCACCAACATTTTCTACGACACATCAATGCCACCACCAGCATTACCTTTATTTGTTGTCAAATTTGATAGATACAACAGCCCATGTTGGGATCCCTCCAACCTGTCACATATTCTAATACCCCCTAATTCGAGAGGGAAGTGAAGACAATTTCCAATTAAAATGGCATGGGTATTAACTGTCCACAAGTCTCAGGGACTTACTTTTCTTAGAGGTACTATCAACATTGGAGCCACTGAAAGGCAAGGTATGACATTCACATCTTTCTCCAGAGTTCCCTCACTTGCCAATATGTGCATTTCCTCTCCTTTTCATCAGAAAGGTTCTAAAAAATGGCACGTAACAACACTTGGAGCAAGAAGAAAGGAGGATTCAAGACTACTATCACTCAACCAAAACAACCCATTGTAATACTAACCTCTACTTTGATAGCACCTCCACTACTACTTTACTCAACACTTCTTGTGTCCAAAGTGGCAATGTCATTTAAGGGGTATCAAATGTATTCATGTTTATTGCAAATAAAATTGGCCACAAAAGGCTACCACTCATGATATAAAATATTCAAATGTCTTAAAAGTGTTGACAGAAAGTTCACATGTTGAAATCACTTTAGGTCATGATAAGTTTGAATTTAGTTGCCTAGACAACCATATGTTGTTCCCAAGATATAAATAATTTTGTTCTTGAATGAGATATACCCCTCCAAAGATGTTGAAAACTATATGATGCTTGAACTGTCAAATAATATACTGCTCATAGTCTAATTTAGTCCTTGTTATTGGTGCCTGACTTACATTGTCAAATCCAATGCACTATGCATATGTGAATTGTAGTGAAATCTCAATATGGCATAGCATTTTATTCCTCACCCAATACATACAATGATTGCTATCCAATTTGGTATTGCAATTCAATGTTTTCTACATCGACACATTAAATTGAAACCTCCCAATCCCATTCCAATAGAGAGCATGCCTATTGGAAAAATAAGAACCATGTGTGCATGACTAAGATTCTAGACATCAGAAGTTTCATGGTAACTTCTAGTCATCAGTACCAGTACTAGTGAGGCTGGAACCCCACATAAGTTGAACAACATGAATTTCCAACCCCAATAGTGGATTCATTAGCACCCGAATGTGCCTATTTAGAATCTCCCATACATACACATGTAGAGTTACCTTATCTGTTAAATAAATCAATTTCCTCACATTAATGCTTAACCATGTTTATTTGATATTACTATTTTTGTGATATTTTACGTGTGTTATAAGTCATTCTTATTTTGTCATAAAATTAGTCTACATTGGAGAGAAGTTAACATCACAACCATAGACACATCTCCGGTAACTAAAATATAATTCTTGGTCTTCCATCACAAGCACATGCAAGCTTCTATATGAGTAGGGAATAGTCTATGCAGCCAATAAAAAAAAATTCATTGATAGACTCATAGCAAGACTAATACACACTTGTAGGAGAATTGATGCAATGTATTTAGTTGGCTATATAGACTGGTATTTGAAACTTGTGTATTAAGGTCAAAAAACTTATGAATTTATCTTTCACCCAATTTTCAACAGAAAAAGAGAAATTACATATATACATATATGATGAACATGACCTTTGCTTTGATTATTAACAAAAACAATATAGTGCCTATATGTGAAATATTCTGCCCCTATATATTTCTTTATATTTCCTCGTAAAACCATATATTAAATGTCATGTCATTTAACAAAGGGTGAACATGCTACTAGGAAAAGGCAGAAAATGCCCCAGCTAATCTTAAATTTACAGTTATACCTCTCTAGCGTATCTCTTGATTGCAAGGCAGAGATATTTCCATGAAGTGTGGATGCTCAAGCTAGATGCCTCTGCTAAGATAATACACCACCTACAATTTCTTCATTCTCACATCCATCTCATAATACCATCAATAAAATGACATGACTATTGGAAAACCACTGCAAGAATTAATAATGGTTTTAGGTATCACAAAATTGTTACTTCCTGAAATTATAAAAGTATTCCTGTGACCTGGCCTGGGGACAACTGACAGCAAAACCTCCTAGTAATGGAAGAAACCAGGTAGGAAACCGTATGAAAATCTAGTGGTACAACATAGCTTGAATGCTGAGAGAGAAAAAACATACACCATTTACCTCATGGAAGTATATTTTTTTAAAAACCACTTGTAAGGTAACCTATACAATGCATGTGTTAATGTCGACAACGGGAACGGTAATAGAGAGACAAAAAACAAAAACCGACAATGCCAAGTCCACACAAAGACAACAAACATAGGGTTTGAGCTAGAAAACCAAGCCAAACATACCACGAAGGAAGCTGAGAATGTAGGGATCAAAAAACTGTTAAAAATAGCTGAAAATGTGAAAACATCCATACGACCGAGTAAGTGCATGAAGTTGGGGGGAGAAAAATTAGATGAAAATACGAAAAAAGAAAAATGCATATGTGTTTTGTTAAAACGCACTCACATTTTAATTTGTTTGGCTCAGGAATCACCGAATTATAACGCGTACGCATTATGCCTACTATAAAAAAATAAAAAGAGGCCCGAGCCTCTATCATTTTACTTCCCTCAAACGCGAGTTTTAGAGCTTAACCGTGCCCTCGCTTTTTTTTATTCAGCTGGATCTCAAACTTAAAAGATCATTTTTGGATCACCGAGAAGATTTGAATCGACGATGGTGCCACGGAGAAGAGGTAAGCACAATTCTTTTCTCAAAATTACATTAAAATATGATAATTATAGATTAAAATTTGAATTAAATACAATTTTTTTATTGTTATAGTTAGAGGTGGAGGGAATCAACCACAACCAAACCCTATTATTCTTGGCATCCCTCCCGACACTCCCATAATTTCTCAACATCCCTCGGGTAGTCAAGTAGATTTAGAAGCCCATATAGTTGAAAACAAAATTGAAATTGAGGATTTAATCAAAACAATGAGGGATTCACAATCTACAAACCCCCATCGCGCCTCTCTTGCAAACACATTGGAGGCATTGCTTGTTCAAATTGACATGGCAATGGGGCAAATTGATCATTGGACAACTTATAGAGAGGGTTGTAGGGTTTATTATTCCAACAAATTGTCATATGTGGATGTAAAGAAATAAATTTCAAAAGAACTCATATGTGCCTTATTCATGGAACCCCACACTAATTTTCCTGTTCTGTTGACATGTAAACGATTTCCCATCCATTGGTGCAATAATAATTTGATTAAAAATAATTTTTGGGACCGATGGTGGATGGTGTTTGATTTTCCACCTTGTAATAACAACGAGGTGCCACTATACTTTCTGAGGAAACTCTATTGTGAGTTTATCCTCAATGAGATACCAAATTATTTTGATTTCTAAGATTTCCAAGGCCGAGGAAAAGGATCTACATAAGATCGACCAGGTGCACAATGTGCACCTATTCAGCAGGGTAGATTCCCCACATAAAAGCCCCCTCACACTGAGATTGTCCCTCAAGCAGTGAAGGAGACAGTAGATATTGATACACTCCACATGCTTCAGGGGCTATCTACGACCCTTGTTTGACATATGAGGGAGATTTCTGAGCCAGATGCTCGCAGAGGTACATAGAGTATTCCCTCAGGGAGTACTAGCATGAGGCCACATCTTTTCTCGTCATGTGGTAGCATATGTTTGGGGCCCGAGGAGGACGATACTTTCATGCATACTAATTTTGGTGCATTTGGTGCTAGGGCTGAACACGATAATGTCACTATGTCAGATGTCCTTTTGAGTGAGGCATTTGGATTCAATTCATCGGTGTCACCTTCGCAGGTAAATTTGTTATGTTTTGTTATGTGTGTTACAAAATTTTTGGAGTACCTAATTTACTTATATATGTTAAATTTTTGAAATAATTGTATTTGTACATGTACATGCATTGATATTACAGTGCGTGGGAGGCTCATCTTCATCTTGACCACAGGAAGCAAGCACCATGCATACGCATACATTCACAGTAATTTAGAATGTTAATTATGTAAAATTTTCACATACATGTGTGTGTGTGTGTGTGTGTGTGTGTGTATTTGCATGTATATATATATATATATATATATATGTGTGTGTGTGTATATATATATATATATATATATATTAGTTTTGAAGTCAAATATATGTATGTTCTTGTATGTCCATCTAACTCATGTGATATACATCTTTGATAAAGATGTTGACTTCACTAGACACCCCACCATCTCTATGACAAGTAGATAAAGGTGTTGCCACTGCAATTTCATCTGCGCAGCAACTCACTGAGGTATTCAAACAAAACATAAATTTTGTTAAATTTATAGTGTAATTCATATTATGTTAAATTACACGTTAGTAATGTCTTTCATTGTAGAATTATTAAATTATTTTAATAATGTCCTTAATTGTGTATATGCAAGAGTTACCTGTGATAGGTAGCAGCCCTATTCATTTTATTCACAGGCGTGGCGGGGTAAAAACAATAGTTCTATATTGATAAAATTAGTTAAAATATTGTCATTATGTAGATACATGTACTTATCTCTATTTTCGCTAATTATGATGTTAGATTTTCTAATCTTATGTGTATGTAGGGGATTTCAACCCCCTCCATTTTGACTTCAAGGGCATAGACTCCTCCATCTCGTCGTCTTCGTACCCTCGTTCGTATTGCAGGAGCTCCCGATGACTCATTTGAGCATGAGATGAAAATTTGGTGTGATCGACAACTTGCGATAAGTTTGTGTATTTATGTAAATACTTTCATTCTAGCATGGTCTTAAATACATGTTGAAAACATATATAAATTAAGTTTTGACAAAAAAACATTGTTTGCATTTACAGGCTCATCTACAGGTGAGTATTCAGTGGAAGAGGACTCAAAGGATGGGATCGGCGATCCAAAGTCATCTCATGGATCTCCATCTTCATCTAAGGGAGGGCCTTCTTCGAGTAAGACCAAGAGAGGGATAGATTTTGATGAGTAGGAGATATATATGTCTTACATGACATTGTTTTTGTATGCCTATGTGCATGACATTATATGTACGCCTATATGGAATTTGAAATTGATGGTATATAACCTATTTGGGCATTTTTGTATTTATTATGCACATTAAAATACTATTTGGAACTTGATAATTTTTTATGAGACCTTACATTTTTGAGATTATTTTCACATGAATCTAATATGATGTGCACTTGACAATATTTAAGACATTATGGATTATTTTTTCATTTATTGGTAATGTACTTGTACTAGAATTTTCAATGTATAATATGCATCAAACTTTGGAAATCAATATTTATATAATGTATGTATATAAAGAGTTACCTAATCTGAGTAATTATTCATTCAATTTATCAATGTGTATATGTGTATTTACCTTACTTGCGCTTCTTCTTGCTCATGGTCTCTTTGTAATGGTTCCTATCTTATCATGCACTTAATACATTCTTCTATGATTCGTAGTCTTCTCCTTTGTTAATACACCTAACATTCATCACAATTTGATGCCTTTCATCTGTTGATATTTTGAGAATGTCTCTTCATATACATTAATCCAACGCTTGAGAATGTCTCTAGATGCAATGACATTCTGATTCAGACACTCAATGATTCTTGATTGTCTAATCCTATCCAATTCATGTTATCAACTTTAAATCTATAGGCATTTCAAGTTATTTGGAAATCACATCACACCCTTCACTAGGTTTGATGACTACCCCTATCATGTTTAAGGTGATTTTGAAAGCATCCACGCGTTTATCGTAACATAAATTATCAATGAATGGAAGGTCACTAAGTTGTAGGCCATCTGAATACCATCCAGAACTAAACAAGAAATATTTACTAGGTAATTGATAACTCCTGTGTGTTCTTAGACATACCCCTATCAAATTCATTCTTAAGCCAATCTAGTCATTCAGGGCTCTTAAGAAACTAAGCTCTGACGAGGTAGCCCGGAAGCACGAGGAGCATAGGGAACCAAAACGAAGCCTCCACTAGCATTCACCTGGCCACCTCGACATGTTGGTGTAGTTGGTTTGGTCCCATGAGCTTCCATTTGCAAACTACAGCCTCTGGCAGCCCTACACTGACTCAGACTACACTATTTCATGTGTTTGCAAAAAATAGCACATCGAGAGATCCAGATGGAGACTAAGAAAACCGTGAGAGGCTTTCATAGAGGCCCCCAACATGGAGGTATTGGATCTGATGAGACATCTCTAGGTGCCATGGAGTCTGAGAAATCACCCGTTGAAGATATGGCGTGATTGGGCCTCAGGGCTCTTAAGCGTCTACGCCCGGAAGGGGTAGCTTGAAAGCATGGGGAGTCTAGGGAACCAAAAAGAAGCCTCCACTAGCATTCACCTGGTGACCCCAACATGTTGGCATAGTTGGTTTGGTCCCACGAGCTTCCGTTTGCAAACTACAGCCTCTAGTAGCCCTACATTGACTCAGACTGCACTATTATGCGTGTTTGCAAACAATAGCACAAAGAGAGAACCGTATGGAGACAGAGAAAACTGTGAGAATATTTCTTAGGGGGGGCCGACATGGAGGTCTTAGATCTAACGAGACATCTCTAGGTGTCATGGAGTCCGAGAAATCACTCGTTGAAGATATGGCATGATTGGGCCTCAGGGCTCTTAAGCGACTACACCCAGACGGGGTAGCTTGAAAGCACATGGAGCGTAAGGAACCAAAATGAAGCCTCCACTAGCATTCACTTAGCCACCCTAATTTTTTGGTGTAATTGGTTCGGTCCCACGAGATTCTATTTGCAAACTACAGCCTCTGGTAGCCCTACACTGACTCAGACTACACTATTTCGCACGTTTGCAAACAATAACACAGCGAGAGAACCGGATGGAGACAGAGAAAACCGCTAGAGGATTTTGTAGAGGCCCCCAACTTAGAGGTCTTGGATCTGACGAGATCTCTCTAGGTGCCATGTAGTCCGAGAAATCACCTGTCAATGATATGGCGTCTTTGGGCCTTAGGGCTCTTAAGGGATTACGCCCAGACGAGGTAGCCTGAAAGCATGGGGAGTGTAGGGAACCAAAATGAAGCCTCCAATAGTGTTCACTAGGACACCTTGACATGTTGGTGTATTTGGTTTGGTCCCATGAGCTTTCATTTGCAAACTACAGCCTATTGCAGCCCTATAATGACTCAGACTGCACTATTTCATGCGTTTGCAAATAATAGCACAATGAGTGAACCGGATAGAGGCAGAGAAAACCATGAGATCATTTCATAGAAGTCCCCAATGTGGAGGTCTTGGATCTAAAAAGACATCTCTACGTTCCACGAATTTTGAGAAATCACCCGTTGAAGATATGGCGTGTTTGGGCCACAATGCTCTTAAGCGACTACACCCAGACGAGGTATCCATGTGAAGGAACCAAAACGAAGCCTCCACTAGCATTCAATTGGCCACCCTGATGTGTTGGCCTAGTTGGTTTGGTCCCTCTTCTATTTGTAGACTACAACACCTCAGCCCTACACTGACTGAGAAGTACTATGTCGTGTTTTGCACAGTGAGAGAACCATTTTGAGATGTCTCTAGGGCCACTATCACCCGTCAAATATATGGCATGTTTGGGGCCTCACAGACTCATCTGAGGTAGCCCAAAAGCACGAGGGAGCACAGGGAACCAAAAAAAATGCCTCCACTAGCATTCACCAGGCCACCTCAACGTGTTGCATAGTTGTTTGGTCCCAAAGCTTCTGTTTTGTAAACTATAGCCTCTGGCAGCCCTACACTGACTCAAACTGCACTATTTCGCGTGTTTACAAACAATAGCACAACAAGAGAACCGGATGGAGAAGGAGAAAACCGTGAGAGGATTTTGAAGAGGTCCCCAACATGGAGGTTCTCGGATCTGATGAGAAATGTCTTAGGTGCCATGGAGTCTAAGAAATCACGTCAAAGATATGGTGTGATTGGGCCTCACACTCTTAAGGGACTACGCCCAGACGATGTAGCCCAAAAGCACGGGTGGAGGAAACCACCAATGTTCAATGATTTTGCCACTAGATGCAACTATGTAGACTATGAACTTAGTTTTTTTGGGGAGACCACCAATGTTCCAACTGTTCATTTTGAAAGAATGAATATCTTCAATCAAACAGAGAATGAAGAGCCTGAAATTTTTTGGACATTACAAAAGGTTGTTTCTGCCCAAAAAGAAGCCGAAGGCCATATAAAATATTCAGTCTTCAACTTTAGATGACAATGAACATCATGCGTGAAGATGTCACTATGATTCAAGAAGAAATGCCTCCTAAAAGTCATAAAGAGTCAATTTGATTACCCAAACATCTGGAAGAACTTAAAGAGAAGATACAGTAGAACAAAAGGAAAAATGGGAAGCGTGGAAGGATCACAACTTAATTGGAATGGAAGATCTATGTGATGTTGTCAATAGAATCATGGATAATTTTAAGGACAACATGCCAAGTTGATTATTTTTATTAATACCAGCTGCTTCAACTTCACAAATCAAACCAGGTAGTTCCAAAAGACAGCATACTGGCAAGAAAAACTGCAATGAAGTATTGATAATTGAGCCTGAAACTTGTTTAGAATTGTAATTTATTTTTTGATTGAGCATTCACCCATAGTTTCTTTTTGAAGGTAGAAATTCATTTTATATGTGAGAAATAGAATGCTGATTTAGTCTATTGTCTGACTATTTAGGTTAGATTTTTATCTACGAAATCCTCTCACGGTCCATCTCATCCGGTCTCTCGATGTGCTATTGTTTGCAAACGTGTGAAATAATGCAGTTTGAGTCAGTGTAGGTCTGCCAAAGGTTCTAGTTTGCAAATGAAAATTTGTGGGACCAAACCAACTACTGCCAAACATGTCGGGGTGTCTTGGTGAACACTAGTGGAGGATTTGTTTTGGTGCCCTACACTCCCCGTGCATTCGGGCTACCGTGTCCAGGCGTAGTCATTTCTGCCCAAACAGTCGACGGATGAGACTCCATGGCACCTAGAGATGTCTTGTAAGATTTGAGACCTCCAGTTGGCCCTCTACGAAATCCTCTAGTTCTGGTTCTCTCATTGTGCTATTGTTTGCAAACACGAAATAGTGTAGTCCGAGTCAGTATAGGGGCTAGAGGCTGTAGTTTGCAAACGGAAGCTCATGGGACCAAACAAACTACACCAACACATCAGGGTGGCCTGGTGAACGCTAGTGGAGGCTTCGTTTTGGTTCCCTACGCTCCCGTGCTTTCGGGCTACCCCGTGTTCGGGCGTAGTCGCTTAAGAGCCCTGAGGCCCAAACACGCCATATCTTCGATTGGGTGATTTCTCAGACTTGGCACCTAGAGACGTCTCATTAGATCTGAGACCTCCATTAGGGCCCTCTATGAATAATCCTCTTTTGGTTTTCTCCATCTCCATCTGGTTCTCTCGCTGTGATACGCAAACACGTGAAATAGTGCAGTTTGAGTCAGTGTAGGGCTGCCAGAGGCTGTAGTTTGCAAAAAGAAGTTCGTGGGACCAAAACCAACTACATCCAGCACATGAAGGTGGCCCTATGGGAGGCTTATTTTTTGGTTCCCTACGCTCCCCATGTCTTTCGGGCTACCCCGTCTTGGGCATAGTCGCTTAAGAGCCCTGAGGCCCAAACATGAGTGATTTCTCAGACTCCATGGCACCATCATCAGCAAGACCTCCATGTTGGGGCCCTCTACAAAAGTCTCAAGCGGTTGTCTCCATCTTCATCTGGTTCTCTTTTTGTGTTATTGTTTGCAAACGTGTGAAATAGTGCAGTTTGAGTCAATGTAGGGTTGCAAGAGGCTGTAGTTTGCAAATGGAAGCTCGTGGGACCAAACCAACTATTCCAACAATCGGGGTGGCTCTAGTGGAGGATGTTCCCTATGTCCACGGACTTTTGGGCTTCTTTTTCTCACACCACATCTTCAACATGATTTTCTCTTGTCAAATCATTCCATGTTGGGGACCTTACGAAATTGTCTCATGGTTTTTCCGTCTCCATCTAGTTCTCTTGTTGTGATATTGTTTGCAAACGCGTGAAATAGTGCATGAGTCAGTGTAGGGTTGTCAGATGTAGTTTGCAAACAAAAGCTTTTCAACTACGAGTCAGAGTCTGGAGCAATCATTTAGATTCCCTACCCTCCACATGCTTTTGGGCTACCCCGTTCGGGCGTTAGTCACTTAAGAGCCCAGGCCCAATCACACCATATCTTCGACTGATTTATCAGTTTGGCACCTAGAGAATCATTAGATCCAAGACCTCCATGAAGGCCCTCTACAAAATTCTCTTGCGATTTTTCTCCATCTCCATCCGGTTCTCTCACTATGCTATTGTTTGCAAACACGTGAAATAGTGCAGTCTGAGTCAGTGTAGGGCTGCCAGAGGCTGTAGTTTGCAAACGGAAGCTCGTGGGACCAAACCAACTACGCCAACACATTAGGGTGGCCAAGTGAAAACTAGTGGAGGATTTTTGGTTCCCTTGCTTGATTTCGGGCTACCCCCATAGTCACTTAAGAGCCCTGAGGCCCAAACATGCATATCTTCAACGGGTGATTTCTCAAACTCCGTCTAGAGATGTCTCATCGATCTGAGAGCATGTTGAGGACCTCTTTCAAATCCTCGGTTTTCTCCGTCTCCATCTCAGTTCTCTCGTTGTGATATTGTTTGCAAACGTGCGAAATAGTGTAGTCTGAGTTAGTGTAGGGCTACCAGAAGTTGTAGTTTGCAAACGAAAGCTTGTGGGACCAAAGAAACTACGCCAACATGTTGGGGTGGCCATTTAAATGCTATTGGAGGCTTCATTTTGGTTCCCTATGCTCCCCATGCTTTCAAGATACCCCGTTCGAGCGTAGTCCCTTAAGAGCGCTGAGGCCCAAACACGCCATATTTTCGAGGAGTGATTTCTCAGAATCCATGGCACCTAGAGACGTCTCGTTAGATCTGATACCTCCACATTGGGGACCTCTACGAAATCCTCTCATGGTTTTCTTTGTCTCCATATGGTTCTCTCATTGTGTTATTGTTTGTAAACGCATGAAATAGTGCAGTCTGAGTCAGTCTAGGGCTGCTAGAGGCTGTAGTTTGCAAATGGAAGCTCATGGGACCGAACCCACTAGGCCAACACATTGGGGTGGCCAAGTGAACGCTAGTGGAGGTTTTTTTTTTGTTCCCTACACTCCCCATGCTTTCAGGCTTCCCCGTCTGGGCATAGTCGCTTAAGAGCCCTGAGGCCCAAACATGCCATATCTTCAATGGGTGATTTCTCAAACTCCATGGCACCTAGATATGTCTCGTCAGATCTGACCTCTACATTGAGGCCCTCTACGAAATCCTCTTACAGTTTTCTCCGTCTCCATTCAGATTGATTCAGTGTAAGGTTTTCCATTGCCAATCACCTGAATAATATAGGTGGTGAAATGAGAATTTTAATAAGATATTTTTACAATATAGGTGGTGAAATGAGAATTTATGTTTGTTGTTCCTTTCTATTATTTAATTTCTCTTAGCTTCACTTGGCTTCGAGAATAATAAATTCTCTACTGACAATGCCAACCACATGAAGGTGGAAGATTTTTTGGCACCACTAACCTACATAAACATGTTAGTAAGCAATTAAATAGAATTTTAAATTATACAAAATTTAAACAAAATCATTTAAGTAAATATTCAAATTAAATTCATGAAGAACATACCTTTGCAAATTCAATCCAATGAACCGCAAGGATCAACTCTATTCTTGACAGTAACAAGAATTGCTTCATGATCTTATTCACGAACCTTCCACAGATTTTTGTTTGATGGCCGACCTTGATATTTGATCAATTGAATATTTTTTGCAAGGACCAAATGTGAATAGTGAATTATCTTCCGATATAGTTCATAGTCTTCAAACAACCAAATGTTTGATTTTTTGATAGGATATCATCGAATCCAAGTTTCAGTGACTACCACTGATCTAGTGGGATACTCAAAGTCTTCACCATCAATGACTGTGGAAGTCAAAAAACTTTCCCCTCTACAGAACGAGATAATAATTAGTTTGTTCCCTCTTCGTTAAATTCCATCGCAATAAGTCCAAAAATGTGCCCTATGTATTACAAAGTAAAATTGTTCAGTTAATTTATAAATACATTAAGAGTTGACCATTTAATAATTTATAAATCTAAAACATGGCATGTACATATATGTATGTACCTTGTTGCACTAAATCAGAGACTTGGTCAAAGTCAGGTGATGTTGTCTTTTGATCTGAAGACCCTGTAAGTTGTAATGCTCATGGAACTTGATGTGTGTCAAGTGGAATTAGAGTTCTACAAGTCCATTCATCCACCCACTGCTGTGACTCACATTCATTCCATGTAAAATCAATGCATTATATACAAAAACATGTCATACACCTAGTATAAATAGTCCAAGCATTTGCATCTGAACTACGGAATGAGTGCATATCACTTGATCCTGCAACTGTCATAAAATCTTCAAATTTTTCCAGATGTTGTTGTTCTATTAACCAAAAATATCTACAAACCATTTATCTCTCTTGAGATTCATGTCCCATATTCTTGACACACCAATTAACAATGTTTTTTACATCTGTAAATTTAGCACCATCCTTGAACTTTAACTCTTCTCTTACAAGTGCTCTTTTCACACATGCTCCTGCACCATCATGCTCTCCTTTTCCATGCCCTACCTCAGTAAAACTCTAGATATGTTGTACATTTTTTTCTTTGTGCATCCTGCTTAGCCAATACAACATTTATACATTCTTGAATTGTGATGTGTAGTTGTCCGACCATATGTAATGTTTATCAAAACTAATGTTCCTCTTATTCAAGTTCGCATAAAACACCTGGAAACACCTTGTACATATTATGTAGAATGTTTCCGATCATCACTGATGTAGAAATGATATTAACTTAATATTTTTTTGATCTTTCTCAGTGCTTTCAGGAGAGTGCATGAATGTTATGTTCATGAAAATAGAAACTTGCACTGAGTTATAATATTGAGACCAAACCTCCATTTGTGGCTGCAATGTGTAATTTTCTGCGAAGTCAACTACTGAAACAATAGTACCAAGTGGGAATGTGTCCTTTCCTAACTTAAATTTTTTATCCAACCATCGAGCTCTAAGTGTGTGCCTTGCATACTCATAAAAAATTTCCTCTCTGAATTTGACCATATATTATGGTATAGGTAATTGTTTTCTAACAAGCTCACACCTCTTAGATTTTTTTCCATCTTTTAATTGACATGCCACCAATTTATATTTAGTGAAATCAACCAATTATTTTCCTATTGAATATGTACTCTCCTCATGGATACAACTTTTTAGATTTGACAAGCCACTGCATACATTGCACGTTCCATCCAAACATGCTTTGTTATAAAAAAATTGTCTTGTTGATTTTTCACAAAATATTGTCTGAATAATTTCCCTTGAAGATTTTTGTGGGACATTTATTACACACTCTTGCAACATGATGTCAGTATGCAAAACACTATGTATTTGACAAAAAACATCATAATGCATTGAAAATTCAACATGATGCCTGCAACAACAAGTGGTACGTGAGTGATTGATTTTCACATAAAAGGGTTTTTTCATTTCAAAGAATCTTTGGCTAATGTTAATTTGTGAATTTTCATTTTTAAACTTAGAGAACAATTCTGTTTGAGTCATATCTAAGAAATGTTTTGCACAAAATTCATGATTAGAAGAACCTAATCTTCTTTTTACCGTATCTCTTCTATTTGGTGACACCCTTGCATTCTCATTCCAAAATTTTATAATTAATTATTTTAGAATATTAGTTGTATTCTTGTCTTTTCGTGGAAGTCTGCTAGAGAAAGCCCAATAGTCAGTGTTATTGACTAACTCAAGACGTTTACATCTCTCTATTGCTTTCATTAGTGCTTTTTTGTTTAGCTTCAAATCACTTCTTATTTTTCTAATCAAGCGTTTATTAATTTTTTTATCACTTACTATACAATTAGTTAGTGCACGTCGTGTAGCATTACTATCTTTGGTGTGTCTTTTGCCACCTACAGTTTGGTATGATTTATGTATGTTTTCAACAATTGACGCATTTTGATCAACATTAGATGTTCTTAACCCCAGGGTCTTCATTATAGGTCTCATCTTAATAAATTTCATCAATGAAACAAAGAATTGACATCTTTGTGTGTCATTTAAATTCTCAAAGTAATTATCCCAAATTCCACTAGCTTTTCTTCTCGCATTTCTTTCAGACATTTTGTTAGGCATTGGTTTTATAATGTTTTCATCAATTTCAATTAAGTGAATTGTTTTTCTTCACAAAATGGAAGGAGGTGTTCTTAGAGGTGAAGATTAGTTTACAAGGTTACTTTCTTCTTTCAGTGTTTTCATAAGAATTTCGGGGTTAACATTTAGATTCTCAAGTAAGGGTTCAACAATTGGATTCATATCAATTTCTTCATCCATACCAACATTATCATTCAATTCAATATCATTATTCTCTATATTTTCATTATGTATTTCATCCCAATTTTATAATACATTAGCTACATTTGATATAGTGGATGTACCTTGCCCTGCTTGAATTTTTTGCATTCTCTTCAATTTCTTTATTCTTTTCTCTTCTAATTGCTCCGGTGTCTTATTCTTGACTTTCCTCTTGTCCTTAGCTCAATGTTTATCACCCATGATTAGAAAAAATCAACTAGTGGGGTAGGGGACAAAATGAAATACTAAAAAATTGTGCAAGAATGTAGAGAAAATTGCAGACAAAACATAATGTTTGCAGAATTCCCGTGAAAGAGATGAAAGGGACGTTGGGGGCCACAATATACACACACACACAAAATGCGTACGCATTACATAACACATACGTATTTTTGCATTTTCTCTTTTCCCAAGCCATGCCTTAAGGTTTGGGATCCGGTTTGGATCCCCAAGCTTGAGGCATGGACCTGCACAAACACAACAAACAACAAATTTTTACAAGAAAATGTAAAAATGACAATTCCTCTATGATAAAATCAAAATAAAACAATCAATCCATTTTTAAAAAATTATACCATGATGTAGAGCAGAGTCTGTTCTTTCTAAAAATATAATTTTTCAAATTTTCTGACTAACATAAGGTTTCCATATTATTTATTTTCTAACTATGCCTTTTTATAGCTTTTTTTGAAGTGTAAATATGTCTATCTTTCATGGTGTATCTTTTTTTGCGTGGTTGAAATAATTTTTTTTTTTATACTAGCCCAAACTAGGCATAATTATATACATATTCAAAATATATATATAATTTTTGATATTTTTTGAGGTAGTTTAGGGGGGACACGGTCGGAGCTCCATTATTTTTCAAAACATAAAATTTCTGTACTAGAAAATTTATAAATAAAAAAATATTAACAAATGGAGCCCAAACTAGATGCTCCTAGATATCTTTCTACCAAAGGGTTTTCCTAAATACTAAATGGTGCTCAATAAATGGTGGGGGGCACGAAAGTCACTCTATTAATCTTTTTAACAAAAACAAGAGCATCTGTTGGCATTTTAGTTGTTTGACCCACTTAAAATTATCCATTTTCAATAAAATTTAGTATCTTAGAAACTAGACTCAAAATGCTACGATTCATATGTCTACAACATCTTCCAATTTTGAGTGTAACTATTTCGAAAAACTCATACAAGTTGAAGATTTTTTTTTTCAGAAAAATACATCCACTTAAGACCCCCTTTTGGGCCCCCAACTTGGTGCACTTACCCGACCGTCAAATTTAACATAGTCGTAGAAATTTCCATAAGGGCCTTTCCCATAGCGGGAACGCCTTCACGTAATTAAATTTTTTGTCACTTGTTTGTTACTTTAATTTAAAAAGAAGTAGAAATTAGATTTATTATATTTTTTATTAAAAACACTTAAAATTAGCTAAAATATATTTTAAATTATTTGTATTGTTTATATATATAATATCTAAATTATTAATATGTAAGTCTTTTAATGTTTAATTAATTGTTATTCTAGTAGTAATGTTAGTTGTATTTTGTTTTGTTATAGATTTTCTTAGACAAGTCAAACTAACACAGGGAGATTTTGATTTACCAAAATGTATGTAGACACCAATTTTTGGTGTCGTTCTTCCACTTCACCTCGTGTCTGCTCTCCTTCATTAAGATTTCTCATTCAAATCCATTTTCCCTCCAAAAATCGAATAAATCTCATTCCCACCAAAAAGGCATATTCAATTAATCAATATTTATTGGTTAATTGATCCCCTTTAAATCCCTAATCCTCATTACATGTTAATATGCTCATGTCAATCCACTTAATAATTTAAAATTCTAATTTAATGCATGTCATCCCACTAATGAATTTAAAATTCAAAAGTAATCCCACTAATGAATTTAAAATTCAAAAGTAGTCAATGCAATCCCACTTATGAAATTAAAATTCAAAAGTAGTCCATGTAATCCCACTAATGAATTTAAAATTCAAAAGTAATCCCACCAATGAATTTAAAATTCATAAGTTATCCATATCTTATCTCACTCAAGAATTAAATATTCAAAAATTATCCATATCTAATCCCACTCAAGAATTAAATATTCACATCCAATGCACTCATGAATTTAAAATTCAAAAGTAATCCACATCAAATCCACTCATGAAGTTAAAATGTTAAAAATAATCCTTATTTAGTCCACTTTTGAATTTAAAATTCCAAAGTAATCCGCATTAAATCTACCTTTGAATTTAATATTCTAATCATGTCTCTCACTACCTAATAGGAGTTACTTTTCTAAATCAAGATTATCTAAATTAATCTCCTCCTTAGGCAATAAATAAGAGTCTCCCCCCTCTTTCAAACAAGTTATAAGTGATAGAAAAACTATTGCATTGCATCTCCTCTCATATCATCATACCATCAGAATGATCTTGTGATGCTACTTGTGTCACCATAATATCATCCCCATGCCCTTGTGGTTCTACTTGTATCATCATACCATCCTAATTCTCTTGTGATTCTCTACCTATCAAATTATCTTACATTCTCTCCATCCCCCCATATTGATGATCTTTTATAGAGTTATTTGCATTTTTCTTCCTTGGATTGGTTTGCTCAAATCACTATCAACCATATGGTCTTCTCTTGGATCACTGCCGAACCATGTGGTTTTGTTTGTGTATTCTTGTTATTAATTATCATTTCAATTACCATATTAATTAATGTTTCCATTTATCATATCACTTCTTGGAATTTTTGTTATCAGTGTATCTTCATCTAGCATTGATTACACTCTTTTTATTAATACATGGGCTGACATCCTTTCTAGGAAGATTTCGCTTCCCAGAACCGACTTTTTCGGGAAGCCAACTATATATCTTGTTAATCTTCTTCATGTTTTAGTTCTCTTTATTGTGCAGGTCGAAGATTTATTGCGAGGACAATCATCCCTTTTTTTGCACCCATACAACATTGTCCCTATACACATCAAAAGGTCCCTAAACCTTCCCATATATGAGGTTTCTTGATTTCTTGTTTAGCTTACACTAATCTGTACCGGTAGCGGGAATTCTCGTCAAACATTCTGGCAAGCCTGGTGGGAATTTTCCATGATTTGTTTTTTTTTATTTCCCAACTCATTATCTTATCGGTTACTTTCCTGCTTGTGTTTTCTTTTGTAATTTCATTTTCTATACCATATGGATTTATTTGGTTAACCCTTACATTGTGGGAAATCTTGTTTCTTTGTGTTGTCTTAGTGTATCTCTACAGGTTCCGATATTGGTGGTTATGTTGCTTGCTTTGTCATGAACTCCTATCGTTTCAGGTGTTCCATGTTAATTATCCTCTCATATCATTACATTAATGCTTGTTTGCAGGGTTTTCGTGTCATTTGGAGGTGGTGTTGTTCTTTCTTCTTTTAGTGATTTATCTTAATTTAGTTTATCGTCTTCAAAAGATTGTTATTTTGTGATTTGTAGTTAGTATACAGATGTATTTTTATTATATATATAATTTTAAAAATATTTTTTTGATCATGTCTGTGTATGTTCTTCTCTTGCGCTTTTAGGCAATCTTGATAACTAAAAGCATCCACGATCATTTACTATCCATTTAACTAATCTTCAATTTTCCCTTAAGACCATTACCACTAGTAGCTTCATGGTTGGGAAGTTCTAAGAGTACCTGCAAAAATGTGAAATTTTAGAATCCAACTCCCTTTCTTTCTCTCTTAATCACTACTTTTCACCTTTTTGGTTCTCAAACTCTTCTAACCCTGCCCTTAGAATTTTTTAGGAATATATTCTTTTTCATGAAGTTATATAACACAAACACAACGTTTTTGAGCACCCATTTACAAGTTCTATATGTGGGAAAAGTTTCAAGTTTGAATTCCAAGTCTAAAGCCTACTTCCTTTGTTAAATGGCCTCACTAATTCACCCTCTAAATTGTGTTCATTGTCCTACCAGGGACTGTCATTAATATCTCTAAATTTAACCCCTGGTTTTCTAAAATTCCTTCAAAATCCCCTTAATTTGTCAACATGTTATCTTGAAAGTTTCAAGGAAAAATTCATTGGTTTGAGGATTCAAATCACAAATTCCTATAAACCCTAACTGTGCCTTCTATGCTAGCCCGATAAGCATCAAAATTTGATAAAATAAATTGTCTTTATTTTTAAGGTTCCAAAAATTTCTTAGAGGTCTATATGCATCTCATGCACATTTTATCCTTACCAGTACAATGAAAATAAACACTTTCATGTGTGAATGGTAACATCCTACCTTGAACTGGTATTTGGAAGACATAGTATATACATGCAAGATTGAAATAAACCAAGACTATTTTAATATGTAGATGTTTGGTTGATAATACTTTTCTACAGAGTGAATACACTCTTATATTTACATTCACTCACCATGAAACCTTTAGAGAACTCATTCACTTTTAGAGAACAATCATAACTTACAGTCACAATCCTCTTTCACCTAAATTTCAAACATGTAAGGTAAAGAACAGGGTATATGACATTCAAATCCTTGTATTAACACTTCATCCACCATCAATCATTCATTTAACCTCTCAATAACTTCATGGATGGATTCACATCTTAAAACAAGACACATAATTCCTTGCACAACACAGATTTATTGTTCACTACAGTCATATGCAATAATCTTCATGCTAAAAAAACAAAGTACTTCAAGCTTAATCCTTCACCAACCTCCTAATAAGGTTTTATTAATATTTTCTAATACAAGGAGAGTCTTATCCCCAAGTTATAACCATAAAACTTAGAAATAACTGAGATCAAAACAAGAAATCAATACAAAAAGAAATCATTTCTCTATTCATATAATTGTATTCTTACAATTTTTTTCTTACTCTTCTTCATTCTCATTTCTTAGGCCTCCCTCTCCTTGAGGCATCGTCTCATACTTCTCTTAGGAGGATAACTCCCATCTTCTCCAATCCATCACCCTTTTAATCTCATTTCAACCTTCTATTAATCCCTAACTACCTTTTACAAGATTCATTATGCTCATACATGGTATGTTTACAACATTTTTGCAACTAATACTCACATATGCACCTTATGACTCATTCTAGGACTTTATTTCTTGTCTAGATATCAATCACACACACTCTAAAACCTTTAGACCCTTTGAAACCTCATTTCATCTCTTTTACATGATTTAGAATTTTAATTTGCAATTTTTGGTGTTCTTGAAGATGCCCCTGCATCAAGCAGGGAAGGAGGAAACCACAAAGATTTTTCATAAAAACCAAAAAAATTATTGAAAAACCAAAAAAACACCATAAATACCTCTAAACCAATTTTCCACCAAATGTAGTTGCAGCCAACCAAATTTAGCCAGAAACCCCCTGAAACTCTAAGAGTTCAAAAAGTGACCTACACATGCACTGAAAAACACATAAAGCAGCAAAAAACTCCATGAAAATCGAGATTATCTAAATCAATGAAAATAATACATAAATGGAATAACAATTATGAAGCTTACACATGAAACCAGTAATGACACAAAACCAAGAGTAGTAGGTAACAAAAAATAGAGAGAAGCGTGGATCCTAACAACATGTTTTGATACCATGATGGAGAAAGTGGGAATGAGGATCAAGCGGGATAATGCGCACATCAACTGAGTTACACTCAATCAAAAACATGATGAAGTTCCATGAGGAAGCAAGCATTCAACCATGAAATGTGTATGCTAAACAAAAAGGTCTTGCTCATTCTCATAGATCCAAAAAAAGAGTAAAAATAGGATTGTTGTATAAATCCCAATACATGATAATCATACCTCCATAACTTAAGAAGAGGAGTTAAATTACTGAAATGGAAAGTAACTCCTGTATGACACACTGGCACGTATGATGGAATTTATGATAGGGTCTTTCATACTCCCTAAGATACCTAAGGCCTATGACCTCGCCTAAGTGAGATGACTCACCACATGATGTGGATAATGTCACAAGATGAAAAGGAAATACACACACACACCAACATATTTAAGGCTTGATTATAACTAGCTTGAGTCATTCATTTGAATGAAATAAATATTTTGGATCTCCAAGAAGATTTAAGAGGTTTTTGTTCGCAAACAAACTTATAAGAACAATTCAAATATGTGTAAGTGTGTATGAAGTGTTTCACCATTTTCTTTAAGGATTTAGATGAAACAGATAAGGGTATGGGCCAAGAAGGAATACCTGTTGTGAGGGTCATTTTAAAGGCCGTTGCATGCGTTCTGACTTCTTGATCCAATGTTGATGATGGGAGATTCCTTTTGGCTAGGAGGAACTACCTGAAATACAAAGCAAGACCACGAGAGAGAGTTAAACAATATATGTCTGTGGGTTGCCTAGCGTATGCTAGATCCACGAAGTGTGATACTTCCTTGGTGGTATTCAACCAACTGTTTAATACAACTCAATGTAAGAAATGATGTAAATAAGTAATGTCCTACTATAGTTTATATGATTTAGGTATATCATCCAAATACAATCAAAAAATCTAACATAACAGGCTAAGCTATAATCATATTTGGAAGTAGGGTAGTTGGTCACAGTGCTGGAGCAGGTCAAGGTCAGGTTCTGGGTCACTTGGATGAAGATTCCTAGGTTATGTTATTAGCAGGATAGTCAAATATAGTGAGCGATGTCAGTCAGGTATGACTAATGACGGTTTAGAGGGAACCGATGACTGTCATGGGTAACCGGCGTCAGTATGGATGGGATAATAGAAACTCAATAAGATCTAATTTTGGAGGTTTGTCTAAGATTACATAGAGATGGTAAGGGAAATGATTAAGTATGTGGAGGTGTTGGGAATACTCAGAGATATTCAAGTGTCAAGTATAGGTAATTTAATGGTTGTGGGTGGTGGAATGGTTGGGTTTACAGGAAGGTAATGGTAGTCGGATTAAAATTTAATTAGGGACTGATAGAAGAGGTGAAGAAACCTTTTAAATTGAATAAAAGTTAAATGAAGTAGGTGATAAACACACTTACTAGTGTTGCAGGTATGATGTATGGAAGATGATGACGGTTGATCTATGAAATGGTGGTCAATGTCACGACAGTGCCTCTCGGAATGCTACCATGAATGCAAATACCTTCATATTAGTCCTAGTGCTGGCTATGGCTGTCTGGATGTGTGAAAGGGCTCTAGTTCTTGCTTGCATTGAGATATCCTTCATTCAAAAACTCGAGAATGTGCCAATCCTTCAAACAAGGTTACCAAATTGGTTATATGGTAACCGACGACAGTTTAGGGTGACCTACGTTGGTTTCGAGTTGACTGACATCCGTTAAGGCAGGATATCCTAGGTTGCCTAAAATATCAGATACTGGCTATCTTTTTCTTTATCTTTTCTTGTTGGTGCCGGGTATAAGTGGATTGTTTCACTTAGATAAGCAAGAATATGGTTAGAGGAAGAATATGCATGTGCTTTTAAGGTTATACTAAGTTTTATCTCATTAAGGTAGGCACGACTAAGTCTTAGTTAGTTACAGAAACATGTTATGAATAGGTCTATGGCGAGGTGTCTGGGTGAGGTGTACTATCTGAGGTTTACATTAAAGTAATTAAATTAATAAATGGGGCGAGGATGAGTATTAATTTAATTATAGATAAGTAAATTAATATTAAGGTGGGGTAAAAGGGGCCATGGTTAGGTGAATATATGTAAGTTAGTTATTCAAAAGGTGACCAAGGGGAGTGTGACCCAATTTTTGTGTCTACATGAAGATTATTTTAGATGAGAACCTTTAGTATCGAGTGATTAAAACTTGACACAAAACCTTTAAATGAGTATTTATATAAATTTTTGTAAGGATTTCATTGTTCTTTTGTGTGTTAGGGCGGGAATTATTTCAAGAATCTTATATCCTGTGATTTGAGGCTTAGACCCAGTCAAGATGATTTTTGGAAGAATTAAAGTAAAGAGGGATTGTCAAAAGGTTAAGCCAAGTGAATAAATGTTGTTAGTTTTCATTTCAATATTTATAGAGTGTAAAACACAAGTGTAGATAATAATTTTTGGATTGATATTCCTTGAAAAGCACATATACCCTATTTTGGGAGGAGATAATTGTTATACCTTCAATAATTTTCACAATTGAATGTTACAAGGGATCTCACTATTAAATTATTAGGTTTCAAAATGTTTGCACATATCTATTGAAGGTGGTTTGCTACGTCATTAACATATTGCTTGTATTAGGATATGAGTAGCCAACTTGTGGCTTACGTATCATTTTATTATATCATTTATACTTTCTCATGCTTAATAGGTTGGCCTTGGTGATGGCCATAACATATGAATAATATATATAGGGGATTATAGGTAGTAGTTCATTATCATTGGAGCATTTGAGTCTTATTATATGGTTTGGAGGTTGCCCCCTCAAAGTGGCGAAGCTATTCTAATTGCATATTGAGATCATTATTATAAAATATTGTGTTATTTGGTGTTCTATTGCTGCTCATAATCTGAATTATACAAGTAATTTCATTACAAGTGGTATTAGAGCTGCGATCTGGGCCAAAATTAGGGCAAAAACCCTAATTTTGTTATTTCCGTCATATATTGCAAACCAGAGTGAATTGATGGGAGATATTTTTAGCAGAGTTGAGAAACATTTTAAGTAAGATTCCCTAAAAATTGTAGACTTTTTTATTTATTTTACAAACGTTATTACAAATTTAGGTTTTTTCATAAAATCACTCCCTACAGTGCAAATTGTAGAATGTTTTCAAGTTCTTTATATTTTCGGAAATCTCTCAAAAAAATAGTATTAGTATCTTCTCTGTTTTTTTTTGTGTTTAGTCGAATTTGTATCATAACCCTAAACCCTAAGCTTTGGCATCATGGCGGGGCCCTCCACAAAAGAAAAAAAGAATTCGGTTACTTTGGGTAAAACCCTTGATAAAGATGGGGTAGTGATTGAAGAGATGGAGTAAGAAGGGGTAAATATAGATTCCTCAACACTAGGGTTTACCTCAGTTGATCATAAGGTGAGCCAACTTGATTATGAGCTATGAAATGTACAATCTGCGATGGCCTCTAAAGGAGACAAACCAAATCAATCAGTGATTGGATGATATCATGCAACATGTAAATGATAAAAACTATGGCCCAAATCCACCCCATATCAACCAAGGAGGATCTTCATTTCAAAATCATGGACAAAATAACCATGTTGGATCACTTTTCCATCCCAATCAGAATCTAACTTATTTGCAACCACAGAACATGATGTCAAAAGTGGATATGCACAAATTTGATGGTAAGGATCCCCTGAATTGGATAAATCAAATGGAGAAATTATTTTAGTTACATAAAAAAACATTAGGACAAAAGGTGACACTGGCATTCATGTATCTTGAACCAGACTAATTAGTTTGGTATCAATGGTTATGTGTTCAGAGGCAGAAGAATGGTCTCTGTGTCATTTGGATAGTTTTTACCGATGAGTTGCAATTGCACTATAGTTCCAGTGTTTCAAAGAACTACTTTAGTCAATGAGAAAACTTATGGAAAATGGGATCAGTCAAATATTATCATGGTAGAAGAGAATATTCTAGAACCTATCCTTAAGGGTGGAGAATATTCCAGAAGAGAATCTGAATGACTTGTTTCTTGGGGGTCTTAAGGACCACATAGAGCATGAGGTACATATGTTTAATCCACTCACGATTTCTTATTCTATTATCATGGAACATCAAGGAGAGGAAAAATTTCATTGTAGTATGAGGCCACCTTTCATTAACACCAAAGACCGTAGTATCTCTTCCCCTTCATTTGCTAGGCCAATTAGACCGACTCCTCAACAAATGGAAGAAAAGAGAGAAAAAGGATTATGTTCTAACTATGATAGTAAATATGGAGGGGGAAAAAATGTGCTTAGAAGAATTTGTTCTATATTGATGGAGGTAATGAGGATAACGAGGAAACTAAAATTATAGGAGAGGCTGAGGAACCAATAGAAGATGAAGTAGAGGATCACCAACCTATAGTTTCTTTCCATGCATTGTCAAGTATTAGTACTCCTCAAACACTCAAGGTTATTGGCTATCTCAAAAAATAGAAGGTGATGGTGTTGATTGACTCAGGGATTACTCATAACTTCATAAATATTAAGTTAACTACCCACCTTAGTTGTTTTATTTACCCAGCTCCATAAATGCAAGTTATGATTATGGATGGTGGGACAATCAAGTGCACATGAAAATACCATAGTATCAAGATTTCCATGAGAGACTGGATGTTAGACTCACCTATGTTTGCTATTTCTATGGGAGGGGAAGATATTGTTTTGGGTGTCCAATGGCTCACAACCTTAGGTACTATAGAGATGAATTTCCAAGAATTGTTCATGCGATTTCATTCAGATGGAAGGACAATACAATTGAATGGGATGGTAGCTAAGTCTCCACAAATTATTATCTCTCATCAAATGTAGAAGGTTCTCAGAAAAGGATTTGATGGATTTATAGCAAAGTTATTTTCTATAGAAGTACAAAATACAAAGTCTTCAATGCCACCTGATATTTAGAAGATTGTTGATGCTCACTCATTTGTTTTTGATGCAATTCCAAAGGAACTACCACTAGTTAGGGATCATGATCATGTCATTCAGTTTCTTTTAGGGAGAAAAACACCTAACATCAGACCATAGAGATACCCATATTCCCAAAAAAGTGAGATCAAGAAAATGGTTCAGGAAATGTTGAAGGCAGGTATCATCAGGCATAGCCAGAGTGCATATTCTTCACCAGTGGTCATGGTATGTAAGAAGGATAAAACATGGAGAATGTGTCCAGATTATCGAAAAATCAAAAAGTACACCATCAAAGATAAGTTTCCTATTCCAGTAATTGATTATTTACTTGATGAATTGCATGGTGCTATTTATTTCACAAAATTAGATCTTCATTTGGGGTACCATCAAATTAGAATAAAAGAGAAACATGTTCATAAAATGGCTTTCAGGACTCATGAGGGCCATTATGAGTTTTTGGTAATGCCTTTTGGTCTTAAAAATGCACCCTCAACCTTTCAAAGCTTGATGAACATTGTTTTTTTAGGTCATTTTAAAGGAAATTTGTATTAGTTTTCTTTGATGACATATTGATTTACAGTAAGACATAGGAAGAACACTTACAACATGTAAATAAAGTGTTGGAAGTTTTGGAGAAACATACTCTCTATGCAAATCCATCCAAATGTTCTTTTGGTGTATAAGAGGTAGATTACTTGGGTCACATTGTATCCCATGAAGGCGTCAAATTTGATCCTCAGAAGATCAGAGCTATGGTGGAATGGCCAAGGCCCAAAACTCTCGAAAAATCTTCATGGGTTCTTAGGACCAATAGGGTACTACATAAGATTTGTGTGGGGATATGGTAGAATATCAACCCCTCTCACTACATTGCTAAAGAAGGATGCCTTCAATTGGACAGACGTAGCCACTAAATCCTTTGAGCAGCTGAAGGAAGCCATGCACAGCACCCCAGTTTTGGCTACTCCCAACTTTTTAAAAACCTTCATTGTTGAATGTGACGCTTCATGATCAGGATTGCAAGTAGTTCTAATGCAGGAAGGAAGACCAATTGCATTTGAGAGTCGCCAATTAAAAGGAAAATATCTACTCAAACCTGTCTATGAGAAAGAAATGATGGCTATTCTTCATGTGGCCAAGCAATAGAGGCCCTATCTCATGGGTAGACACTTCAAGGTAAAAACTAATCATGATAGTCTCAAATACTTTTTGGAGCAAAGGTTATCATCTAAGGAACAAGAAAAGTGGGTAAAAAAAGTGATGGGTTATGATTTTTAAATCATATACAAAAAGGGTAAAGAAAATGTAGTAACTGTTGTGTTGTCCTGAAGGGATATATCCGCAGATGCCTTACTATGTGGAAGGTCCATGTTGACAGCTGATTGGGTGGATGAAGCAAGATTAGAATGGAATCAAGAAAAGGATACACAATCTCTAATACAGAATATGAAGAAAGGATATATGAAATCTAAAAAAATTGAGTGGAAAGGTAATGCCTTATGGTATAAGGACATGTTATACTTGAGTAAAGACTCTGAGTTGAAGCATAAGATTCTTGCAAGGCTACATGCCTCACTTGTTGGAGGACACTTTGGGTTTTTGAATACATATCATAGAATAAAAAGAGAATTCTTTTGGAAAGGACTCAAGGGGATGCACAAAAGTTTGTATCAGAATGTTTAGTGTGCCAACAAAACAAAGGGGAAACAATTAAGACACCAGGTCTGTTGCAACCCTTACCAATTCCTAGCCAGAGATGGGAGGAGGTCTCCATGGATTTCATCACTGGATTGCCTTTTTCAGAGGGTAAGAATGTTATTTTCGTGATTGTGGATAGGCTCACAAAATATGCCCATTTTTTTCCCTATCACACCCATTAGCAGCCAGTATAGTCGTAAATATTTTTTTGGAGACAGTTCAAAGGCTACATGGAACCCCAAAGCTAATTGTAAGTGATCATGATCCTATTTTCACAAGTAATTTTTGGATGGAATTATTTTCATCTTTGGGTACTCAACTAGCTCACAATTCATCTTATCATCCTCAAACTAATGGGTAAATGGAAGTGGTCAACAAATTCTAAGAGGGGTATCTACGTTGCTTTGTATCAAATAAGTAGGAAAGGTGGATTAAATGGCTACCACTTGCATAATGGTGGTATAACACATCGTTTCATACCTCTTCTCAAATGATCCCATTTTTATAATTATATGGCTACCATCCACCTTCTATCACTTCCTCCTCAAGGGTAAAAACTAAGGTCTGAGATGTTGAGGAAAACATTCAACATCAACAGCATGTTTTAGCTAGTTTGAAGGAGAATTTAGCATTAGTACAAAACAGGATGAAACAACAAGTAGATCAACACCGGAGCGAAAGACATTTTGAAATTGGTGACTGTGTTTTTGTATGTATCCAACCTTACAAACAGATGTCCCTAAAGTAACATAAAAAGGACAAAAAAATTGCTCCTAAATATTATGGCCCTTATTAGGTTCTACATAAAATTGGCAGTGTTGCTTATAAACTAGAGTTGCCTCCATCTTCACACATACACCCATTATTCCATGTTTCATGCCTGAAGAAGGTTATTGGAAAGAAATTTGAAGCCCAGACAAAGTTACCAAAACTTGACAAGGAAGGAAGAATCATTTTGGATCTAGAGAAGATTCTGTAAACACGTACTAAAAGGCTGAGAACCAGAGACTTTAAGGAATATATGATCAAGTGGAATAATCTGAGCATAGAAGATGCAACCTTGGAGGATGAATGTTTTCTGCAGCAATATCCAGGATTATTCAACATTGAGGACAATTTTGGTTTGAAGGGGAAGGGCATGCCATGCTCTTAACTTATTGCTTGTATTAGGATATGAGTAGCTGACTTGTGGCTTACCATATCATTTTATTATATCATTAATAATTTCTCATGCTTAATAGGCCGGCCTTGGTGATGGCCATAAGATATGAATAGTATATATAGGGGATTATAGGTAGTATTTCATTATCATTTGATTCTTATTATATGGTTTTGATGTTACCCCCTCAAAGTGGCGAAGCTATTATAATTGCATATTGAGATCATTATTCTAAAATATTGTGTTATTTGGTGTTCTATTGCTGCTCATAATATTAATTATACAATTAATTTCATTACATGGTTTGAAGCATTGAAGGCAAGTATAAATTAAATGGTGAGAAAAATAGCATTCTCGAGTGTTGTATAACACCCTCTTAGGGTTTAGTGGGAAAATGAGATTTGATGGATCTAAAATCAAAGTTATATTTTAAAAATTTTAAGGTAGTGCCTTGACATCCTTAAATCATGTATTTTCAACATTTCATAGATAGAAACCCTCTATAAAAGCTACATTTTATGCTAGAAATCCTGGAAGAACTATAAATGGTCAAGAGACCTAATTGTAACTAAAGAAGTGGACTTTATAGCAATTTTTTCTTAAGGAAGTCATAGTAAAATTTGTAATAGTAAATATTTTCCAAAATGGGAATTTTGAATGATTTTTTTATTAGATTGGGTAAAACTAGATTTTGAAGGGATCGGGAACCCTGAAAAACCGATGGATAATAATCAAGGCCCAAAAGGAGAAACAACAAAAAGACAATGCTCATAGGCCTAGACAGAAAACAACCAGAAAAAACTACAACCCGGAAAAAGGAAAGCACCAAAAAGAGACCCAAGGCAAGAGGTCGAAACATCTTGGCCCATAGACCAAGGATCTCTAACACTGGTCTTTCCTTGCATGAGATCTAAGGCTCATCTTGAGAGGAAAATTTCCATCTTTTTCTTTCTTTTTTATAGTTCACCACCTTCCAACCCACCCCCTTATTGGGATCTTCATTCTCATCTGAGTGGATCGGAAGAAATTTTTCAAGAGAATCAATGTTTTGACATGGAGAGGCCAAGGTAATAAAGGGGAGAAAAGGCCCAACCCCAATACCTACAACCAGTAGATCATTATCAGGTAAAGTGGGAGGAGGGGTCCTACCCAAATTTGAGCATACTTATCTTCCAATAACTTTCCCTTCTCCTCATCCTGAAGCCCAATGTGACTATCTAAAACTTTCAACCAATCATCATCCTCATCAGCATAAACTATTAAATTATCTAGGTTAAAATCTTTCCACCATAATACCCACCCTTTAATCAGTTTCTTGATGATGTGACAGTCAGAGGAGAGATGACCAAGGCCAAAACAAGTTCTACATTTGAAGGGGAGACCTTCATAATCTATATTTTGAGTCTATATTATGTCCTTGATTTTGAGCTCCATCGTGGCTGGGAAATCATCCGTGATATCCATATCCACCAGAGTACGAGCATACATGGTATGATCAAAAGATTCATGTCCTAGGATCAACATCCAAGAATTTACCCAAAGAACTCCCCATGAACTTGAAGCATTCCTCACTCGAAAAATGCAGGGGTAGATAAAGCAACCTTATCCATACAGGTCTTACAGAAAAAATTTCTGTTACCGGATTAAAGTTGGGAAACTAGGACTTCATAAGGATATGATGCGACTAGAAATCCCATATATTTCCAAAACTCTTGTACTTATTTGAGGAGCTATCAAAAACAACAATGAAAATTCCATGGCCAGAGGGATAGATGTTGACTTTAGCATCTAAAAAAGGCCTCCAATGTTTGGATATCCATTTGTGAAGGGCTGGAAGACCATGGCAACAACTAGTGAATCTTCGTATTAGACCTCTATTTTGGTAGAAATCCACATATTCAGAAACATCCTCACCAAAGGAGACCATGGGAGTAGATTTGGTGTAAGCCATGGGTTTGGCAGGATCTCTATCACTGACTTTCGCTACCTCCAGGAAAGAAGAGGGCTTACCTCTGCTCTACAACCTAGCAGCCCTGAACTGAACCTAGGCATCACTTCCACACTCCTTGAAACCCCCAACACACTATTGGAGAGGAGTTTCACCTAGACCTCCATTACCCACAGAACCACCCTTCATTGTGGTCAAGATTACTTCGGAAGAGACACCAAAGGAAAGTAGGGGAGTGCCCCTCAAAACACCACCATGAAAACTTGACCCGTTAGCACCATATACATGGCCAATGAGGGTTAAGCTGTCTCTCCTAGCTCAACCCTTGAAAGGAGTAGCACAAAAACTCCAAATAGTCACCTTGTCTTCACCGCCACCACCAAAAGGAACTCGGCCACCATCCTGAACAAGAAACGAACCAGAGGAATATTCACTAACGAAGATGGGTCTCGAGATAGAGACTGAGACAACATGAAATCAATCACCTGCAAGCACATCAAGTACCAAAAAGGCCCCATCCTGACTCCCACCACCTCCCACAGATTTTCCACATCTAAGCAAGATATAATGATTAGGGTTCATAGGAATTTGGAATGATGATTTGTTTTGGGATTGAGGCTTAGTAAAAAAACATTATTCTCAAAATTAGCATTGGATAGGGCTACTAGGAGTGAGTTAGGCCTAGAAGAGAATTATTTGAGAGAAAAAAATCTACATTGGGAACTAAGCCAAAAGATTTAACCCACACCTGGTAGAGCATAATTGGTGCTCACAAATGTTTTTTATTTTGTTTTGGTTGTTGGTAGATTCCTCCAACCACCAACTCGCCAGAAGTATTACTATTAAGAAGCTAGGAAGGTAGTTTTAGTAAAAGGAAGATAACTTGGTAATTTCTTGTGATTTCAACTAATTTGGTGGTTATTTTGGCATGATACAAGGATATTCAACATTTATCAAGAATTGTAGAAGTTATTCTGAGTGATAGAACTAAAAACTTCATGTTTGGAAGGATTTATAGTCTTGAGACAAAGAGTCCATTTGTAAGCTTAAAAGAGGGGAATGAGTTGTTTTGAACATTCTAACTTGTTTTTATGGCTGAAGAGTGATATGATCTACATCATTTGGTCTCGGAGTGAGCTTTAAAAAGTGAATTGACAAGAAATAAGAAAGAGAAGAGAAACAAGTAGTGAAAAGGGAGATTTGCAAGAAGAAGAGAAGATAGTCATAATGTTACCTAGAAGTGTGACCATAGGATGTCAGAGAGGGAAGCATAAGTAAAATAAATGTGTTTCTATACTAAGAAATATACATGACAAGTTGGGAGCATTAAAATTTTCTTAGATAAGAGGTAAGGCTTTAGATGAAGACAATGACAAAGAAGACAAAGAAAAAGAGGTGGTAGCAGAAATAGTGTGAGAGGAATGACCAGAGGTAAGAATCATAAAATAATTCATGGGAGAAGGTACTAAACAAATGATGAAGGTACCTAAGTATGGTGGAAGTATGCATCCAAAATAGTTGATAGATTGAATTACAAAAATGGACAAATATTTTGATTTTGAGGGCATAGCCGAAAAATAATAAAGTGAATTTTTCTTGTACCAAACTAACATGGCATGCTACTATTTGGTGGGATTTTGTGTAAGAGGAAAGGAAAATATCAGATTATGGGGCAGGATGGTTTCTAAGATAAAAGGTAAGTTTATCCCTTATGATTATCAAACTAGTTTGTTTAAGAAGTTATATAATTTTGAGACAAAGGGAAATGAGTGTAGTTGATTAAACTGAAGAGTTTTATAAACTAGAAATGATATTATTCCATATAGAAGAGGACGTTAAAGAGGTAGCTAGATATATGAATGGATTAATGCTTAACATATATGATGAAATAAATTTGTTTACCTTGAGAAAAATGGAAGAGGCATATCAAGTAGCTTTGAAAGAAAAAGAGAAATTGTCTAGAAAAAAACACAATACTTCAGAGGCATAGGAAGAAGAATAAAAGGTAGAGGATGACAGTAAAATAGAGGACAATAACAAAAAAACTCATGAGGAAGAGGTAAATATCTCACAAACACAAAGTACATCTAGAGGTGGATATAATAGATATGGTTATTCATATAGAGGAAGATTTGGTTTTAGAAGAGGAAGATGTGAGTTCACGGGTAGATGTTTCAAATGTAATAATTTTTCTGGTCATGGGTCTTTTGAAATTCTAGAGTATCCTCAAGAAATCAACAATAGAGGGAGTGAAGCTAGAAATCAGATTAGACATATTGATGAGGAAGAAAGTGTGGCATCACCATCACTTGTGGAAGAACCAAAGATAGGAGAATTATTGATGATGAGGAGAGTAATGATGAATACAAGAAACAAAATTAAAGAACCACCCCAAAGAAGAACACTATTCAAGAACATGTGCAAGACAAGAGGAAAATGTTGTAAACTTATCATTGATAATGGTAGTACAGATAATTTATTTTCTTTAGAGATGGTTGAAAACTTGAAATTAAGAAAAATGACACATCCTAAACCATATAGGGTCTATTGGGTTCAAATAAACCATTAGGTACTAGTTAGTGAGTAGTGTTTAGTTCATTTTTAAACTAGTAGATATCAAGATGAGGTTCTATGTGATGTGTTTCCTATGGATGCTTTTCACCTATTGCTAGGAAGACCATGGAAAGTTGATATGAAATCTATTCATGATTGATGGGATAACACCTATACTTTTGTGAAGAATGAATTTAGACACAAATTGAATCCACTAAAAGAACACTAAGCATGGACTCAAAACCATCCTAGAGTGATGATAATGGGCATGAAAACATTATTTAAACAGAGAAGTGAAGATGGCCATGAAACAATGAATGGTATAGTTGGTAAATAAGATGGAATTATGGGAAATATAGTAGGCACAATCAAGAAGTTATGGAAATGGTTGAGTGGTGATTAAGAATATCAAAGTAATATGCAAAAAAGAATGAGTAATATATATGAAAAAGGTGAATTTGCAAACCATATTGGAAAAAACATCAAGATGAGCTCTTAGGAGCACAAAAACAAAACAAGAATAAGAATTAATTAGAGCATGGTGAAAATAACAAGCAATCATAACTTCAAGGAAGTGAAAATAGTCATGAAAAATTCATCAAAATAGTTCAAGCAGGGAAAATATTGAAGGACCAAGAAGAGAGAAAACATGATAAGGAAGTGGTGATCAAGAATGATGAAGTGACCCAAGTTTTTCAATGTAATATTTCTTTGAATGTTGTGTATACAAGTTTTACATTTGAAATAGTGAAGGAACAGTCAAATGAGGGTGATTAATTCAAGGAAAAGATACTTTTCTCTAATCTTGAGGATGAGATGAACCAAGAAAGGAAAAATTAAGATGCAAAGGACAATTTAACAGTAAAAAATCATGAAGGATCATCTCATATAAACTTGGATCGGATGTATAATCTTAGACACAAAGTGAAGAAGATAACATACAATCCTAAAACAATCATCTTGCTCAAGAATATGGTCATTTCAAAGGCTAAAAATCTTGTTAGAAGCATGGTACAGCTGATGAAGAAAAAGAAAGAAAGGTACTCAGTCAAATTCCACCATAAGAATCTCATTTTTAACTGGAAACAAAGGAAAAATAAGAAGATCAACTTACAAGAAAAAAAATTTCATGGGGAAACATTCTCTTTCCCTTGGGAGTATGATGTAGGAGCATCACTCCTAGCATTCAGTATTGGCATGTAATGAAAATTTTGGCTTTATTAGATTCTCTAGAAGTCATAGGAGTGCTCTCAAGTTATTTAGTTGAGCTCAAAAGGTCAAAAATTCAAATTTTCACTTTCCCTCCTTTTTGAGCAATTTGAATTTTTGAATTATTGAGTCATTTTTGGCTTGTTTGAATCATCTTAGAGGGAGTTTTGGAGGAAATGAGTCATGTTAGGGGTGAAATAAATAATCTAGGGAATATAAGTCATGACATGCGATTAAACTCCAAGTCTTAAGAACAATTCCTCCATATGATCTCTTAATGATGTAATCATACATGTAAATCATGGTTGTAAGTGACTCAGAGACCTTAAACTTGGTTAAGAGGAGGAAATAGAATATTTAAGGTTTAAAT
This sequence comes from Taxus chinensis, assembly GCA_019776745.2. Taxonomy (NCBI): domain Eukaryota; kingdom Viridiplantae; phylum Streptophyta; class Pinopsida; order Cupressales; family Taxaceae; genus Taxus; species Taxus chinensis. The sequence goes on from CM034154.1 coordinate 197,397,773, forward strand.
GTAACTAAATCGAGTCATTCATTTAAATGAAAGGAATACTTTGGAGCTCTAAGAAGAGTTAAGAGGTTTTTGTTTACAAACAGACTTATAACAACAATTCAAATATGTGTAAGTGTGTATGAAGATTATTTTAGATGAGAACCTTAAGTTTAGAGTGATTAAAACATGGCAAGAAACATTTAAATGAATTATTGTATGAATTTTTGTAAGGATTTCATTGTTCTTTAGTGCTCGTTAGGGTAGGAATGATTTCAAGAATCTTGTAGCCTACGATTTGAGGCTTAGACACAATCAAGACTGTCCAGTTTGGGGAAGAATTAGAGAGAATATGGATTGTTAAAATGTTAATCCAAGTGAATAAATTTTTTTAGTGTTCATTTCAATATTAAGAAATTCTAAAACACAAGCGTAAACAATAGTTTTGGATTGATATTCCTTGAAAAGTAGAGATACCATGTTTTAGGAGGGCATAATTGTTAAACATTCAATCATTTTCACAATTGAATGTTGTAAGGGAGCTCACTGTTAAGATATTAGGTTTCAATTTTTTTTCACAAACATATTGAAGGTGGTTTGAAGCATTTAAGGAAAGAATAATTTAAATGGTGAGAAAAATACCATTCTCGGGTACTGTGTAAAACCCTATTAGGGTTTAGTGTGGAAATGAGATTTGATGGATCTAAACTAAAAGTTAGGTTTTAAAAATTTTAAGGTAGTTCCTTGACATCGTCAAATCATATATTTTCAACATTTTATAGTTAGAAAGCTTATTAAAAAACTACATTTTACATCTAAAATCTTGTAAGAAATCTAGATGGTCAAGAGACCTAATTATAACTAAAGAAGTGGTTTTTTGGAAAAAATTCCATAAGGAAGTCACAAATAAATTTGGAAAAATTAATATTTTACCAAATGGGAATTTTGAAATATGATTTATTTGGGTATTGAGGATCATTAACAAAATTTATGCTCAAAATTAGCATTAGATAGGGCTATTAGAGTGAGTTAAGCCTAAAAGAGAGTTGGTTGAGAAAAAAATATCTACATTGGGAACTAAGCCAAAATATTTTACTCACACCTGGAGGAGCATAATGGGTGCTCAGAAATGTTTTTATATTATTCTAGTTGTTGGTATATTTCTCCAACAACCAACTCACTAGAAGCATTGCTATCAAGAAGCTAGGAAGATCATTTTAGTAAAAGGAAGATAATTTGGCCATTTCTTGTGATTTCAATTTATTTGGTGATTATTTTGGCATAATACAAGGATAGTAAAAATTTATCAAGCATTGTAACAGTTATTCTAAATGATAGAACTAAAAATTTCATGTTTGGAAGGATTTATAGTACTGAGAAAAAAAGTCAATTTGCAAGCTTAAAAGAGAGAGTTGAGTTATTACAAACATTCTAGCATGTTTGTATGGCTGAAGAGTGATATGATCTACATCACTTCCTTCCTTTATTTCTTACAAGGAAAATTCTACATCTTCTCGTAGTATCTTCTCATTTCTATTGCACCATTCCTCATTTGTACATTCTTTCTTCTATGTGGCTCTCACATTGTGCACTCATGTCATCTCCTCCTCAAACCATTTCTCCTCAATTACCTTTGGCTTAATTTATCCTTATTTACACCATTATTACTTGTACTCATTTTCTCCTGTGCACTTATCTAAACACTTTTCCTTGAGATATATACGTATCTCTTTTCTTCATATTTGTTATGTTTCATACATAATCTCAAAATCTCTTTTATGGACTGTTATGCTTTGGTTTCCTTTATGGAAAAGTTTTCCTTCTTCTCTATTTCCTTTGCAATAGTACTCTATCACCATGTGCAACTTCATTTGCACACTCCTTTCCCTCTAATAAGGATTATATATTTTTATTAGGCTTACACAATCCCATGTGCAGTTATGGTCTACGAAAAACATCTTCTCTCCTTTGGAAACCTCCTCTTCCGATGTAATACTCTTCCACACCACCACCTTTCTCCAGGTGAATTTTCTCTCCACCTCTTTCTTATCTCGTGAGCTTATCCCATGTGCTTTATCTCATAAATTTTTTGTGGTACTTCCACATAGGCTTTCTCTTCACCCTTGTTCCCTTCTCATGTGATGCAAAGAATGTTTGTAGACATATCCTCTATTGGTTTCAACTTTAAAATCTAGTTTAGTTCTACCTTAAATAATCCTATAACTCAGGTTTAAGGGGAAATTTATATGAAGTTTAAATGATTCAAGATGAATTTATAGTCTTCTCACCTCTTACATACATCCTAAATGAGATTAATTCTCTCCCTAATCAGTAAACTCCTTTATACTACCTCAATCGAGTCTTGATGTCAATTTTAGGCTTGAATAATCCTATTAGCCCCTGACATTCTTGATTCTCATTTATAATATCCACTCTAAGAGGTTTCAAACTCTAACATGGACTAATTCAAAATACCCATTTTCCTAAATATTGCCTCCAAGAAGTTTTCTAGACTAGTTATGAACATAAGTGGGTTTTCTCAACTCTATTTCTCAAGTTTTAGGTCTACCCTTGCTACTAAAGAACTATGCCATTAATTTCGTATGCAGGACTCTTGGTTTTGATCTAAAACCTCCAAAAGCCTTAAAATATTATTAGGACATAAATTTCTATAAATTTTTGTTAATTTTCACCAATTCATTTTCTAGAAATTTGAGTTTTAGCTCTCTAAACCCTAGTTTGAGGGTTTCTTGCATAGTGCAAGCTCGATAAGGTAAATCACTATATTTATTAGCCATTTTTTAGTCTTGATCAATTATACCAGCACCAGAATGTCTATCTTAACCTAGGGGAACTATCAGAGTGCAAATTATTTCATGAGAAACTCCTTAACATTTGTGTTGACGTTTTTATCAAGGAAACTAAGACTGTAATGTTTGTCTCTGTCAATGAATTACCACAAAATATTTCTTCAAATATTCTCTTCTAATTGAATTGGATATGAGGATTGTTCCAGATCTAAACAAACAACATAATCCTTTTTCAATATCTTTTACCTCCCGAGGGTCAATTTTCACTCACATTAACTAATCCTCTGAGACTGTAATAATAAGTTTGCACAAAATTCTCGAACAAGATCAATAAAACCAATGACCCTTTTACAAAGAAACATTCACACAATAACTTACCAGTATTACCAACACCATGTTACATCATCGAAGGTAAAACAAAGCTTTCTAGTTCAAAAATTGATTCATGCAAAACTCATAAGTTACTCATGTAATCAAAACGCTATAACAAATAATTGTTTTACACCACAACCAATTCTTGGAGATTCTTAGATATTTCTTCAGTATTACATCAAATAGAATTATTAAAAATAATTACATGTAGGCTTATATGCTCCCAAGGTTTAGTTTCCTTTGAATTAGGCTCATCAAGCCCTTTAGAACCATATACTTGTTTTCCTAATTAACATCAATTATTATTTAGAGTTTCTCAAGGCTAGATTCCAAAGTGTGAATGTTATACCAAGATCATGAATTTAAGTCCTTGGTAGGATTCTCACAACTTTTTTACATGCTAAACTCTCTAAGAAACACGCAAAAATTTCTAACAATCCAAAATGCCTACAAATTCAAATTTCACTTTTTGGAGGGAAAAAGAAAAATTCAAATTTTGCAAAGGCATGAACCAAACTAAACACACCTAATGAAAAAATAATACCTATAAAACACTCCTAATCCCTCCTGACACATTTACAAACCAAAATTGAGAAGATAAGAAAAAACTGTCATTTGGAAAGAAGATGCTCCTACATCATACTCCCCAGGAAAAAGAAAAGACTCAGGGCCTGTTGTTCAAAATCTCCTCCAAGGTATTTTGACGATGTTAGATGTCATTTTTAGACATCCATGTGGCTTATTCAAATGGTTATTCCTTCCATTTGATCAAATATTAAAATTATTGCTTGCATCTGGTCTTCTTGAGCTCCTTTTTTATCCAGAATACACTCAATCTCCTATGTTTTGACCTTTGGCAGCTGCTGCACCCACTCTTCCTCTATTTTAGATGATTCATCTACTTTATCTTCACCATTTTCACCTTCCTTGAAGGGATACAAATCTGAAACATTGAAGATTGTAGATATTCCCACTCCACTAGGCAACTCCAGCTCATAGGAATTACTTGCAAATTTCGTCAACTACAAGGTCCTATATTTTTCATCTTCAGTTTGTTGTATTCCTGTTTGAGAAACCTATTTTTCCTAAGATGAGCCACAACTAATTCACCAACCTCAAAAATCACTTCTCTTATTTTCAAAGCTACCTATTGTTTGTATTTATTTACGCCAGCTTGTAAGTGCTTTCTTACCTATTGATGTACCTCATGCATAGATGCTGAAAATTCCTCTCCTTCATCACTCCTTTTCTCCATATTTTTTATATCCCTCAGCTTAAACAAAACTCTTGGTTGCATTCCATACACCACTTGGAAGGGGATCTTATTGATGATTTTGTTCATTAAATCATTGTAGGAAAACTCTCCTTGTGGAAACGTAAGATCCCACTACTTTGGATGATAATTTGAAAAACATATTAGAAGGTTTTCTAAGATTGTTTTAACCACATCAGTTTTACCATCAGTCTAAGGGTGGTATGTTGAAATGAAACTAAGATTAGTTCCCAATTTTCTCCACAAGGTTCTTCAAAAATGTCCTAAAAACTTAGTATCTTTTTCTGGAACTATGCTTACTGGAAGTACATGAAGTCTAAACACACATTTGAATAATAAATCAGTTATGTGAGTGGCATCACTTGTTGTCTTGTAAGGAATAAAGTGTGTCATATTGGAAAATCTATCTACAACCACATAGATTGAATCATAACCCCTTTGTGCTCTTGTAAATTCCATTAAAAAATCCATATTGATGGAGTTCCAAGGTCTATTTGGTATAGGAAGGGGTTGTTACAGTCCTGCATTTTTACTTTTACCCTTAGCTCTTTGGCATGCAATAAACTCATCCACAAACCTCCTTACATAAGTTTGTATCCTTGGGAAATAGTAGTGTCTAGTGAGACGTTCTAGTGTCTTATAAAGCCCAAAATGGCTTTCCATACTCCCATTGTGCTTCTCTATGATGAGGTTCTCTCTTTTAGGCACACAAAGTTATACCACTTTGAAAAGCAACCCAGCCTAAATAAGATAATCCAACCAAAACTCTCTATTCATCCTTTTTGGATGCTTACATACTTCATATACTTCCCTAAATTCTTCATCAACTTCATATAACTCTTTAAGTGAATCAATACCAACACATTTCAACTGAACTTCATGAACTAACAATACTCTCCTTATTAACACATCAGCTATGTTGCTACTTTTTTCCTTCTTGTGCTTGATAGTGAAAGCAAAATTTTGTAAATATTATACCTATTTTACATGCCTTTGACTGAGTTTTGGCTGATGGGTAATGAATTGAAGAGCATTATTATCTGTGTAGATAATAAACTCCTTAGGCAACATGTAGTGTCTCCAATTTTTTAATTCCTGAACCATGTAATAAAAGTCCATATCATATGATGAATACTTCCTTTTTGCTTCATTGATTTAATCATTAAAGTAAGCTACTAGTTTGTTGACTTGGCTTACCACAACTCCTATGGGAACTCCAATTTCATCACATTCCACCTAAAAGACTTTACTAACTCTGGAAAAGATAATATAGGTGGCTAAGTTACCTTTTTATTATACCAAAAGCTTTTGTCAGCTTCGTGTATCCAAACAAACTCTTTCTTATCCCCTCTAAAAATATCAACAACTGGTGCACAAATATCACTTCAATTTCTAATAAATTTCCTATAATAACTTGTAAGGCCATGAAAGATTCTTACCTCACCTTTTTTCCTAGGTGTTGGCAATTCTAGGATTGATTTGACCTTTTTATTATCCATCTTCATTGTGCCTTTGTTGATCACAAAACCCAAATATAATAGATTTGTTTTCATAAACTCACACTTCTTAATATTTATTAGTAATCTCTCTTCCTGAAGCTTCTTCAAAACCAAATTTAAATGATGCATATGTTCCTCTTTGTTATGACTGAAAATCATTATGTCATCTAGATATACAACTACACATTTACATATAAAATTCTTAAGAACTTCATTCACAAGCCTCATAAAGGGGCTAAGTGCATTGGAAAGTCCAAATGACATTACAATACATTCATTTATCTTAAAGGATGTTTTTCATTCATCCCCTTGTCTGATCCTAATATAATAATATACACTTTTGAGATCTATTTTTGAAAAATAACTTGCACCACATAAGGAATCCATCAAATCATCCATCTTAAGAAAGGGAAATATGCATCTGATTGGAATCTTATTGATAGCTCTAGAATCAGTGCACATCCTCCAATCACCCTCTTTCTTAGGAACCAATACTATAGGCACTGCACATGGGATAAGACTCTCTCTAATCAGTTCTTTGTCTTGTAATTCTTGCACATGTTTCTTTTTTTCTTCATTTTCTTTGGGTTTCATTTTGTAGGTTTCCTTATTTGGAAAACTTTCTCTTGGTACAAATTCTATGTGATTATTGCTTTCTCTCATAGGAGGTAGGGAGATAGGTAATTCATCCACCACTATATCATCATATTCCTTCAACATATCCTACACTTCTTGAGGAAACTCATCCATCCTTATTGATTTTATAATTTTACTTGGTTTTAGCACTAATGCAAAGCCTATTTTTTCCTCCTCCACTACTTTCAAGAACTCTTTCTCCCTAATTAGTATCACACTAGAACAAATATGTTTTTCACCTTCTTCTTCTCTCATGGGCAACAAGGTGTGACTAATTCCATCCTTTTATAGAATGTAAACATTATTCCTCCTATCATACTGTTAAGGACTTCCAAGAAGTATATGACACACATCCATAGGAATAACATCACAAAGCACCCTGTCTTTATACCTCCCAATTTGGACATCAACCCAACGTTATTAATTAACTAACACCTATTATCCTTTATTCAACCATGAGACTTTATATGGAGTGCGATGAAGTATGTTTTTCAATCTAATTTATTCACCATTTCAATTGAAACCAAATTGTTTGTACTACGTCAATCTATAACCATTTTACAACACTTACCTTCACTCTTTCAAGTAGTTCAAAACAATGATTTCCTTTTGTGTTGTCTCTTTTTCCTTAGGTGTATTGATCAGAATTATTCTCATAATCAACGAATCTCCCACTTCTAGTTCTTCTAAAAGTGAAGGAGAGAAAAAAACTTTCTTCATATCCACATTGCACAAGATGATTTTTTCCTTCATTCCTTGTGTTTCTTATAGGCTTCCCCTCTAGACGTTCCCATGACCTGTGAACTGAAAATTTATTTCACTTGTAGCACCTACCTATGAATTCATTTGTTCCTCTTCCTTTTGTTCCACAGTGACCTCTGAAGTAGGGTATTCTACCTCTAAAACCACCTCTTGATCTAGAAGGTTGATCCTGTTGTGTATTGCTTATCTCACCTTGAATCCTTTGTGATTTTCCTCTTCCTCCAAACTGTTCTATAATTATGTATCTCCTTCCTCTTCCTCTGTTTTGATGATTATACCTTCTATTCAGTTTGTCTTCATCTTTCAAAGTAAGTGAGTAGCACTCTTCTAGACTCCTAGGACTAGTCAAGCTAAGCTCATCTTTTATCTGGTACCTTAAAACATTCACATACCTTAATAATTTATCTGTTTCATCCTCCTCATGACATGACCTGGCCCTTGACTTTTAAAATTATTCAATGTTCTCTTTAACGCCCATCTTTTTTTGCTTAAAATTTTACAATTTTCTATACAAATTTGTCATATAATTAGCATGTAAAAACTTACCTTTTAGTTTGGCCACCATCCTATCGCAAGACTTAATTTTGGATTTTTTCTTCTTTCTTCTCTCCTCTTGAACACAATCTAACCATAGGGATGCATAACCCTTAGGTTTTGTTTTGGAAAACTTCACTTGTTGGTCTTAAGGCACATTCTCAAAATCAAAGTATTTTTCTAACTCCTATATCCAATCAAGGATTTCCTTACCATTCAAACTACTTGATTACACTAGGAGTTCCAACTTAGGCTTGGATCCTTCACCTTTCACTACCTATAGCAGCCTTTAAAATCTTAGCTCTTCAAGGTATCTTTCTTCTTCAACTTCTTCTTGTGGTATTTGAGCCACTTCTTCTTCTTTATCACTCAAGTCTCTTGTTTCCAATCCTCTCTTTTGATTAGCCTCTACTAATGAAATCCTGACATCAAAATTTACTCTCATATTTCTAAACTCTTGAAGTACAACCTCTCCCATCTACATATTTGTTGATCTCTCTCCTGCCACATTCCTCCTTGGTGGAATTTTTCCTTTCTTGATCAAATACTGCTTCAATATGTCTTGTACACCAAACTCGGTTTTCTTTTAACTTCCTATGACAAATAACCTTTTCTTTGATACCAATAATGATGCAAATAAGGTTATTAGATAAGCTCCTCTATTGGTTTTAACTTCAAGATCTAGTTTAATTCTATCTTCACTAAGCCTATAACGCAAGTTTAAGGGGCAATCTATGTGGAGTGTAAATTATTCAAGATGAAATTATAGTATTCTTACCTCTTACATACCTCCTAGTAGAGATTAATTCTCTCCCAAATCAACAAAATCCTTTGTACTACCTCAATCCAGTCTTGATGTCAATTTTAGGCTTGAACAATCCTAATAGCCCCTGAAATTCTTGTTTCTCTTTTCTAATATCAACTCTGAGAGATTTAAAACTCCAAGATGGACTAATTCAAATATCCATTTACCTGAATCTTTCCTCCAAATTTTTTTCTTGACTAGTTTCGAGCATAATAGGGTTTTCTCAACTCTATTTCTCAAGTTTACGTCTACCCCTGCTACTAAAGAACTTTTTCATCAATGTCATATGCATGACTATTGGTTTGATCTAAAACCTTCAAAATCCTTCAAAACTTATCAGGAGAGAACTTTCTACAAGGTTTTGTTAATTTTCACCAGTTCATTTTCTATAAATTCAAGTTTTAGTTCTCTAAACCCTAGTTTAAGGGTTTCTTACACAGTGCAAGCCTGAGAAGGTAAACCACTATATTTCTTAACTACTTTTTAGTCTTGATCAATTATGCCAAAATTGGAAGGTATCTCTTAACCTAGGGAAATCATTACAGTGAAAATTCCTTGATGAGAAACTCCTTAACAGCTTCATTCACTTTTTCATCAAGAAAGCTGAGACTATAATTCTCTGTCTCTGTAAATGAATGGTTGTAAACTCTTTCTTTGAATCTTATCTTCCAATTGAATTGACTATGAGGATTATTCTAGATCTAAAAAAACCACGTTCTCCTTTTATAAACTCTTTTACCTCCCGAGCATTGAATTTCACTCACATTGACTAATCCTCTCATACTGTAACAATAATTCTGTACAAAATTCTCTAACAAGATCAATAAAACCAATAAAATTTTTACAAAGAAACATTCAAACAAAGGTTTCTAGTTTAGAAATTGATACATGCAAAACTCATAAGTTACTCATGCATTAAAAACACTGTAGCAAATAACCTTTTTACACCACAACCAATTCTTAGATCTTCTTGGAGATTTCTTTCATTTTGACTCAAATAGAATAACGAAAAATAGTTACATGTAGGCTTATATGCTCCCAATTTTCAGTTTCCTTTGAATTAGGCTCATTAAGCCCTTTAGAACCATATACATTTGTTCATGATTAACATCAATTTTTTATAGTTTCTCAAGGCTAGAGTCCAAAGTGTGAATGTTATACCAAGATCATGACTTAAGTCCTTAGTAATACCCTCAAAACTTTTTAACATGCTAATATCTCCAAGAAACACAAAAAATTGCTAAGAAACAAGCCACAATGCCTACAAATTTACATTCCACTTTTTGGAGGGAAAAAGAAAAATTCAAATTTTATAAAGGCATGAACCAAACTAAACATAACGAATGAAGAACTAAGACATAAAAAACAATCCTAATCTCTCCTGACACAGTTACAAACCAAAATTGAGAAGAGAAACCACAATTTTCAGCTAGAAAGAAGATGCTCCTACATCATCATGTAATCTTCAATTATGCCTTTGTGCACACCTTTTATCTTATTTGATACTCCACTAGTGCTTTATTTGTGAAATATTTTCTATGTTGTTGAATATTTTTTGATTCATTTAACTCCTTATTCTGGGTGCTCTACACCACATGACCCTTTCTTCTTTATTGGTCTTCCTTTACATCCTCCAATAATTTGTCCAACATCTCTGCAGTTGCATCTAAATAGTCACTTCTTCCTAGTAACATCTTGACTTCATGTGCAATATATAGGTCTCATATGGTTGCTACACTCTAGGATATTCTGTGTCCTCTACCCAAATTTATCGTAGTTGAGAGCACAATGAATTCCCTAGTTGCATCACATTCAACATTTTTCCAACATTTCCACTTCTTTTAATCACATGAAAGTAACCTTCTTTGATATCACTTGATTCATGGGATTCCCCCACTGTAGAGTCACATAATGAACAACATTGTATGTTATATATTTCTATTAGTTTCTTAAGGCTGTTATGACATCTGCATGAAATGTCTCTCGTGGAGCTTGTTATCTCTCTCATGAGTATTACAAATTCTTGGTGTGTCCCTAAGACCTAATTTAGGTTATAATTTGTGCTCACAATTACATTTAACAACCTCATTTGAGGTTTTCTTTCTCTTGTTAGCCTCCCATATCTCCTACACACTCTTTATACCCTTTTTATGATGAACTCATAAGTGTTATGTATTTATGCCTTCCCACTTCTCTCCCCTTACAAGATACTTATACATTCTCTCATTTAGATTAAAATTTGAGTTTGATCTCCTATAAATCCCTCAACTACCTACATATATATGTCCTTGATTATACAACATAGATATAATTGATTGATCCTTATGACCATTATATCCTTATCAACTTCCTTTGTTAGACATCTTCTAACATTTCTATCTTTTTTCCAACTACGATTTTTTTCGTATCTTTGTCTTCTTCTATTATGCACTCATATACGTGAGTTTTACCTTTTTAGTTATGTGCACTATCTTTGGGATTTTAGGCATTCCATATGTTTCCTTTGCAATCCAAGTTATTATGTAAACCTTCTTTCATGGCTTTGTTCCTTCTACATACTTGTTTTCATTGCACATAACTCTGTACAATTCCTACATACCTCCATCATAAAAAGTTGATCCAAAACTCCACCATGCTACTAAAATACTATACACACCATTTTGCCTTATTCTTTCATGCCTACTCTACTCTGCAAGCCTTCTACACATGATTGCACACCCACCTCTATTATGTACTATGAAATTTTGCATCTCACCTATAACTATTGTGAAAATTATTCCTCGAGTTCCACACAATCACCACTTATTTCTATAGCACTTCCTCTTCCCTTCTATGCACTTCTCTAACATTACACACTAACATACTTAGGCAAAATTGTGCAGCATAAATTAATTTCCTATGATATCCTCATCTCAACCAATTATTCTTGCACTATAGTCTCACCACTCACCTTATCCTTCAAATATTCAAGAATCAAGTTCTAATATTTTAGGACTGGTGATTACACTTTGAATTCATGTATTCTTAAACCTTTATCTATATAGTTTCTTTAATGATGATCATTAAAGGAATTAATTCATTCTCTTTTTTCCTATCTTCTCTAAATTTTTTCCTCTATTTTTTTCTACACAACCATATAAATTTTTACCTCCCATTTTTCTCTATCTTGGTTCACTCCTCTTCTCTTTGCCATTTGATCCTTTTCTTTAGCTATCTGTGTGACCTATTTGAATGGATACTCTCAAATCATATATGAATTTCCACCATTTTGATTCCATTGGAATTATCCTCTTCATTTGAACCAATTCCTACCACTATGGTACTTTGTTTTCTTAAGAAAACAAGTTTATAGTGTATTATAACTTGCTCACAACATTTATGGTTTTCCTCTATCAATTTTTTGACTTCAAGTTTCTCCACTTTATTATCTTGTTCTATACTATCCTATCTCTTGAGGATATTATTTTGTGTTTAATGTTACCTCTATATTTTCACATATATCTATTTAAGGAACTTGATTTAAAAATATTTAATTTCTCCCACAAAATTTCTAAAAGTGGTTCAATTAATATGTGACGTCTTCTAAAATTTTCATAATTATGTTCACTCCTTCCATGTTTCTGTGCTACATTGTCATATCCACTTCCTTCTCCAATGTTGTCCTACGTCTTTTTGCATAAATATTTCTTTAAATTTGTAACCTCTTATCTTGGTTTCATGATCCTTTAATCATATGAGATCACTTTCATTGATTATTGTGCTATTTATGAGTAAGAAACTTAGATGTATATCATGAAACCTATGAAGGTGCCACTCAAATCACCTAATTGAATTTACAAACTTGTGTTCTTGATTCTTTATGCCTTGAGTGATCCTTTCTTTCCTACAAAATCCAATATTTAATTTCTTCTGATTAATTTTTCTACGTATATACATATGCACAAAATAATTTGGAGAAACACTCACTTATTTTGTGAAAAAAACCAAGAAAATAAATCTTATTTCTATGAATTTTATGGTTTCCATCCATATTTCAAGTCTTCCTTTTCAAATATCATATTTATCAGGGTTTACCTACCCAAAATAGTGAGGGAAGACATCTAGGAAACTAAATCCACAAGGTACCCACATTTGTGTGGTCAGCAAGGAAAATTTTTCCTTACACAATTAATCATTAGGACTAATAATATTAGACCATCATTGATTGTTTTATGTTGAAGATGTTAACACCCTTTATGTACTTTTTTATGTGGTTCTCTTCCTTGATATCCTAGCTCCTTTATTTCCCCAACTCCTTGTCTGTTTTCTCCATTATATTTCTATGTGCAACATATGACATGGTAATTTACTTTTCTTTTTCTTCTTTGATTGTTATCTCCTTCTTGTCAAAGGCTAGTGATTTTACACTTAAACAATCAATTTTATTCTTTATTTTCACCACATCCATCATATAAAAAATCTAGTTTCCTCCTTTCGTGAGATGGGTTTTGAGAAAATTTTATGTGACTTGTAATGGTGTAGTCGTAGTTTTGAATATTAGTGCAGTTTGTGAGACTAGTTCCTTTTTCTTCTTAACATAGCGAAAAAATAGTCCCCTTAGAGTATCTCCACTAGTTACTTTAATCATATTTAGTAACCCATTCATTATGCTAAGTAAAATAGTAATCTAAATATGATCATGACATCACCTTACTCCTATGCATCCTCGACCAATGATATTATATGAATCCTAGATTCACCTTGCATGAGTTATAATTGAAGACTGTTTTTCCTCTTGGTCTCAATTAATCTCCTAGTACTCGGAATACAACTTGTAAAAATATATTTCTTCTTCATCTCCTTTGATATTTTCCATATATGTAGATCCCAAACTTGCATCCAAGGGAATAATCACTCATTTCCCCCATTATTGAAACTCGTATACCTTGATTAAAATATCATTTTTTCATTACTATCATAACATCATAGCCTTCCCAAAATGGTAGGGTATATGTCCTTTCCTTCCATGATCTCAATCACCTCAAAAATATATAAAATAAAACATTCATGAATTCATTCTCAACAGCACGCAAAACCCCAATAGTTTGGAAGTAATATTATTTTCCATATAGAGCATAATTTTTGTGGAATACAATGCATTTTTTCCCATTTTAACCTAAACATTATTTTATGAGATTTGTACTTCATAACTTGTATCTATGAGAAAATTACATAGCTCATACCAATTTAACCTTTCATTGGAAGAGATTTCTTGATCAAATGGATTACTTTGGTTGACCATTTTCTAAACTATTGTGCCAATTAATGTAGCTACTACTAGTGTATCATGCACCTTTAATTTTTTTCTTTGGGGTTCCTCATAGTTTTATTAAGACAAGTATTTAATGCATTAATAGATCTATTAGTCTTTAGAAACACAATAAGTTTAGATAGTTCCTCAAGTTCTCCTCATTGTACTCTTGTGTGATGATACAAACTATGTAGATCTCATAGCTATTAAGTGGTTCTTACTCATTTTTTAGTTCTTGTAAGATATTATTAGCTTCAACAACACTGTATTTTTAGTATAAATTTAAAATAATTTTTGGCTCTTTTTGTATAATCCATTTGTATATTAATCATTCCATATTTTTCATAATTTTGTTTGACATATACATGATTCTATCCTTAGTTAGATAATCATTCTAAAATTATTATCATGAAGGGACCTACCCTTTTCCTTGATATCTATCCTATCCTTAGGGTCAATGGTACTATGGCTTCCTAATCTTAAGACCCACTTACCAATACTTTAGACCACATACCAATATTGAGTACCACTTACCAATCTTGCATACTATCTACCAATCTGAGGGCATTACAATCACCATTCCAACCATCTTCTACATGGAACATTTTGAAAACTTATCCCTTGAAACCACACCATTAAAACCAAAATGGTGGAAGTGGTTTGTGGATGACACAAATGAAAATTGGCTAGATGGAAGAAAAACCTTAGATAAGTTTCTTAAATTTCTAAATAGAAGATCATACCACATAAAAATTACTAGAGAGGTAGAAGAAAACAAGAAATACCATTTTTGGATGTCCTCATCATAAAAAATGATGATGGTTATTTAGCTCACCAATATTATAAAAAGGAAACTCATACAAACAATTATTTACATGTGGAATCACACCACCATCATACGAAAAAACATGGTATTATAAATACCTTTTCAACTTGTGTTATTTTAGACATAAAATTACGTACTTATTACTATTACATTACTCCTCTAGTATGTCATTATATGCATGATTCCTAAGTGAGTAAATTAGACACTGATGACACTTATCTAAGTCCTTCTATTGATTTCGATTGTGACATTACTTATGTTTCCTGGAACTATGATTTCTAGTTATTTCGCATGGATCCATATATGTGTCCATGTTCTAGTTTATGTTTCTTTTCCTTAGGATAGTAGTGCCCAATAAGGACACTAACGCTTAGGCGTTATTTTCCCTTCCTAGTGCTTTTGTCCATTTTTTCTTATATTTAAAATTATCGCTTGGCACCTAATTTTGGATCTTTTCTAATTATTATTTCATGTTTGGGGTCAGCCTTTGGAATCAATAAGTATTGAAATAAAAACAAAGGAATCATAAATATACACAACATACTAACTATTCTAAGGGGAATTTGGGTCACTATTTTCTATCTACTACTTGGGGAAAAGGAACACTTGAGGATTGCATTTGGGATGCATTATTCACTACATAGGAAGGGAAATTTTCTGAATTCCATCGCACACATTATCTTGGAGGAAAATTAGTTATAACCCACTATATTGGTGCAAATTACACAAGGGAAACTTACCTTCAAGGGACATGATTCTATAACACACACACACACACACACACACACACACACACACACACACACACACACACACACACACACACACACACACACACACACACACACACCATAACTATATTGATTCTGAAATGTCTGCAGCACTCAGTGAAAATGACATTGGGGTGACTATCAAGATCAGTTTGACTTAAGAATATGCATATTTTATTCCATCTAATGTATGGTTGAGCCTTTCATAAGTATTTAAGGTTTTTTTACAAGTAGTGGTGTGATATGAAAAACCCTATAACGAAGTGGATTCAACACAGAGCTAAGTAAAGGGGATAGTATTAGACCTTAAAAATTAAATCCGCACTCATTACCAGGATAATAACACCCAATTTAGATACTAGCACAAGGTGCGGTATTGTACCCTTTTGCGCATTACTTTTTAACACCCCTGTAGATCACTATCTCCTAAATGAAACATGTACGGTTGAGATTGAGTTAGTTTCACCATCGGTCTAGCCCAAATCCAATATAGACAACCTGATATAGCTAAGTCACTCTCATCCTCTTAGTGCTTGTATTTTATCATCATTACATGTTTGTATACGTGTGTTTATGATATATTTTATTGATCACTAGTTCTCTAATTAATAATCTCAAGAAAATAACATCTTAGTTAAGAATTAGAACATATTTATATAATATTCAAAAATATTGGTTACGATTTGATGCAGGAACATCAACTTGGACAAGTAAAAGTCATCAATTTTGGTGTTTAACATTTTAAGAGAATCTAAGTATGTTGCTTGAGGTGTTTTTAGGTCTCTAAGTCCACACAATTTCAAATTTTGGCTTTAAATAGGTTTTCCCACCCAAAACCAGTTTGAGTTTATAAAATTAAAAAAATGGGCATTTTGTACAATTTTGGTGTGTTAGGATAAGCTAGGATGTCAGAGTAGGGTGTTGTGATCATGTTTACTGTATTGAATACCTTCTAGAAAGTGAACTTGATGAAATGGTAGAGTAACATAAAAATTTTATGTATTTCTCATCTTGCACTTGAACTTCTTGAGTAAAATGACCCTAAATAAAAAAAAATATGAAATATACAGCATATGGTCGATGAAGAGTTAGTTAGGGGTTATTTTTTATTGTAACAATCTAATAAAAAGAGAATAGACAATTTTTTATTTTTTGGAGTGAACTGTGTGTAGTAGGCTTGGAAAAAAAGATAAATCTTGAATACAACTCAAGTTATTTTCTTAACATTTGGAATATCATTATATATTTTGTTCATGCAATGATCTTAGAATTTTTTACAGGTTTCATAGTTTGGAAGACGTATTATGTTGATAGTTTGTCTCTAGACCTTGTACAAGCCTATGGAAATTAGGGAAAACCTAGTTTTGAAGAGGTAAACTTGTTATTTCATGAAATCTCTAATACATTTCTCATTCATAAATGCATAAGATGGTGTGGAAGATAGGAAAAAACCTAAAATAACATTTTCAAGGTTTGAAAGGAAGAAATTGTGAATAGTTTGTCTTTGGAGCACCCATAGACTTGTATGAGGATAGCCACGTTTTGAGAGAAGGTAAACCACTTATTTTTAAAATTTTCCATACTTTCCTTTTGACTAATATAGATAGGAATGTGGAAGGAAAACCTAGGGAAGATGAAATTACACACATAAGATTTCAAAATTAGGAAAATATTAATTATAAATGGTAAAATGAGACCGTACATGTAAGACAATACCACTGTACAATCTGGTCCCACACTGTATATCTCTATGCATTAAGTTGACAATGTTATAACCAATGTCTGTAAATGATATCAAGGGATAAGTTACTTCTTTGGATAGTTAATATTTCATGCATTAAAGAAAAAATAGTGATTAAAGATTAGAAATTCATGGGGAGGAGAATAATATGTAGATTAAGCTTATAATGTGAGCATAAGTCTTAGTGTAGGAATCAAATCCAAACTTGTCATTACCAAAGAATAAACTACTAAATTTTATTTTCTGCATATATGTGAAGACATAAAATGAGCATGAAAAGAAAAAATAAGGGGGAAAAACCTTGGGGACCCCAAATAAGTGTGAAATGAACCACACAAAAAAGATACAATAATTATGGTATTCAATTGCTAACAATTATGAGAAATGAAAGGAAATGAGGAAATTAGGGGAAGAGAGAAAATAGGAGAAAGATAAGAAAAACAAGATGTGACAAAAGATAATTAAGAACACATGATATACACCAATAAAATGCTAATCTAAACAAATAACTCATAAGCACAAAAATACACTAGAACAATGAAAACAATATTACAAATAACTATATACATGTATAGTAATGTTTATTGGGGAGTGTTCAACATACCTATTATAATAGTTTGAGTTAGTATTGAACTATAGAAATATATAAATGAAGCGGACCAGAAAGTTTGTATAGTGGGGATGTATTTGGTTTTCCTAATTTATTGGAACACGTCACTATTTTATTTAAAATATTGAAACATAGTGGTTATAATAAAAGGGATAGATTGTAATAATTCATGGCTTGATCTCCACACTAAAGATAGAATATACCAAAAGTGGTGGCTACAAATTGATAGATTCCAATGAATACATTAAAAGAAAAGAAAAATTATAGTCATGTACAAATGGTAGCAACATTAGGGGTAAGTGGTGGATCATCCTTGGGAGGAAGGGAACAAAAAAAAAGGCTACATAGTAGGAGGATATGGGGAACATCATCCATATTTCTCTTGATAATTTCTAGGATTGCACTGGAAAAGGCATAATTATAATACATGAATATGGAAAAACACAAACTACTATGATTCGTCCCCACATTGATGAAGAACACCAACAAGACCAACACCAAACATCTGGCGGGTTACATTCTCCCTATTGAGGTGGTAAATTTGGTAAATAACCATATATATGAAATAAGAATAAACTATGGGAGTGAATCCACTTATGCCTACTCATGGGAGAGGGACCAACTATTTTTGTTTTGTGGTACATGGATCATGGTGTAAGGAGCAATCCCCTAATGATTTAAGGATGTCACAAATTCTATAATTTGAATGGTACTTTATTATCTTATCCTTAGATATGGAGACAAAAAAATAGATATGACAAGTTTGTTTCATTAATAGATAACTACTGAGATATGTAATCATTATTTAATATTGAAGTATTTATAGCTTTTTAAAGTTGAAATAAAATTATTCCTCTTGATATTTTCCATAGAAAACAATATAAGTTGGTAATTAAAAGTTATCCTTGAAAACAAAATCAATATTATAATTGACAGGATGGGGGTGAAAAGAATGGAATAAAGAATGAATCCATGCTCAAGAATCTATAACATGGGGTATATAGATCATAAAATATGTTTTAAGGTTTCAAATTGAACACGAGAAAGGAATTCATTTCTAGGAACTCCAATATGTTTAATACATTCTCCTAGAGGGAGGTCTTGGTGTATCAAAAAAATAAGAAAATTAATAGTTTTTCTCTACCTTAGGATTCAATATTCAATTAAGCCTTTTAAACAATGTTGTTAAAGAGGGATTCAAACTCCACTGAGTACTTATCTTGCAAAGATTGGGGGAGAAGTGACTTAACATATGATAGAGAAATCCTAGTGAACAATGTTTGAATGTTGTTTCATAGTTACCCACTAGTCCCTCAACTAAGAAGCATTAGGTTTTAAGCCAAGCTTGTGTAGCATTATGTATTGAAATAGCTCCCAAAATATTAAAATGAAGGAAAGATATGAAGAAATAGCCTAAAGTTTTACCCAGAGAATCAAATGACGAGGTATCCAATCTCTAGTAGAGACTGGATCCGAAATAGTGGCAATACCTTTCATACGGAATTTAAGAGCTTTGATATTGGAAATTTTAGTCAAAGAGACGTGATTTCCAAACATAAGGGGAGAATGTTATAAGTTGTGTTCATTGAAAGAAAGACCCAGACAAAAAAGTCCTAAATACATCACCAACCCACTTCGGATAAGATTTCATAATTTGTAAGCTTTCCAAAGGATTTTGGCCTCAAAAGAACCTTTAATCTTAAGTAGCATATAAATTATCAATAGTGTGTGAAGCTCAATGTTTCTCCAACAAATTTGACCATAAGGGGCACAAATAGGAATGCAATTTCCTAGAATATTTACCCATGCTTCGATGTCATCAATGGGTCTAACAATCCATTTAAAACATAGGGTTGTACACATTGATGATACACATACCATCTTTACATTTAGGAATTTAGTAGACATACTAAGAAACTCTATGAAATCATATAGCTTGATTAGTATTGGTCCAAAGAAAATCTCTAAGAAAGTGGGCATATTTTTAGTTAGATGCCTTAGAAGGAGCCCAAGATGAAGTGTAGTATATGTGAGTAGGAGAAAGAATTTGGTGCACATCTAAAAATTCTTAGGTGAAAATAGAGGTCTAGTCACCCAACATATTGTCATAATTCATAAGTGTGTTGTCAAAATCAAAAGGAATGTTAAGAAATTTGAACTATGCTCCATGTTTAATCCTCTTCTAAGGATAATCCATTAACCAATCCAACATGGCATAATATTGTGTCTGAAACATTGATTTTGGTGCATTGCAAATTTGATCGTGATGTTTTGCATAAAGTATGAAGACACTAGAGGGCTTCTTTAAAGAAGGCTTCATTTTTCACAAGCATAAGAAAGGAATCATCTGCAACATGACCATTAATGATATGAGATGTCAAATGAGGGACCATATTGCCCCAAAATAATCCACTCTCATCTCATTATGTGAAAATATACCCAAAGGCTTCTATTGCAAGAACATAGAAAGTGGACACAAGAAAAAAATTATATTGGATAGAGTGAAAGAGACCAAAACTTTCAAATCTTTGGCCATTGATAGTTAAGCAAGGTAAGGCCTCCAAGAAGAGAATATGTACAATTGAGAGGAAGAAATCTCCAAATTCAAGAGCTTTAACTTGAATAAAAAAGTGTCCAATAGATAGTAGTATTTTTCAAAGTTTAATTTTAAAAATAATAATTTGTTGGCAAGAAGCAAAAATTCAGTCCATGCCTCCCCAAATAGTTATGATGTTATACAAAATATATCATCCTTTAATAAAACATGTTTTCTCTATTCTAATAATTATAAAAAGAAAATAATAAAGTTAAAACCTTTTTTTTTTAAAAAATCTTATATGAAATATTCAATTAAGTACAAGTCTCCCACTCATTATGAACTTTGTATCACCAACCTTAACTATGAATTTATTGTTATTTTTATTAATTATATCCCCCCCAAAAAAAAAATTCTAAGCCTTTAATAGATCAAAACCAACAAACTACCAAATGAATCTCAAATTTTGACAAAGAAAGTCATCTTCATATGTTAATATGTTATTAGCCATACATTACAATGCTACAAAAACCTCTCTTAGTGTGAGCACAACTTTATTGTTATCATATATAGTACTTAAGTGAAATTTACTCACTAAAAGTTCATTAAAAATTATTTGTTATCCAATATAAAGACAGATTCACTTCTCAAAATTCATTGACAATTTTTATTTTTATTTTAGTTCGAAAGAGTTAATTCTAATTAAAAAGAAAAAAAATACTTTTAAAACATTATTATTAGCTATAGGGAAAAAAATAATCAACATTTTAAATACAATGCTTAAGCATATATAAATGTAAGTATTAATTGTAGTTGCAATGGAAGGTTATTAAAAAGGGTAAAAATGAATCACTATTTTCTTTGACCGAGTTATAGATTCAACTCGAGTTATAGAAGTCAATTTTAAGACAATTATTCATAAAATTAGTAGTATGTCACAGAATATATCATATTGAAACTAGTAGCGTAGTTCAAGAACGTACATTCATATATGAATTTATAGCATCAATTTCCTTTCATCAAGTGTGAATCATACAACCACCCCATAAAGTATAAAACATTGTACAATTGAAAGATTACTGTATAACAAGACATAATTCACTTATGTAACCAAGCACATCATTCCATATTAACATAAGTGTGAATCAACAACCACCCCATAAATATAAAAATGATTCACATATTAGACCACAATGGAATCACCAAGCCCAACCATGGTAAGCTTCACCAAGTTGGCTACAATGCCATTAGAAACCAATCATAGTGTGGCCATATATCCTGTAAACATTGAATCCAAAACATTTTTGCCACCACATTATAATTGACTGAACATAATCCACCCATTTCCTATGCAATATGACGACTATAACATCTGGGAAATAAATTCTTAAATATAATGACCCCACATCCATGGTGGGAGGAATGAATGGTCAAATCATCAGAATGTTCTGTTAAATGATGTAAATTAATGGTTTAATGACACGCATTTTTGGTAATAGGAGGCATCACTTAAACATGGACGGTGGATTATCAACATAACAGTAATGGGGTACGTGGAGAAGCTTTTAAGAGGTCGCATTGTAAGTGTATATTTTAATACTACATCACTAAATTTTATTCACCAAGGTGAGAACCCGACCGAAATTAATGCATAACTTTTACTGTGGAAGGCAATGTGTTGAATATTGTTTATGTTTTCACCTTTGTTTTGGTTGATATTAGTATGCATTTGGGTTGTTTCCACTACGTCACCTCCTCCTCTTATTAGTTCCTACCTATGGCAGGAATACTATACTTTTTAGTTCAATGAAATATTTTTTGTCAATGGACCAATCACAAATGATAATTTTTTGCCTACCATTGAAATTTATAATGTCTTTTTATTCAATTTAAGCAATTTGACAATTTAACAATTCAATAAAAAAATATTTAACTATTCTTTCATTGGTTAGTTAGGGATGATTTGACAAATTTGAAGCCTTATTGGAGCAATGATTTATGTAAAAAAATAAGAACTTAAATTTATAACTTGACATGTGTATAGGTCCTTTTAATGATGGATATGACATGCTAAATACTTTAATTCCATGTGTCCCATTGAAATAGTAATAGCATTTATTTACATATTCAGTCATTGTTCTTATTTATTAAATGTCAAATCTGTAAGATTTCCTAAATGTGGCAAATTTTATTTATTAGTTTCTCCCAAACACAATAATTTTCTCCATGCAACTAATCATGGTTAAGAATTTTTTCACTTTCAATAGTTATAAATTTTAAATAACATTTAAATCATTTTTTAAATAGGCATAAAATTTATTAAATTGAATTTTCTTGAATTTTTACAATCAACATATCACTTGAGCAATTGCTAAAATACAATTACATCTTTGTAGCATGAATGGCAAGTTGGAACTGGCCACTTCGCGGCTCTTGTTCAATTTTGTATTTTAGAATGTCATTTTAGATACATGTAATTGGACTTCAGCCACCACCATACAATAATATCTCACCCAATAAATATGTTGAAATTTTGTGCAATGATAGAGAAAGAGAAAGAGAAAAATTGTACTCGTAATTTTGTCGATCTCAAAAAGAAGACAATCAAATCTGCATCAATTCCCTAGGCGATGATAGGCTAGTAACAACATTCTTGTACATGAGGGAATATATATGTATAATCTTCCTTCAAAATTTCAATGTATACCTTGGTCAATCATTGCCATGGTCTTATTCTATGGATCAACCTGTGTGATGATTTTTAGCAACCAAGGTCTAGGGAAACCCATTGGCTTATTTTTTCTTTCGTTGTTTTATCAAACCCATCAATATGCTTTAGAGATAATTTTCCATTACATTATTTTGAAGCACCCATACATGGTATTTCAAATCCCGAGTAGGTGATATTGTTCTACATTCCTTACTATGGTGGCCTTGACGTGGTGACATGACATTTCAAGAGTTATGATTTTTGACTAAGGAAAGATTCAAACAGGGGTGTGGAGCTTTTTGAATTGGCTTCAGTGACCTATGTGTCAAATGTATACATAGTTGGAGATTACTATACCCAATAACATCTCCATATATTTATGAAGTATTTATACTATGTTGTAAATATGACAGCACAATTAGCCCATTCAAACATGACACATTTAGATTCAAGTTGATTTTCCCAGTACAAGTTGTGTAGCCAAATTCGAGTTAGATGTTCACCTTTGTGAATAGCGTTTGGTGATGTAGAATTAAAACATGTGCTTCCAAATGCATCACATACTTAAACCACTCCATTTTCGTAGAGATTTCTCCTTTCTGTCATAGACCTCCATGTGGAGCCTACTATTAGAAACGTGTGGTCATTAAAACCTCATTTTGGGCATGCTTTTGTAACTAACTCTGTGTCTTTCCTTCACAGACATTATTACACATATGCATTGGCACTATACACACACTTTATGCAATCTATTGACTAAATATCAATGTGTGGCATGTCCACAAGTGTCAAAAAAATGATCTAGTCTTTGATCTATTTTAAATTTTTCTAGGTGGTTAGAGGGGCATTTAAATTTGAAATGCATTGTATTAATCCAACCAACTTATATGTATGGCATTGGACATTTAAATGGAGGTGGGGGTTTCAATGGTGTTAGTGAAGGTTAGGTTTTAAATGAAATTTAGAACAAATGTCCATATTTGGCACCCATTTAGGTGACCTTATTCACGTGTAAGAAGCTCCTTTTTTTCAGGAAGATTGTCTCCCTTTGAGAGACCTCTTAGCAACTTTGGTTTTTTAGCCATGATGTTTTAATCTCGAATAAATCCTTATCTTCCTCCACACAGATTACAAACTAAACAATTTTTTATAAAATATTTCAAAGTATTTTAACCCTTACCTTTATTTGCAGTAGGGCCCATGAGCTATATTTAATCACCACCAGAAACTTTTTCACAAATAGGGTTGTGATTGATTAATGTGCTTGAGTTGCAAATTTTACTGTGTCTCTGATGTAATATTTTGAGTGTGAAGGAGGGGGGTATTTAAATATAATTTTTCTATTTTCACCCATCCATATATAAATATAAGCAGTTAATTAAATTAAGTAGATTATTATCACACGCTGATGCTACCATGTTAGGACCGAGACATTAGGATATAAGTATAATAAATAATGTTAGGAAAAATCATGTATAATCAACATTTAAAAACATGGAAATAAATGCACATGACATTGTAAATATTTGCATTAGACACTAATATCATGACATGGGAAACCCCCTATGGGGTCAAAAACCATGGATACAAAATAATGCCCTATTACAGAGAAACATTATAGTCTAGCAATATCCTCATTCCTGCACTTCTCTAGTCACACAAATAATCACCGAGTGAATTATATCCACAACCATGATCACATATCACCAAATGTCATGCCTAGAATCATTTTACTGGCACAAGTCACTCTAAATACTTAGGTGATGGGACATGCCAATTTTTACAAATAACCTCGATTAACCACCACAAACTTTAGTCTTAATTACTAATCAGTTTAAACTCTAAACAACTAGTGTTCATTTTATCCATTTGATATCTTATATGGGTTAGTCATTTTCCTATATTCTGTACATAATGTGAAATTAAAAAATACAAAATCCTATATAAGCAAATCATAAGCACTAATTTACTCACTTGGAACTTTCAATAGCAATACTTAAAATATAATTCCAAAAGAATTATAAAAATCTCCTAAATTTCCCAATCTAGTAGAAGCACATAGTAGGAGTAGCCCCTACATAGGTTTGAATCACTCACAATAGGGTTTAAGATTCTAACTTCCTAAGTTATAGATATCCCAAGCCAAATTAATATAAAGTACTATCAAGTGATACGCAGTTACCAAAGCTATATATATATATATCACATCTCACCATATGGAATCACCCAATGGTTTCATATTTAAATAATAGTTTCATCCATGCTCATCATGTACTTCTAAAATTAGAGATGAAGCATCTACAAATCATTTCCAGTTCTTTCATCCTTCCACCACAACCAACTCAACTTCCATAGTAAAATCAATAATTACACAACCTCTCTTGTGTCTTCTCCTATTTAGTACATGTTCCAATGATTATATCTTACAAATTTCTAGTATATGTATATTCTAATATGTGCATTAATATTAAAATATTTCATTTTAACATATTAACTATTTATAACTCTAATCCAATATTTAAATAGGTAATCCACACCGTTTATTTATTTTGGGTCAAATCATTTTGGTGAACCTATATATTGATCTTGCACAATCTTCCTTCACCATATGGTTTCAAGTTTCTCTTATTCTAGGGTTTGTATACATATTTAATTATTATTTCTATATATTTAAAGACCTAAATCTAATTTTAAAATTTTCCATAGGGTTTCATTCTTGGTCATCCTCATAGGGGCACTATCTAAGGTTTTCTATTATCCAAAGTACCTTTTGAGGCCCATACTGTAGACACTCAATTTTGGTAACTTATCCCTTGGCAATGACAACTTTTGCTATTTTCCCTTGCTAAGATAAATATTCATATTCTAAGTCCAATCAACTCATCTCTCTGGCTCTTTCCAGTATTTCTCGTCTCCACACTCTACTTTTTCATTCATTCAAAATTAGTTAATTAACCTAAGTAGTAAATTACCTACATAATTCATTCTAGAACTCTTGATTTTACATCACTATCAGCATGGGGAAAATCATACATGTTGGGATAGAATGGACTTCAATTAGGGTAAGTGCATGGAAAAGGGGGGCCAAAAGGCGGTCAAAAGTGGCCACATTTTTCTTGCAATCATCAAAACATGAACTTCATATAATAATTGTGCATGCATATGCTCAAAATTTGACAATGTGATAAGAATAAGAAATGTAGTGCTCAGAATCTAGTTTCTAAACTACTATTTTTTTTGAAAATGGTGGAGATTAAGAAGGTCAAATGTGGTGCGCACACAAAGTATGTCTATTTTTGTGTCAAAAATATAACAACCTATTGTGTGTGTCCCAACCGCCCGCCCCCCGCCCCATATTTTTTGAGTTCTATAAATTATTTTTCAAATCCCTTCAGTAGAAAGTTAGCTAAGACCATGTATGAGGTCTCATTAAATTTTCATAATTTTTGGATGAAGATATAACTTTTTAATAAATTTTTAAAGTGTACACATCTTGAAAATGAAATATTTGTGTGTACACCCCCGTAACTTTGAGAAAAATAGTCAATTTTTTAATTATTATTTTTTGAAAAGTGTAGAATAGAGTTTAGATGAAGCCATTTTTTAATTTGGATTTAAAAAATCACAAATTGTGTATGGAAAACATGTACATACATTTTGGCAAGAAAAGAAGGCACTAATAAAACAAATTAAGGATGAAAGCCTTAAACTAATCAGATTTTAGAAATAAGTATATCATCACAAAGGCAAAATCGAGCTTGATGTCGTAGTATAAATGCTTTTGGAATATTATGTTATAACGCATGAAAAATTGAGGTGTACACATGAGATTTTGATGTTTTTTGTAAAACACAAATTTAATCATAGATTACACAATCCAAACTTTAGGTTTGGATATCCTAGGAAAATTCAATCCTATGGAATGGAAATTTCAAATCCATAGAATATGAAATGTGCTCACATTATAACGCACTTAAAACTGAAATCCAACAACAAAACGTAAAAAACAACCCATGATTTTTTTCCCACTGATCACGAGTTATTTGCAAACTCTTGCATATTCCTACACTTTTTTATTCTTCTTGACAAGTTTGTATATTTTATCTTATATAGATATTGTTTTGTAAAATATTTAAGCATTATTTGAGATATTGGTGTGTTTGTATTGTTTCTTATATGCCCAACACTCATTAACATTTTTTTTTCAATTGTATTGTGGTGATAAAGATATTTGAGAATTATGGGGAGGAGACCATGAAGACAAACACTCAAACAATTGGAAAAACAAATGGAATAGATGAAAAAAGATTGTGACAAAAATAAATTGAACACTTCTTTACCAGAGATTGGAGATGTTTCCAAAGATCATATATCATTCAACAAATCTAAGAAAGAAGAAAAAATAAAAGCAGGGTACGAGTGTAAAAAATCCATGAAAAAAATCAACGTATGGAGATAAAGGTATGTCATCTCTTCAATATGAAATTGATTGTACAACATATCCTCAAACACCAATTGAATTAATAAATAATTAATATTCAATGAATGATGATGCAATGTCAAATTTAAACATATATGTTACTCCAAATGACCAACCTATTGAAAACACACACTCTTTACCAAATTATGAAGAGTAACAACAAATATAAAATGAAAAATGTTTATATAATATTCAACAATCATTTCCATTAAAATCACCAACTAAAATTTTACGTAAAACACCCAAATGTTTACTTGAGATTGATGAAAATATTTTAAACCCAATGACTAATAAGATTAGTGAATGCACTTGAAGAAGAAAAGATAATCAGATATGGAAAACATTTTTTAACAACTTAAATGAAATAGGTAGATGTCAATTGTTTGTTGAAATGATGAAAAAAATTAATGTTAAACTTGCTATGAAAACCCTTGGTCTAAGAACATCTAAGACCAATAGTAAATAATCTATTGTAACAAATCTAATGAATGCATACGAATCAATAGGTCCAACCTCACGTACTATTGATAGTAATACTACCCGACATGTTATTACATCAACTATAATAAGTAAAGAAACAAAAAAAATCTTTTTTAATTAAAAAACAAGTAGTGCACTATAAATAAATAAGAAGACACTATTAAAAGCTCTAAGGCATCATGAAATAATTGAAAATACAAACAAAAATGAATTATGGGCATTCTCTAGTAGAGTGCCATGAAAAGATAGAGACATAGTTGAAGAGTTAAAATAAAAAATTATAAACCTTTGGAAAAATAATGCAAGGGTTTCACCTAATGAAAAAGATGTTTTAAAAATAAGATTTGGTTCTCGAAATTGTGAATTGTATCCTAAACACTTTTTTGGATATGACACAGACACATTTTTTTAATAATTTTAAATAGAATCGTCCCGAAACAGAAATTAGTCAAAGCTATTTTGAAATAGAAAAACCTTTTTATGTTAAAATAAATCACTCACAGACTAGTTGTTGTAAGATCCCTATTGAATTTTCTATGCATTATGATATTTTCTGGCATATATGTGTTAATTTGCATACTGAGAATATTTTGCAAGAGTGTATGATAAATTTTCCACCTAAATCAGCAAGAAATTTCTTCTCAAACTTGTTTTTTGTACAAGAGAAGAAGGATAAATTTTTATAAGAAATCATGTTTAGAAGGAACTTGTTATAATTGTGGTGGTTTTTAGTATTTGTAAAGATGTATAAATAAAGAGAATACACATCTAATTGGAAATGAACTAGTTAGTTTTGGAAAATACAATTCATTGGCATACACTTCAAAAGATGGTAAAGAAGCCAACATGTGTGAATTAGTGAGTAAAGAAATAAATGTAGCAGATTTTATGACTATATTTCTAGATAATATAGTGTATGAGTATGCACAATATAAACACAACTTGATGGTTAGATGAGAAATTTAGGTTATGTAAGGACACATTTCCTCTTGGTAACATTGTGGTAGTTGTTGATTTTGCAGAGAACTGTACTCTAAAGCAAGAAATTGAAGTGAAATCAGAATACTACAACTCTATTTAGGTTTCTATATTTGTGCATATAGTATTCACTCATGTTCTTGATAACATAGAGGAAAATAAAAATATTTTGAGGGAGTTACATTTTTATATTAGTGATGATCATGCACATTCATCAGAGTTCGTGGAAGGTTGTTTCAAGATCTTCTACGGCAATTTGAATAAGAGAAATATCATATTTGATAAACACGTCATATGGTTAAATAATTGTACATCGCAATTCAAGAATGTGCAAATGTTCTACTAATTTAGAAGGATGTATAGAACAAGTGATGTTCAAAATTTTTACAATTTCACTGAGGTCGGACATGGAAAAGGAGAACATGATGGTGTAGGAGCATGTGTTAAAAGATCCATAACAAGAGAAGAATTTAAGTACAAATATGGTTCCAATTTTATCAATACAACATCCATCATGGAATGGTGTAACTCAGAAATGGGTCCATGTAATGAGGGTAAGTATACAATTTGTAGTTTTTTTGGTTGGTAGAAGAAGCTAATTTTGTAAAATATGAATATTGTTGTACACTAATGGGATCTAGTGAGTTGCACTCTTTTTATAAGTTTAAATGCAAGTTCAAATACTATTCATACAAGGAAAATGACATGCTTTTTATCTTCATGTACGTATTCATTTTGGGATGAATGTGAGTCAAAAGAGTGGGTTGAAGAATGGTGTTGTAGACAATTATATCCACTTGACACCTATCAATATTCATAATCTCTATAACTCATAGTGAGTGAATCATCAATTTAATTTGACCATATTATAGATCTAGTGCAACAAAGTATTATATATTTGCATTATTTTGTTAAAATTAATAGTTTTATCATTATGTAACTTATTTATGAATCATTTATTGAAATTAAATATTTTGTGTACAATTTGATGTAGGTCATGTTTATGTAGTTGTTACAAAAGAAAATAATAAAGAAAGAACATCTTATTATTTGTGTCAGTGTGTCGAGGAAAAAAATAAATTGATAGCCCTAATCATAGATGGAGAAATCCTAGAATATCCTATGGGGTATGTGGTTATTACAGGAGCATGGCTAAGAAGATACCTAATGAATAAATCCAATGTGTGGTTGTTTGAGGACTTGTGCACTCATAGAAAGATTATTCATTATTCTCACTGATTTTTTTCATCTAATGTCCAACTGATTAAATATGGAGGTATACCACGTAATAAGAACTTGTGGAAAGTTCTTGAGTCCAACCATGAAGCAATACTTGACACCCTAAAAATTAGATCGGACCCAGATGGTTCACTGGATTGAATTTGTACAATGGCACGTAAGTATTATCAAAATCAATCTAAAGCAATATTTATTTGACTTGTCAATGGGGTCTGGGTGAATTAGTTAAGATGGACGATTGTGTCCAGATCCAACCAAGTTCAAATCCCATTGGGCGTGATCCCTTCGGGGTGGTTTACCAGTGGTTACGGATGGTGGTTATTATCAGTGGTGGCGGACTTTGCATCATTGGCATTGGCGTTCGTGGCAATAGGTGGCTCTTAAAAAGGCGGTGGCAGAAAAATTACATTGTTAGTATGGGCTCAGTGGTCGTGGTTTATGATGGATTAATTGTAATATCGTTTCTATGGATGTTGTTAAGGGAGGGGACCCAAGAACCACCCGGTTCTAAGCTTCGATAAAAAGTGTTAAACTATCTACAAAAAATCCTTAACTTAATACAAGAATACCACAAAATATTAAATATATGAGTTCATCTACTAATGGGCTCACAAAAATTCCACTTATTGTTAAGGCCAAGGGAAAGGTTTGGGGAGAATTAAATCCTTTCATAGAGTTATTTGGAGGTATCCTCTTAGAGAGGGGGACCTTTGAGCCACATTATAGTATCCCAAAACTCATTTTCATCCTCCATAATTATTTCAGTAGAGGGAGCTATGAAAGCATTTCATGCAGCACACAAATCACACTCAACCCATCCACAAAGTTAGTTTAGTCCAAAAACACAAAACTTCCATTAAGCCTGAAAATTGGCTTGATTTCTCAAGTCAAGAACACTTCAAACTATTAAATATTGGTTTAAATGGGTTCACTTGATAAATTCATATCAATGCAACATGTCTTTATATCATATTCCATGCCAAGTCACTAAGCAAATTGATGGAAAATATAGGAATCTTCAAATTTATTACAATTTCTTTCTCTAGTCTCCTTTCAGTTTACCATTATACCCTATAGAACTATAGATAGTAATGTCATGAAAATCAGAACCTTATAATTTGGTTAAGACCTAAAACCTTAAGATTATCAATTAGATAACTCACTATATAATATCTTGTCAATATGAAACCATAATTCATCATATAAACCTTTCGTTCAAGACATATCCTTAAAAATCTAGTGAGGGTTTTCAATTAACCCAAGATAGGAAGAATTCTTACAAAATGCCCAAACTGTATTGACATTGAATCCACTCACTTTGATCAAAATTTCCAAATTGTATTGCTTGGCACCCAGTGTCAAAGGAAGAGAAGATAGGATGCCCAACCGACAATTCCTTCACTCATTCCCATGCCTTCCAAATTTACTGAAGAATAAAGGACTTGTGAGGATAAAAACAAATCCCCCAAATAGTAATTCAGCCAAATGTAGCCCTTTTCATCTCTCTTAACCCTTTAGAGCCTATTGGAAATATTGAATCTCACGGGAAGTTTCCAATGTTCAATTCCATTCAAACCCCAATAGAGAGAGAGAGAGAGAGAGAATGGGAAAGAGAGAGGAGAATGAGATAAAGAGATAAAGAAAGAGAGAGAGAGAGAGAGAGAGAGAGAGAGGGAGAGGGAGAGGGAGAGGGAGAGAAAGTAAGAGAGAGAGAGAGAGAATGAGGAGAGTGATTGAGGGATAAAGTGAGAGAGTGTGAGATAGAAAAAAAAGAGATAGAGAGTGTGAGAGACATACATAGAGAGATAGGGAAAGAGAGAAAGAGAAAGAGGGAAAGAGGGAAAGAGAGATAGAGAGAGAGAGGGAAACAAAGAGAGATAAAGAGAGAGAGGGAAAGAGAGAAAGAGATATAAATCAAGAGATAGAGAAAGAGAGAGAGAGAGATGTTTTTCACATTATTTTAAACAAGAACACATTCTCATTTCACCACCTATATCATATGAAATAAAAAAATTTAACACTATTTCTACCTCTTACATATTCTCATTTCAATGAGATAGTTTAACAACCCACCCAGATGTGTGAGAACCATCGGTTTGGTGCCACAAGGTGCCCATTACAAAATATCTCCCTGAATGCCTTGATAGTGATGTTAATTGAAGGAATTTTCCACATTTCATTCGGTGTCACCACAAAAAATTGGGGAGAAATGGGATAAACCAAGCTATATTTTTGTAGATGGACCATATGTGTATTCATAGGTTCAAACGATACATTCCTAAGTGTCACGGTTTGCTAGTTATCACACGTCAAAGTTTGATAAGATTTTGCTCTTACAGAACTTTAGAGAGATTCACAAACCTATGTATCCCGGAAGTACCGGAATAATTTGACATTAGAAAGACACCACCAATAACATCTAATAGCCCACCCGGACATGTGAGAGCCATCAATTCAATGCCACGAAGTGCCCATTGGAAAATATTGTCATGGATGCCCTGACACTGATGTTAATTGAAGGTTTTTGCCACATTTCATTCAGTTCCACTGCAAACAAACATGAAAGCTATGGAATAAACTGGGATATAATTTTCTAGGAAGACCATATGTGCATCCATAGGTTCATATGAGACATTCCCAAGTGTCACGATTTGCTATTGATCACCCATTGAAGTTTGACAAGTTTTTGCTCTCATGGAACTTTAGAGACATTGACGGACCAGTGTATCCTAAAGGACCAACATGATTTAACAGTGGAATGAAACCACTGATAGTGTCTAATATCCCACCTAGACATGTGAGAACCATCAGTTTAGTGCCATGAGGTACCCATTGCAAAATATCACCCTGGATGCCCTAACAGTGATGTTAATTGAAGGCTTTTGTCATGTTTCATTCGCTGTCACTACAAATGAACATGTGAGAGATGAGAGAAACCGAGATAGAATTTTTTAGGTAGACCATATGTGCATTTTTTGGTTTAGACGAGACATTCCTAAGTATCACGGCTTTCTATTTATCACCTGTCAAACTTTGATAGTTTTTTGCTCTCATGACACTTTAGAGACATTTTTTTCCTCTCATGGAGATATTTTTCAATGGGAACCTCATGGCATTGAAATGATGGTTCCCAAATGTCCATGTGGATTGTTAGATTCATTGGTTTCATTCTACTACTAATACATCTTGGTCCTTTTGGTCTACACTGATCCGTCAATGTCTCTTATGCGCCCTAAGAGCAAAAACTTGTCAAACTTTGAGTGATAACTAGAAAGTCGTGGCACTTGGGAATATATAGTCTAAACCTATGGATGTGCATATGGTATTCCTACAAAATTCTATCTTTTTTTCTCCCATTTATGGCACGTTCATTCGCGGTGGTAGCAAATGAAACGTGGTAAACACCTTCAATTAACATCAATGTGAGAAATAAAAAGTTGTTTTAAAAAGATTAATACGATATAGGCACCTCGTGGAACCAAATAGATGGTTCCCACACATCAGAGTGGGATGTTAGATGCTATCGGTGGTGTCATTCCACTTCCAAACTATCCTGGTCCTTTCGGGCTACACCAGTCCGTCAATGTCTCTTAAGCGCCCTGAGAATAAAAACTTGTCAAACATTCAGGGGTGATAACTAGAAAACTGTGGCACTTGGGAATATATCTTTTGAACCTACGGATGCACATATGGTCCACCTAAAATATCATATCTCGGTTTCTCCCATATCTCACATGTTTTTTCGTGGTGGCAGCAAATGAAATGTGGAAAAAGCCTTGATTTAGCATCAGTATCAGAGATTAAAAAAAAAAATTAAAAATATTAATACAATATATGCACCAAACCAATGGTTCCCACATGTATGTGTGGGATATTAGATGCTATCGGTGGTGTCATTATGCTGCCAAACTATCTCAGTCCTTCTAGGCTACACCAGTCTATCAATGTCTCTTAAGCACCCCGAGCAAAAACTTGTCAAACTTTGAAGGGTGATAAATAACAAGCCATGACATGTGGAAATGTCTCGTCTAAACCTACGGATGTGCATATCGTCTACCTAAAAATTGTGTCTCTCATTTTCTCCCATAACTAACCCATATTTTCATGGTGGTAGAAAATGAAACATCGCAAAAGCCTTCAATTAGCATCAGTATTAGGGCATCTAGGGTGATATTTTGTAATGGGCACCTCATGACACTGTACGACAAAAAATCAACACGTGAACTTCTACACACCCGACCTCCCGAGGTTGTGCCGAGATAGCCAGTGTGGAATTTGAAATGGGAGTGAAAGTGATGACGAAGACCAAGCTAATTAGGCAACCTTATGTCTTCGACATGTAATAAAGGAATATATGAATCTAAGGAAAAGAATTCTCTCCTAACCTAAACGGGTGTCATAGAGGGGTCTGATATGATAGCTACTTGGAGACTCCAATTGATGTCTACCTCAGCTAAGATTTTATTAGTGGGTTGTGGAATACATGGAAAGTATCATGCAGGTGCCTTGTATGGGTTTCTAGACAAGGTCATGGAAATTTAGACAAGAGATGTAGTGGAGCTGCAGGAACTAAGGGTGATTCTCTGGTCTCGTCCATAAATTATTAGCCTAATCGGTCGCTATGTTTAACAATGAAAGATGTGTGATGATATCAAGTGGAAGCGGTGAGGATATAAATACTTGCATGCATAGGCTAGTGTCAATATCTAACTGACTAGTAGGTCCGTTGGGTTACGGGACTTGTGGGTCACAACTGAAGACTTGTTGAGGCTGAGGCCCTAGAATGGTCATACATGCAGTCAAATCCTATTCCCAAGAGCATTCTAAAAGTCGTAGGCCTTGTTAGCAGCTATGTTTAAAGTCTCTAACTCTCTTATTTTCTCTGTGTATGTGGCGGGTGTGCGTAAGATTTTTAAGTGAAAACTTGTGTCAATGTCAGTTACTAACTCTGGCCCGTTGGGTTGTGGGACCAGAGGATCACAACAGTAGGTCTTTTCCTACTATGGACCATTGATGGTCATACAAAGTGAACTTGATTCGTTTTCGGTGAATAAACTATCTATCAAATGAAATCTAAACTATATTTTTGGTGTTTTCTAAAACAATAAACAAGCTAATCTATGGAAATAATATTTATGTGCTTTTCTAACCTTTCAGACAATGCATCTAATGTAACCAACAATTTAAAGAAAAAAAAATAGTTGGCTGGACGTAGCTAGCTATCTGTGCAGATGTGTGAATCTAAATATAAACTTTACTCTAATTCAAATAAAATCTCTCCAACTCTACCTCAAAAGTGAAGAATAAATCTTGACTCTAACAGAGTTATCATTCACCCACTATTTCCCTAGAAATTTTGAAGAAAAAACTTCCTATTGACTTGATCTACTTGTAACTATCTGATTAATTAAAATGAATTGTTTCTCTACTCTATTTGATATGCAATTTGAAAAAACAAAGTGAACAAATACACAACTCCAACCTGGAAGAGAAAGAGCTTTGGTAAATCCAGAAGTATGATTATCCGTCCCCTCAGTTCTTTCCTTTCTGTCTCTGAGCGTTCATGTGATTCCAAGGATGTGAATGTAAACAACAACAACAAGAGGATGGTGCTTGAGCGATGGCAGCTTGGAAGCAATATGGGCATAATGCAGGTAGAAGAAAGATAGCACAAGAGATCTGAAATTGGCTATGCAATTCCTAGAAATATTATTGTAGCACAACAATGCAAGATACACAAAATTCTCAAGCCCTTTACTTGAATACAAGCATGGAATATATAGGAATGGAGGCTATAAGGTTACTTCATCCACAAGGAATTGAAGAGGTAGTTCCACTCATTAAATCTATTTA
Organism: Taxus chinensis; assembly: GCA_019776745.2. NCBI lineage: Eukaryota > Viridiplantae > Streptophyta > Pinopsida > Cupressales > Taxaceae > Taxus > Taxus chinensis. The sequence continues at coordinate 197,433,953 of CM034154.1, forward strand.
AAATAGAAGGAACTAGGAGAACCAAGAAAACAAAGCTATTTTTAGCAAATGTGACTCACAGATGCATTCAAATGATAAGCTTAAGTGAATCGTTGCATGCAATTTCTCGTGTGAAGATTCTAGAAAAATCGATCAGGACCGCCGCCCAGGTAGGGCGGTGGTCCTAGCACTAAAGGCCAAAACAAGCACATAATGAAAGGGGACAAGGGGAAAACGTAGGGAAACGATAAGTAAGGCTATCTAGGCCACAAATATATACTACAAATGGGTTTCTGGAGCTCGAACACCTTCTCAAAAGGATTTTGAATCATCGCTGGGGACTTTTGTAACCATTTTCCCAAAAATGTAGCACACGCAATTTTGGGTGTGTACATATTACCCCCTCATAGAAGCGTCTTAGCCATGAAGAGGGGTAAAATGTAGAGTCTAAGTATGGCATTCTCAAAATGGGGAGTTAGAAGTGATACCTGACACGCCTGTGTGTCAAAATCTCACCGTCCAAACTCCCACTACCTGTAAGAGAAAAAGAAGACTCAAGTGCAGATAGATAAAATATTGAAAAATAAACACTAAATTAAAAAGACAAGAGGACTTACCATTTGTGCGGAGATATAGAAATATACCTGTGCCAACGTTCCATCCCTGTGAACACATACACTCAAAACAAAGGTATAACAACATATATATATCTAAACAAACTCAGTTTCAAATTCATTTATGCATAATGTCTTGGTGATTTTTGAGCTTTGAGCCCACAGTGACCGTTTTTTTCATTTTTAAGAATGGTTGAATTGGAATGGATTTGCGTTAGGCTTGCCCCTTTGCTTTTTGAATACTTTTGAGAATAACTCCTAAGAAATTCATAACTAGAGCAGTCATAAGGGGCCTCAAAGGGGCGGATAGGCAGAGTGTCTTTATTGCTTAGTCTCCATTTTGTGAGGCATATGTGATGTTTTGGTATTTCGTGCTCATTGCGTGCATTTTGATTGCACCCAATGTGCGATGGAATTGTACAAAACTATAACACACCATGATATGTACATATATCTCTTTTTGGCTTGGTTATTCCTTACATAGAGTTGTCTTACATTGATGATTTGATTCACATGTGTACTCCTAGATGTTTAGAATTTCTGATTTTCTATGCTTTTCAAAATGTATGCAGTGGATATGAATGATAACAGAATGCTTTATTTTTATATTTCATAATGCTGATATATGATGATGCAAACACAATGTGATCTTAAAATTAGTTTCTTTAGCAATCTTCGGTACTTCGTATTTGTCTTGAAAAAATGTGATGACATAATGATATGGTGAATAGATATGATTTCCCCACTCCTAACCCCACACAACTAGTAAGATGCGAGGGCTCAACACCGAGAGTTAAAAAGGGCACAAGCCATGAAATTTGTTGAATGGTAATGGTGAGATGAAGACAGAGGTTTAACAGAGCCAAATTGGGACACTACAACCTTATCCCACTAATGTTACCTCATAGTTTAGAATGTGAATTTCTTTGCAGTCTATCTAGAATTGGATCTTTAGATGGTCACTTGGTTGACAAAATATGCTTTTAAGGTTTTGAATTCTTCTTGGAATTTTGAACATCTAATTCACTTTGTTTTGACTTAAGATTTCATAGTAATTGATTTAATTGATTATGAATTTTTGGTTTATCAAAGAGACCCCCTATATCTTGCCCCATGGTACCAGTAGGAAGCATGATTTTATCACCATGGACAAAGCATAGGCGAGTAAGGGCATTCCCTTCCTTTCCCAACCCTACGTCACTAGTAAGAGACACAAGCTCAACACCGAAGGTTATTAGATTGATTTGATTTTGACTTACTTATTTTTGAAAAATGTTTAGAATGTTCTTATTTCCAAGGAGATGTATGTGGGATAGATGTGACACCATGAAGCTTCTAGAAAAAACCGTGAACAAAAGACACCTATCCTAAGAAGAAAAAAAAATAGAACCAAGTATGCAGGCCTTGTTATGGTGTCAAAACTTCGTCTTATCCTACTGGAACTGATGAATTGATGTAGAAATAGTTAATGATACAATGAAGATTTGAAGAGACATGATTCAAATGTTTTTCCAACATTTTCAGAAGTTCTTGGGGATTGCTATGAGGATAAGCTCCTTGATCACAACTTTTACAAAATGATCAGACAAATGAAAATGTAATGTAGATGAAATAATGTGCATATGAGAATGTTGATGGATCATGCATAGTATCTCTTTAAGTGAAGGGAATTACGGATTCACCAAAATCCTCACCTTCTAGAGTACACAAACAGAATGTGCCATTTTTATAATCTCCCACCATGTGATATGGACCTATCCACCTAGGTTTGAACTTTCTTCCCTCACCGATCTTCTTGTCAATTCGGTTATCAAGCCTTAACACCAAATATCCTTCATAGATCTCACGTTCATATACCTTTTTATTGTATTTTCGAGCCATGTGGTCAGCGTATACACTATGTCATTGCTCAGCATTCAATATAACTTCATCGAGGCTTTCTAATTGGGAGAGATGAGCTTCTCGATAACCCTCTTCTTCTAGGATCCCATGTAACGAAATGTGAAGGCTAGGTAGTTCGACCTCTAGTAGTAGAACTGCCTTAGCACCGAACACTAAAGAAAAGGGAGTCTTTCCCATTGGTGTTCTAATCGAAGTTTGGTAGGCCCACAAGGTCATAAAAAGCTTCAGATGCCAATCTCGTTTATTCTCCTTTACATTTTTTAGAAGAATCAACTTTAAAGTCTTATTGGTAGCCTCGGCTTGTCCATTAGCCTGAGGGTAGTAGAGAGAAGCTGTGTGATGACTTATTTTTAACTTTGCACACAACTCATGCACCTCGTCATTTTTGAAAGACGTGCCATTATCAGAAATAGTGACCTATGGCACCCTGTACCTACAAATGATCTGGTTCAAGATGAACTTAGTGATTACATAGCTAGGGACAGTGGTAAGGGGCATGGCCTCCACCCACTTGGTAAATTACTCCATGGATGTAATTATAAAATTATGGCCATCTGTTGATGAGGGAGAGAATTTCCCTATCAGATCTAGGCCCTACGTGGATAAGGGCCATGGAGTTGCGATCGGTTGTAAAGCTTGTGCCGGTATGTGGATTTCATGGGAAAAATCTTGACACTTGTGGCATTTGCACAAAAAATCTACCGCATCATGTTTAAGGGTGGGCCAAAAATAGCCCATCTGATGTATCTTTCAGGCAGTAGTGTGGCCACCGAAGTGACCACCACATACCCCGCTATGTGACTCATAAAGAATCTTTTCAGACTCTTCAGAATCAACACATCTCAATAGCATTCCTTCAAAGGCTCTACGATAAAGCACATGTTCCAGGATGACGTACTTGGTGGCAATTATGCATAACTGCCTTCTTTTTTGTGATGTTGCCCCTTCTAGGTACGTGTGGTCCATGTTGAAATTGATGATGTCATTGTACCAAGGACATACAGAGATAGGGGGCCTGGTTTCAATGAAGTATATGCACTCATCGGGAAAGTCCAAATCTACCAAATCACCCCCATTTAATGGATTATCAGCCAAACAATCTGCAATGATTTGATCCTTAACTAATTTTTTATTTAAAAACATTAGCTCAAACTTGCCCATTAATGTAATGAAGTGCCCAAACTTTTTAGACAAGGATCCTTGCATGAGGAATGTCCGTAAGTGGTCTGACTTGATGATGAACCTTGTCTCTTGATTAAGCATGTAATGTCTTAATTACTGGTTGCAAAAACTATGGCAAGGCATTCCTTTTCTACCTACGTGTAGTGTGTCTCGTAATCAAGTAACATCTGACTGATAAAATAAATAGCATGTTCTTGTTTGTGATCATCCTCTTATGCCAACATATAGGCCAACAAAACATATGTAGCCCGCGAATATAAGATCAAAGGGTGATCTAACCTTGGTGGCATTAGTGTGGGAGGGGATAACAAAAATCACTTAACTACCTTGAAGGCCTCATCACATTCCTCTATCCAATCCAAGCTATAATATTTCTTTAACAAATTGTTGATTGGATGAACGGAAAAGGTCAAGTTAGGGATGAACCTTCGGATTGCACTGAGTTTCCCAAGGAAAGTTCTAATACTAGACTCATCCGATGAAGGAACCATTTCTAATACAGCCCATATTTTGGCTGGGTCAACAACAATTCCTCGTGAAGATATAATGTAGCCCAGGAGCTTTCCGCATGTTACACTGAATACACAATTCTCTAGATTCAATGTGACTCCATACTCAATCAAGCATGAGAGAATGATACAAAGCACCTATGGGTGATCGCAACACTTCCTGGCCTTGGCCAGTAGGTCATCCACATAGGATTCCAAAATCTTATGAATAAGATCATGGAATATGTAGGTCATTGCTTGTTGGTATGTAGCACCAGCATTCTTAAGACCAAATGGCATGATGGCATAACAATAAGTTCCACAAGGAGTTATAAACATATTTTTAGCTTGATCCTCGGCTGAGATTTTGATTTGATTGTATCCTGAAAACCCATCCATGAGGGACAACAACTCAAATCAGGCCATTGCATCGACAATAACATCAATGGATGGTAGCAGGAAATCATCCTTGGGACAAGCCTTGTTGATGTCCTGGAAATCTATGTAAATATGGATCTTTCCATTTTTTTAGAACAGGGAAAATGTTAGATACCCATTGTGAATAATCAACTAGCTTGATAAATCCTACTTGGAGAAGCTTCGTTACTTCTTCTTTTACCATAAGGGCTACCTTTGGCTTCATAGGTCATGATTTCTACTTAATTGGTTTGGTGTCTGGTTTAGTAACAAGATTGTGAACTGCGATGTGTGGTGCGATTCCTCTCATTTCCTTATAACTAAATGCGAAGGCCTTCCGATGTTCCTTAAGGACTTGGGTATGAATTTCTACTTCCTCTGGAGTTAAAGAGGACCCTAGTTTTACGATTTTTGGTTGCTCCTCCATTTCGATGTTTACATCAATCATTCCCTCAATTAAGGAGGCATTACCCTCCTCAAACTCAGGAGGGGCTGGTGGCAACTCCGATTCCCCTTCCTCTTCTACCTCGTAAATTTCAAGATCTCTTCCCAGAGATGACTTAATCATTGGATTCCCAATGTAAGAGAAGGAATGTAAAATTAAGGAAAAGTGTACCTCTTGACAAGTAAGATGCAATTCTGCCAAAGTGTTTAAATAAGTTAAGGTTGACTCATCCCCAGCGATAGGGTACAAAGTGTCAAACTGGCCCTCAGCTTCCGCGTATGTCAACATTGATGCCACTAGCACTTTGTGAATAAAGGATTCAACGTGTGGAGTGAAACCGTGAAGTTGGTGTCCTCTAAATCATTACTTGGGGTGAAGCGTGAGTTGGAAGTCACTATAGAGTCTTCCAGAAGGTTTTTTTCATGTGGAACTACCTCGATTTATATGAAATCAAATCCCTTGGTTAGGTCCAACATGGCAGTTTTATAGAGCTATAAGTGTTCATCCCTAGTCTCGTATACCTCAGCTACCTGATTTGTGACTAGCTGTGAATCACCCAACACCCTAATATTGACAATTCCCACTTCTCTTGGCTATTAGTGAGACCTAATAGAGGATCTTCATAATTAGCCCAATTATTTGTGCATTCAAAATTCAATTTCAAAGCAAAACGTAAGATCCTTCCTTCAGGTGAGGTAAGGATTACACCTTCCCTGACACCGAAGCAACACTTGGCCCCATCAAAGTGGAGAGTCTAGCAATCACTCTGAAAGATAAATGTTACATCATCCTTTGTAAGTTATTCTTTTATTATGGTTACATCTACCATGCAAATCTCATCTACTAGAAGGGAACCAGGTCCCAAAGCATGTCCCATACCCATTGAATAGAAGGGAAGAAGGATAGCCAAATCCTTTTCTAATAGTTCAACAATCTTTGTTAAAGTTCCTAGTGAAACTATCTCTACAACAACGCTTTCATCCTTGAAGGCTGGAATACGCTCGATCAAATTGGTAACTTCTAATTCTGTCATGGGAACCAGCTTTTCTTCTAGGTAACATGCTTACTAGTTTGTTTAACTGGTTGGTGGGAAGCTCGAATTCAGAGTGGACCTCTGGCATTTTCTTCAAGTTGGCTAAGTGTATGTCAAAGGGCTTTGGATTGCCCTGAGCAACAAAGGCTTTCCCTAAATGTAGGAATATTTCTTCTTGGAACATGGTGGATGGGATTTCTTTCATGCAGTGTATCCAAGGGTGACCAAGAATCATATTATAGTTGGTTTCCCGATCTATAATATAAAACTCAGTAAGCATTGTCTTGGGTCCAAGAGTGACCGGTAATACTATGGTCCCGATCGAGGTCACCTTGAGACTATCATAGCCTCTTAATGTGTTTCATGTCGAGGAGAAATTAGTCTCCCCATATCCTAACTTCTGAAGAAAAGAGAAGGGGATGATGTTAACTATGCTGCCCCATCGTTAATCATCACATGCTTCACATAGTTGTTAATAGATCCAGACTTGTAAAAATAGGGTTGGATTTCCTCTATGAGCTATTTTGGCATCTGTAGGCATTTTACTTATGTCAAATACAAACCTAATATCCCTTTCAGGCTGTCCTGGAGGGAAAATCTCAAAGTCTATATGGTTTATCTACGCCTGCTAGCGGCGGGGTAACGTTAGCCAAATGGCCAAGACCGAGCGCTTCCAAGAGAGCGGCTTGATGAGTGGGAGAATTCTTCAGTAGATCTGAGAAGGAAATATGTGAAAAGGTCTTGGTTAGATCACTAATCAAGTCATAAGCCCCTACTGGCTTACTTAGCGCGTCATGAGCATTATTCGAGACAACTGGGTAAATCAGGATCAACTACGATGAATAGTCTCTGGCTCTTGTTGCAGCGTTAATCTGGAGTTCAGCTGTCAAACTCAACCAAACCTGTGATCTTCATTTGTTGGCAACCATCCAAAGGAGGTGCCACCTAGTGGGTTTCACAAAGTTGAGGCTTCATTATCATGAGTCCCTATTACAATGCATTTATTTGAAACATTAGGATCTAGTCTTCTGTCCTTCGGACATGCGTGGGGAGAGGATCATTGAAGATTCCCAATGACATGTTCTGTGGAGACACTGGTCCCATATGGGTGTTTTGATTAGGTGCACAGTTGGATTGGCCAGAAACATGTCAACAAACAACTGTCTTTGGTCTTCTAGAAAACGTTGTAAAAACTTATTACAATCACAACAAGTTCTTGCATCATGCCCACAGACCCTATGGAAACCACAGTACAAGTCAGGATCATAATCTCAAGGCCTTTGGTTAGTTCCTTGTTTGGTTGTTGACTGTTATAGTTAACACTTTGGAACCCTTGTCCTTGGTTCTAGAATTGGTTGGGGTATTGACTAGGGCTTGGGGTCAGCATTTGTCTTTGTGGATGAGGTTGTTACTATTGTTGGGGATGATTAAAATCCACAACATTTACTAAGGGTGAGAAATTTTTGCTCCTCTGATTGTTTTCATTGTTGTTGTTATTCATTCTACCTATATTGGTGGGACTAAAAACATTAGGCTTTTTGGGCTGGTCAGTCACACCATCGGTCATGATTCCATGATTCTTGTTAAGGATCTTTGGTCCTTGATTGTTACTTGTATTGTTGAATTAGCCAGGAGTTTTTTGAGAAGGGGTAACTAACTTCCCATTTTCTCCATAGGTCTTACGACCACTTTCAATGGCCACTTGGTTGATCCAAAGAGAACCCTATAGTACCTCTTCATAGCTCCTTCAGTGGGAACTTTTGAACCTATTCTTTTGTCTCTCTGTTGAGGGAGTTGAGGAACAAATCACAAAGTTCCATTTGGTCCATGTTTGGAGCACTTGCGGAAGAGTAGAGAACATGTCACCACCTCTGAATGAAGTGATCTGGAGACTCATTATGTTCTTGTTTGATGTGAAGAAATTATTTTATTCCTTTTCGCAAAATCTTGTTCATATCAAATTCTTTGATAAACTCTAACACTAGTTTCTTGAATGAGTGTATCGAAGCCTCTGGTATCCTATAATACTAGTCGAGAGAAATACCTTCAAGTGTCTTAGGGAAAATCTTTGCAACAACTGCATCCCATGGGAGCAGCTCTCAAATGGCCGTTGCATAAGATTTGATGTGAGCATTTGGATCACCTTCCTCCTTGAACTTCAGGAGATTAGGAAAGGATCTCGGGAGCATGACTACCCGAATGGAGAAATCTAGGGGTTCTTTGAGATATTCAGAATAAGTCCCCATTGCATATGTTTCCACCATTGAAGACCCTTGTTGGGGAGGTGGGGGCTGTGTTGGCTACTGAAATGGGACAACATAAATATTTGGTGGGGCGTATGACATCCCTTGCATTTTTCCATATGGACCTAGGTAGGTGTACATGTCCCCCTGTGGAGATTTGGAATACATGTGTATATATGGGGTTGACTTCCTTGATATGGAGCTGAAGGCGCGAAGCCAGGGAACATCACATTTTCAGCTGGTATACCATTTGAGAATGCACTTCCAGCTGGTGAATTTGTTGTAAATGTCCATATGTGGCTTGAGGAGGCATACCCAAGGTACCCATCCCAGTTAACAAGTCTACATTGTTTGAAATATTCATGTAGACTGGCGGGTTATGGGCAGTTGGTATTTTCGCATGGTTATGTGGGTAAGGAGTCCACACTTTCTCTATGTATGAATTCTATGTATTATGGGCAAGCTCTAACTCCCTGACCTTATCAACCAAACCTAAAATGACATCACCCATTGACGGGGCGGTACCCTGCTTAGAATCCTTTGGTTGAACCCTTGAAGGTTGTTGAGGAATATGGTGTCCCACTATGAATTGTTCACGATGTTTCCACCCCTCATTGGTTGTATTGTCAGTTGGTGGCAAGGTAGCATTATTGTTTTGAAGCGGGACACTACCTTGCCCTTGCAACCTATCAAAAGATTGGTTCATTTGTTGGAATTGCTGCTCACTCCTAGCATATTGTGCTAGATACTCCTCATCAAGATGGGGGAGTGGATTGGATTACACGGTGATGGGCTGTTGAAATAATACCCGAGGAGATGAACTAGTTTCTCCTGTAAATGTCATGTTATTTGAGATTGATTGTTTAAGGGGGTAAGTTTGAAAGATCTGATCCAATTCTTCGATGCACACAAAAGAACTAACACTGGTTCCCTGAAGCAGAGGATTTTGAGTGGATGAGCGGTTTTCTACCCATGTTGAAAGTGAAGGTGACTGCTGTGGTATGTTTGAATGGTGTTGGTACAAGTTGAAACCTGGGATGGGTCGATCGTACTCGTCATATCCCAACATATTCGGGGGGTATAAGAATACCCATAGAATAAAGGATGGACAAAAGCGGAAATGTTTAGAGACTAGATCTTCATGTCGGGTTCACCAATTTGTATGACACAAAATCAACACGTGACCTTTTGCACACCCGGCCTACCGAGGTCATGCTGAGACAGCTAGTGTGGAATTTGAAATGGGAGTGAAAGTGATAACAATGACCAAGCTAATTGGGCAACCTTATGTCTTTGACATGCAATAATGGAATCTATGAATCTAAGGCAAAGAATGCTCTCCTAACCTGAAGGGGTGTAATGGCAGGGTCTGATATGATAGCTACTCAGAGACTCCAATCGATGTCTAGCTCAGCCAAGATTCTATTGGTGGGTTGTGGAATACGTGGAAAGTAACCTGCAGGTGCCTCATATGGGTTTCCAGACAAGATCATGTAAATTGAGACAAGAGATGTAGCAGAACAGAAGGAACTAAGGGTGATTCTCTAGTCTCATCCAGAAATTCTTAGCCTGATTAGCTGCTATGTTTAACAATTAAAGTTGTGTGATGATATCAGGTGTAAGCGATGAGGATATAAATACATGCTTGCGTAGGCTAGTGTCAATATCTAGCTGACTAGTAGGTCTGTTGGGTTGCGGGACTTTTGGGTCACAACCAAATACTCGTTGAGGCTGAGGCCCTAGAATGGTCATACATGCAGTCAAATACTATTCCCAAGAACATTCCAAAATTCACAGGCCTTGTTAGCAGCTATGTTTAAACTCTCTAACTCTCTTACTTTCTCTATGTATGTGGTGGGTGTTCGTAAGATTGCTAAGTACAAACTTGTGTCAATGCCAGTTACTAACTCTGGCTCGTTGGGTTTTGGGACCAGAGGATCACAACCGTAGGTATTTTCCTACTGTGGACCGTTGATGGTCATATAAAGTGAACTTGATTCGTTTTTGGTGAATAAACTATCTATCGAATGAAATCTAAACTATATTGTTGGTGTTTTCTCAATATATAAGAACAAAACAATAAACAAGCTAATCTATGGAAATAAATATTTTTGTGCTTTTCTAACCTTTCAAACAATGCATCTAATCTAACCAACAATTTAAAGAAAAAAAATAGCTAGCCGGATGTAGCTAGCTATCTGTGCAGATGTGTGAATCTAAATCTAAAATCTACTCTAATTCAAATAAAATCTCTCCAACTCTACCTCAAAAGTGAAGAATAAATCATGACTCTAACAGAGCTATCATTCACCCACTATTTCCCTGGCAATATTGAAGAGAAAACTTCATATTTACTTGATCTACTTGTAACTATTTGATTAATTGAAATTAATTATTTCTCTACTCTATTTGATATGTAATTTGACAAAATAAAGAAAACAAATACACAACTGCAACCTGGAAGAGCAAGAGCTTTGGAAAATCCGGAAGTATGAGTATCTGTCCCCTTAGTTCTTTCCTTTCTTTCTCTGAGCGTTCATGTGAGTCCAAGGATGGGAATGTAAATAACAACAACAAGAGGATGGCACTTGAGTGATGACAACTTGGAAGCAATCTGGGCGTAATGCAAGTAGAAGAAAGATAGCACAAGAGATCTGAACTTGGCTATGCAATTCCTAGCAATATTATTACAGCACAACAATGCAAGATACCTAAAATTCTTAGGCCCTTTGCTTGAATACAAGCATGGAATATATAGGAATGGAGGCTAGAAGGTTACTTCATGCACAAGGAATTGAAGAGGTAGTTCCACTCATTAAATCTATTTGAAATAGAAGGAACTAGGAGAATCAAGCAAATGAAGCTATTTTTAGCAAATTATACTCACGGACGCATTCAAAAGATAAACTTAAGTGAATCGTCGCATATAATTTATCACGTGAAGATTCTGGAAAAATCAATTAGGACTGCCACCCTATGCAGGGTGGTGGTTTCAGGACCACCCGCCCTAGTCAGAGTGGTAGTTTTGGAACCACCACCCAGGCAGGGCGGCGGTCCTAGCACTAAAGGCCAAAACAAGCACATAATGAAAGGGGATAAGGGAAATGTATCATGAAAAGATAAGTAAGGCTATCTAGGCCATAAATATATAGTGCAAATGGGATTTTGGAGATCAAACACCTTCTCAAAAGGATTTTGAATCATCACAGGGGAATTTTGTAACCAGTTTCCCGAAAATGTAGCATGTGCAATTTTGGGTGCATACAGACACCAAACCAATGGTTACCACACATCTGGGTGGTTTTTTAGACATTATTGGTGGTGTCTTTCTATTACCAAATCATCTCATTCCGTTCGGGCTACACATGTCCATCAATATCTCTTAAGCACTCTAAAAGCAAAAACTTGTTAAAATTTGACAGGTGATAACTAACAAATCGTGGCATGTGGGTATGTCCCATCTAAACCTATAGATTCATAAATGGTCTTCCTACAGAAATATATCTTAGTTTATCTCCTCTCTCACTTTTTTTTTTGTGGTGGCAGCAAATGAAACATGGCAAAATCCTTCAATTAGCATCAATGTCAGGGCACCCAGGGTGATATTTTGTAATGGGCAGCTTGTGGCACCAAACTGATGGTTTCCATGTGTTTAGGTGAGCTACTATAAATTATCTATGGTTTCATTCCATTTCCAAACCGTCTCAGTCCTTCCAAGCTACATTGGTGCGCCAATGTCTCTTAAGCACCTTGCTTGAGCAAAAACTTGTCAAACTTTAACGAGTGATAACTAGTAAGCAATGACACTTGGGAATTTATTGTCTAAACCTACGGATGTGCATATGGTCTTCTTACAAAATCCTATCTCAAATTATCTTATCTCTTTCTCTTTTTTTCGCAGTGGTAGCGAATGAAACATGGCAAACATTCTTCAATTAACATCAGTGTCAGGGCATCTAGGGCAATATTTTGCAATGGGCCCCTCGTGGCAACAAAATTATGATTTGTACACATCCATGTCGGATTTTAAATTATATTTTTGGTTTCATTCCACTGCTAAACCATCCCGGTCCTTCTGGGATACACCAATCTATCCATGTCTCTTAAGTGCCCTGAGAGAAAAACCTTTTCAAAAATTGACAAGTGATAACTAGAAATCTATGGTACTTGGGAATGTCTTGTCTAAATCTGTGGATGTGCATATGGTCCACCTACAAAATCCTATCTTGGTTTATCTCATATTGTTCACGGTGATAAAAAATGAAACGTGGTAAAATCCTTTAATTAGCATCAATGTCAAGGCATCAAGGGCGATATTTTGAAATAGGAACCTCGTGGCACCAAACCGATGATACCCACACATCTACATAGGTTTTTAGATGCTATTAGTGGTGTCGTTCTAATGCCAAACTGTCCTGGTCATTTTGGGCTACACTGGTCCATTAATTTCTCTTAAGAACCCTGAGAGAAAAACCTATAAAACTTTGACAAGTGATAACTAGCAAGCCGTCACACTTTGGAAAGTCTCATTTAAACCTAAAGATTTGCATATGGTCCACCTATAAAATCGTATCTTGGTTTTTCTAATCCGTTGCCCATTTATTTATGACGGCAGTGAATGAAACGTGGAAAAATCCTTCTATTAGCATCAGTATTAGAGATAAATAAAATGGATTTTAAAAAGTTAATACAATATAGGCACGTCATGTCACCGAACCTCCTTCTCATTCTCTCTTTATGTCTCTCTCTCTCTCTCTATCACTCTCACTTTCTCCTTCTCATTCTCTTTCTCTCTCACATGCTCTATCTATCTCTTTCTCTTTTACCCTCTCTCTCTCTCTTTATTTCTCTCTCACACTTTATCTCATTCTCTCTCAATCTTTCTTTCTCATTATCTCTTTCTTTCTCTTTCTCAATATTTATTTCTCTCTCTCAATCTATCACTCATCTAGATGACATTACATTCCAACATGAGGAATTATTCAAATAGTTCATGTCCATGCTTTGAATCCAACACCCTTCACATAAGGGAAAGAATTAGTATAATTATTTGACATCCCAGAATGGGAAGAGCTTAAATTTTGAGGAGTGCAGCACCTAAATAGAGTGCAGAGCATGATGTGTGAAACTACACTATTTTTTGTTGATAATTTTCTTTTTTGCGCACCCAAATGTGTTGGTAAGACCAATGTTTTCATTTTAATCATACTTTAATATAGATAAAACTATGGTAGAAGAACGTTTTCTGATGGGAATGCTAGAAAATTTTTAGTATCAACTACCATTCTCTCTCTCTCTCTCTCTCTCTCTATGTATATCCCTCTTGAATTATTTAGATTCTAGGAAGTAGATGGCATTTACATTGACATTGACATTATATGATTATAATTGATTACATTGAATTATTATAGTAATAGCTAGATTGTATGTTATCTACATATATATTTTAATTCCCATGTTCAAAACATATTAAAAATTAACACTAATAATACATGTTAACATGATATACATATGGAATCATATTAATCCACTTAGATACAAGTATAAAGTGCGGTTCATCCACTATACAATTTTTAAAACAAAATATTTTTGTCTCATACATTATATTGATTTCAAAAATCCTTGATAACATACAAAATTTGAACAAAATCAATATCTTAACAAAGCCATGTAGGCATACAATGATATACATTAATAAAATATAAATATATGCCAACATGCCACGAAGGAAGACAAAAAAATCCGTATACATCTAAACTATGGGGTATCATCAAATAATTTGTTTCTCTTCAGCCACCAAGAAGATGAGCTAGTCACATCAATGGAATGTCCCTTCTGTCAATTAGAGCTTTGTACGTACCCAAAATTGTAAGGTACTGTACTACCAGAACAACGTGACAAGATCCCCAATGATGATACAGGTCTCCTCGCAAGGTGTTCGGGATCCAGAAAAGCCCTCGGAGTATGCGTTAACATCCCGCATGCCCCGCTTAGCCCCCACGTCCTTTGTTTTTCGCTCTTTCCCTCTTTACTTGGCCTTTTGATCTTCAGTGACGAAACCGCCGCCCTGCAAAGTGGTGGTCTTGTGACCACCGCCCTGATCAGGGTGGAGGTCTTGTAACTGCTGCCCTGCTCAGAGCAGCGGTCCTGCACGTGTTTTCCAGAAAGCGTTTTGACGCGACTCACGTAAAAGATCAACGTTTCACCAGCTTTCCTTGCTGACTTGGGCATGCATTTATGTTTTTGTTCCCCTAGAATAGTGTTTGGCCATTGTTTATGGTTTTTAGAGTTCAGTTTGTTTTTTATCTTTGGGTGAATGAAAGCTATAAATAAATGGTTTGTGCACAAGAAAAGGGTCTAATCTTTTGCTCTCATCCTCATTTTTTCCATAGTTCAGTTTATCATTTTTCTTAGAGGCCATAGTTTCAGTTCATTTGCAGGCTTAGTTAGTATTGTGCAGCTATTGGTAAGCCACATATCCACCTCGTGCAAGTGCTATCTGCCAGATCTACCCCTCATTCACTTTCAAGCTCTCATTTTCATAGTTCAGTCTTTTGTTCTGTTTAGAGCCATAGTTTTAATTCTTTGCATGCTTATTTAGCATTATCTAGCTGTTGGTAAGCCACATATCCAGCTTGTGCAAACAGTGTTGTTGTTTTATCCATTCCATTGGAGTAGAATAGCTTAGGAAGCCATTAAAGTTGCAGGTTTTGCTCTTCAAACAAGGTAGTTTCAGGTTTTGGTCACTTTATGTTGCATGACTCGCAATAAAATCCTGCTAGGAACTACATAAGCCAAGCCCTGTACTCTTGTGCTATCCCTCTCCTACTCGCATTTTCCAGTCTGTATTCTGAGCTGTCCTTATCCCAATATCTATTTCTGTCGATGCTGGCATTACACGCTTTTTGGATCCACGTGAACACAAAAGAACAAGGAGATCACACTGAGGGGAAAAGATCACACACACCATCGGATTCGCCACTGTTCTACGTAATCCAAGTTTTAAATTTCAAAGTTCTAGTTAGAATCATATCAAATAAGGTAGTTAATTGTTTCATTTCAGTAATTTCCATTCTCAATATTGCCAGGGAAGCTGTGAGGATTGATAGTTTCTGAGAAACTATGATTCACTCCTCACTTCTGAGGTAGGATCGAGAATCTTGCAAATAGATTAGGAAAGTTATTGCATTATTTAGAATAAATCTACAAATTGCACAGACAAGTAACTACACTCGGTTATTTTGTTTGTTTTAAGTTGTTATTTAGTTGTTATTTCTAGATACGTTTAAAATAGCTGCTTTCCTTAAACTCTTAAAAATTTAAATGCAAAAATAGAAGTTATATATGTTTTAGTTTTATTTCACGTAGTTAGAATTTTCTTTATTACAGTTAGATTTTAAATTTCACTTTGTATGACAATCACGGGACCTAAGGAGCCCAGGGAATACATATTTGAGCCAATCGTGCCTCAACCAAACCTCGTCACAGCAATAGTTGACATAGACCAAAACCTCATATTACAAGTATTCTAAACAACAACAGATTTACAACTGATCAGTTCTCAGTTGAGAGGGTTAAACATAGAAGACGACCAAGCATACACGTTTTGGTCAAATCAACCGAATTACAAATTACCCTAGATAAACATTCACATGACTGTAGAAGGGTTTGAAAGAGAACAAACCTTTGGTTGTGATCCTTTGGTCCCACAGCCAGGTGCAGGAGACACTCTCACAGACATAGATACTAGTCTAAGGAGCCAGGTTGCACGAATGCCTGTGAGATATTCTGAGAAAATCACGCAGTTGTTGGTCCTAAACATAGAAGCTGAGAAAGCATATGATTACTAGATACTAGGAATCAGGACTTGATTTCGTATATGACCATAACAGAACCACAACAACCAAGAGTCTACGGTTGTGACCCATAAGTCCCACAGCCTAACGAATCCATAAGTCAATCAGATATAAACATTGGCCTATGCACACTAGTATTCCAATCCACTCCACTTCCACCCATCATCATCAAACAATTGTCCTTACTAGATATAGCGGCTAACGAAGCTAGAGAATTCTAAACTAGGCCAAAGAATCGTCTGTAGAGTCAATTGTTTCCACCATCCACCATATGACCTTGTCTGGAAACGTACACGAAACTATCCTAGGTCATTTTCCACGTATTCCACAACCCATAGATCGAATCATGACAGAGCTCGATATTGATTGGAGCCTTCGAGAAGTCATCTTTGCTGATCGATCTATCACACCAGTCCAAGTTAGAAGGGCTTTCTTCGCCTTAGATTCGTAAATTCCATTAGTGCGTGTCCAAGACATTAGACTACCTAACTAGTTTGTCTGCATCCCACACATATTCCATCCCCACCGGCTGTCTCGGCACGACCTCGGGAGGTCGGGTACGCAGAAGAGTTACTTGTAGATTCCCACGCTCGCTTGTCGCTTTTCCGACGTACAAGCTCCTACACTTAAAGGATGTTTGTAGGTTCATATATTAATACATATAAACAACATACCCATTAGTATATAGCTAATGTCATATAAAATGAAACTACTTACAAATAAATATTTCTTGCAATCTCATGATCACTAGAAATCATCCTCTTCCTCTCAATATTGAAAAAAACATCAATAACTAGAGTTGTCAGGTCATCTTGTGGAAACCATGATGACGAAAAATAGAATACGCAAGAATTTCATTTAATTAAATAATATATGATTTTATTTCATACAATTAATTCAATATGAAAATTACTTTAGTAGCGCATACTTGCATGTAAGAGGCACAACAAAATTTATTCCCATTAAAAATTCAATATCTAACGATCGTCAAATGTCAATAGGATACTATAATGATGTCATCAAATAAAAAAAGTAAAAAGGTAACAGACATACTAGTTACATGACATTATCTTCACACATTAACTATAGTTCATTCTCTTCATGTATATTATGAATAAAAATAATAAAACTCACATTTGTAAATTCACCAACATGTGAACTCATATTGACATTCACATGTTTAACATCAAATTGTAATTTTAGGATAACATCTCTACATGGAAAACAACTTAACAAAATATATTTACTAATCTATTACCAAATTATACCTGAGGGGTTGACGTGCCTAAAAATAAATTTGGAGAAGGGGAATGTGACACTGGATGTATATTTTGACCCAATAATTTTATAAAAATACACAAGAATCATTAATTTTCATTCATAATGGATTAATATTGTTAATTATTAAATTTTGTAAGAAAATATATATATATATATATATATATATATATATATATATATATATATATATATATATATATATATATATATATATATATATATATATGTATGTATGTATGTATTAAATTGCAATTAACTTCATGTAAAATTGCCTGTTGATCAATACCAAAATTAAAATCCAATAGAACATTTGTGATGATGATATTTTCCAACATAGAATTACAATGTGCCTCCTCCAGTTAAACACCATGCTCAGGTTGTGAAGCTACCTCACGAAGCTATGGATTTACCTCACGATGTAGTGGAGATGTCTCGTTAGGCCATGGAGCTACCTATGCTCCCAGAAATATTTAATCATATGTTATATGATGTCTGATGTATTAAAGGACCACCCTCGTCATTTTGAGAGAGACAAGTGCCATGATGAAGTAAATAACGTGTCAAAGACCTTATAGAATCAAGATTCTCAACCTCCATTATCTCCTTCACAAAAGATGGGAATGAAACATGTTGAATAGATGGGTGAGTAATGGGTTTAAATTTGTAGTTCTAAATATGTTGTGCCCCCACTTTATCCTGTATGGAGCCTTTTATTCTACCTTGAAACTCTCGAATGTCAAAATAATTTGGTATTTCATTTAGGATGAACTCACAATAGAGTTTCCTCAAGGAATATTTTGGCACCTCAAAATTGTTACAAGGTGGTTGGTTAAAAACCATCCACCATCTATCCAAACAATTATTTTTTATCCCCTCATGGTTACATAAATGGATTGAAAAACTTTTGCAACTCAATAGTAATGGTGCATTAGTTTTAGGATTAGTAAACAAAGTACACAACTTGTCTTTTGTGACTTTTTTCTTTGTTGCATCATAAGAAAACTTATTTGCATAAAAATTGTGACAATTGAATTTGAAATTGTCCCATGTGTTTACTTAACCAACCACATTATCGATATTAGCTAATAATGACTCTAATGATATTGTAAGGTTTTGGCGATGTGGATTTGTCGTATTGGGGTTTCTTAGGGTTTTTATTAAACCCTTAATTTGAAATTTTTTAGTTGCAATCTCCCCTAAAATGCATTGTTGGGTGTTTGGAGGATGTATTGCTATTGAAGGGGGTGTTTTTTGAATGTTTTCTTCTTCTGGGTCTACGAGTGAATGAGGGATTTCATTTGAAGCTATTAAAACCTATAAAAATGAAAATAAAAAACAAATCAACAACAATGTAAAAATAATAATAAAGAAAAGTAACCTAAAATCAACAAGAAATCACTTTATGAACCTTCCTCCATAGTCAATTTGAGTTGGGACAATATTTTGGTATCCCAAAATGTGTTCACGCTTTTCCCCTCTTGCATTTTGACCTATAGAGTTTTTTAGCTTTTTAGAATAATTTGTTAGCTCTCGGGTTCAAGTGTGTTTTATTATAGTAAAAACGTGCTCACATTATAACATGAGCGTGTTATGTCTTGATAAATACGAACCATAACTCACTCATGTTATACTATGACCAATTTTTTTTCTATTGCATTATAATGCAACTGAGCCATAACGTGAGTGTGTTATGGAAGAAATGACCAAAAAATGGATTCTTGGCCACATTTTCGTCCCTCATCTTGATGTAGAACATACCATTGACTCATTCCATTTCATAAGTTCAACAAGATATGACCACTACCCTTCACAAAACACTACACTAGAGGATCACACTAAGCCCAAAAAGGCTTACAATCTTCAATATTTTGGTCTTATTCCCTACAAATGGCCTCCACACAAGCATGTCTCTACCCCTATCCTACATATAAATTTACTTCATTCCAATAAACTCATCCACATGGCACTCAATGAAAGTAACCATAGATATCTCCAATCCCTACCACTGACCAACTTCTCACCTTTCTAACTCATAACCCCAATTTACCAATCTATGGTTTTTAAGGACCTTGCTAAGTTTTTTAGCTCATCTCCCCTACTTATAAACTTGGGGTCAAGATCATGACCACCCCTAAATGATTCAATACCATGGAGCATCAAACTTTGACTAGGATTTACAAAACTGTCAACTAAAGATCATATCTTCAAGAACCTGGCTTGGTCATGATTGGAAGTTCTTCAAAAACACTTGGGTTAAGATGAAATCACATTTAAGACCTCTTCAACATCAATATGCAACATGTCAGGTTCAAAGGACAATTCCTTGAATTTCTTTCTCAGTCTCACTTTACTCCTTTAGCCTTTAAAGGCCTACTAGCCGTGTCCCACTATACTTCTTAGCGTATTTTCATTTTCCTGAGGATTTAAGACACAAAGAATGAATTTTCCATCACCCATTAGGGACTTCTTGAGGTCTGTGAAGTTACAAGTTTGAACTCAAAAGAATAAGTATACTTCCTTTGTTAGGTAGCTTCTCCAATTAGCCTTGCAACTATGTCAATGCTCCTTTAGAAGAATGTCATAAGAATATCAAAATTTAACCAAAAAAAACTCAAAATTCCTTTTAAAACTATTGGGGAATCTTGTTACAGATATTTTTTCCCAATATCACGCCAAAATGCCAAGGTTAAGTGCCTCGATGCTAAAACCCTAGCTTGCACACTGTAAAAACCTAAGAGGATGGAACTTGCTATAAAATGACTTATACTTATTTTCAAAACTTCAATTTTGGGTCTTTAACTTTGTTTCATTCTTACTCAACATCCTTAGTTCGCGTAATGAAATCTCAATAGAATATTCATCTTTTTCCTCCAACAAATATCATGCTCGTTCCTTACGACTGGTACCTTAACCCTAAAACTGCCAAATGGTACATATGACTCTTTTTTAGGGAAAGTCTTGTCAGTTTATCCTGATATGCATTAGACCACTCTACTAAAACTAGCATGTAACCTTTCCAACTATCTTAATGTCAACAAATTCCTAGTCTATGCCAATATGGATTACACAACTACAGTTCTCAAAGAATACTCACACCAACCATGGTAAAGATGGCCAACACATGCATGCAAATGGTTATATCATTATAAGAGTTTTCTTCTCACTATTATAAACCTCTAAAAAAATAATTTCACATCTATGCACATACATTTCAAGATATTCACACTATGATTTCAACTTTTCCAAACATGCCTTCATTATATTGTGACAGTTTTATTACAGTCCATCCAACTCTTGCTCTACCTGGAAACATTGAAATTCCACTCACTAATCAATATGTACATATAAGATTTAAGATTTTACCTTCTAGACCTCCTTCAATCAACCTGTATAGGAATACAAAGATCCATACAATGTATAAAATCACTAAACACCATCAACAAATATGTGTATACACAGTTTTCTACTGCCAAACTTTCTTGAAGATTTCTAATATTCAAGGACCATTCAAATTATGGATCCATTCAGTTACAAAGAGAGTTAAATATGGTTTCAGAATGACTCACTAACTAAATTTTGGCTTCTAGAGCCTTCGACATTACATGTTTAACATTTATTATTAACTTCATAACCCCACTTGGAATTAAGAACTTAAGATTACATACCTAGATTAAAATTATGACATGGAATTGAACTCAATAGGACTTCCACCACTCTAATTCATGTTTATATGCTCTAAGGACTCATTAAACCACTAGTTACTAGCCAAAATAGTCCTTAAAGTTCAAATTGGCAATTAGGAGGGAAAGTTCCTAATTCAAACTTATGAAGGACTTAATACACACACCATTTTAAATGGCCCCCAATGAATTCTTAACACCTATCAACCTACTAGGAAATTCAAAATTTCATAATATCATCCATATGTACAAATGGAGATTTGATGCTCTTGCATCATACTCCCAAGGGAAAAGAGAAACTTCCCTATACTTATGTTATCTCTCTTTTTCTCCTCCTTTATTTCTCTATTTCCAATTAAAGAGGACTCTTTGAAATTGTCTCTTAAATAAATACCAACTTTGCTTCATCATCACCAAATTCCCTTCATATATAATCAAATTTTTTCCCCTTGAAGTGTTCAAATTATTGATCAACTTATTACTTCTAGGACTGCATATTACCTTGTTCATCTTGCAATTGAATACAAATTCTTGATTCATGTTTATCCATGAGGTATTCTCATTCTTCATATATGTTAAACTAGACTCTTCATATTTTTGTTGTCCTTTTCGAATTAGCTCCCTTGTACAATCATGAAACACTAGTCTTTGTTGGTAAGAATATTCTTCCTTTGTTTTATCCCCCTTCATCTCAGTTGTTGCATTGACATGAATGATTTCATGATTATCCATGCATGATTTCTCAATACCTATATTGCACTCTGCTTCTTGTTCTTATTAGTCTTTATCTTCTTGAGAATATGTATAGTCTTCCTTTATTTCACTTTATCTATGTACGTTTTCTTGAAATCTTCCTTGAATCTACCTTATCCAATTTGATTGTAGCATGTTCTCCATTAATTGATCTCCACCTTCATTCCTTTCTCCTATACCTGAACAACCAATACTAAAAGTATTGTTAGAATAAAAAAAAGAGGATTTCATGCTTCATTCATCTTTCCCATGCTCTGTTTTTATTCCCTTCCACTCTCAACTTCTTTCCATAGCATTTTCTTGTCATCTCCCTCGACTTCACCAATTGTTTCTCTATCCACTAGACCTCTCTGTTCATCTTTAATCACCTTAACATGTGCTTATCTTCTCACTCTATCATCTATTTCCTCTCTCTCATCATCATCTTCATCATTCACCTCTTTTTGTATTGAAACCATCTCAATTTCTCTAAATACATGGCATCCTTCACCAAAACCCTTTCTCAAGTCTAAATTTTACGGCGTAACAACCCTACATAGTATCTTTTCACATGCTTCTTTAGTATATGTCAAGAAATTCTTGGCTGCCATCATCATCACAAGTCCTTGTGCTTCTTGTTCACCTTTGATAGGTACAAGTGTATGTCTAACTCCATTTGCTATAATGGTATAAGTATTCTTATTTCCATTATGAACTACCTACCTATCATACTGCCATGGTCTACCTAACAAAATATGAAAAACATCCGTGGAGACTAAATCACATTAAACTTTGACCTTATACCTGCTAATTTGAAACTCAACTTGACATTATTCCCAAACTAAGATATGATGACCTTTCTGCATCCATGATACCTGATATGGGTTAGGGTGTATGGTATTTTTTATTCCTAGCTTCTCTACCATTTCAAATTAAATAATATTTTCAGTGCTTCCACTATTAATAACCATTTTACAAACTTTCCCTTTAGCTTTACATGTAGTTATAAACAAGCACCTTCTTTGAGTTACTTCATTCACTGTTTTACTTGGTTTCAAAAGTACTCTTCTACACAAAAAATGACTCACCTCTATCTTGTACCATCTGATCAGTAGTTATGTCATAATTTTTCATCTTTGTATTCATCCTAAAGAACTCATATGATTTGTGTCTTGCATACCTCTGACACTTGTAGCATTTACCTATAAATTGCACTCTTCTTCTTATTTCTTCTCTCAGCATATAACTCAACTTTGTCCTCATTTTCCTCTGATTATCTTCCATACTCTCTAACCTTCTCATCACAATCTCCATCATTCTTTCCTTTCTTGTTTCCCAAACTAATTTTCTCATCTCTCTTACTTGTACCATTTTTTCCTTTACCTATAATTCCTTCTCAAAGCAATATCTTCTTCTTCTCAAGAATTAATACATGCTCTGATACCACTATGATGTAGAGAATACCACTTACTTAGTCCATTTCATAACTTCAACAAGATCCTACAACTACCCTTCACCAAACTCTACACTAGAGGATCATGTCAAGCCCAAAGAGGCTTACAATCTACAATAGTTTGGTCTTATTCCCTATAAATGGCCTCCACACAAGCATGCCTCTACCCCTATCCTCAATATAACTTTACTTCATGCTAATAAAATCATCCATATGGTACTCAATGAAAGAAACCATAGATCTCTCCAATCTCTCCCATTGGCCAACTTCTCACCTTGCTAACTCCTAGCCCCAAATTCCCAATCTATGGTTTTTAAGGACCCTGCTAAGTTTTTTTGCTCATCTCCCCTACTTATACACTTAGAGCTAAGACCATGACCACCCCTAAATGATTCAATTCCATGGAGCGTCAAACTGACTAGGATTTACAAAACTGTCAATTAGAGATCATATCTTCAAGAACATGGCTTTGTTATGGTTGGAAATTCTTCAAGAATACTTGCATTAAGATGAAATAACATTTAATATCCCTTCATCATCAATATGCAGCATACTAGGTTTCATAGGCCAATTCCTTGAATTCCTTTCTCAATCAGACTTTACTCCTTTAGCCTCCAAAGGCCTACTATCCCTATCTAACTATACTTCTTAGTATATTTTCATTTTCCTGAGGATTTAAAGAAAAAATAATTCATTTTCAACCACACATTAGGGACTTCTTGAGGTATGTGAAGTTACAATTTTGAACTCAAAAGAATAAGTATACTTCCTTTGTTAGGTGGCTTCTCCAATTAGCTGTGAAACTATGCCAATGCTTCTATAGAAGACTGTCATAAGAATATAAAAATTTAACCAAAAAAATCAAAATTATTTTTGAAACTATTGGGGAATCTTGATACATATATCCATTCCCAATATCAATCCAAATTTCCAAGGTTAAGGGACTCGATGCTAAAACCCTAACTTGTACACCCGGAGAGGAGGGAACTTGCTATAAAATTACTTATACTTTTTTTTGAAAACTTCAATTTTGGTTCGTTAACTCCATATAATTCTTACTTAATGTCATGAATTCACATTAATGAAATCTCAATAGAATAACCATCCTTTTCCTCCAACAGATATCATGTTTTTTTCTTTATGAATGATATCTAAACCCTAAAACTGCCAAATGGTATAGTTGACCCTTTTTTAGGGAAAGGCTTGTCAATTTATCTTGATATACATTAGACCACTCTATTGAAACTAGCATGCAAACTTTCAAGCTATATTAATGTCAACAAATTCCTAGTTCATGCAAATTTGGATTACACAGCTACAGTTCTCAAAGAACACTCATACCAACCATGGTAGAGATAGCCAACACATGCATGCAAAGGGTTATAGCATTTTTATAGTTTTATTCTCAATGTTATAAACCTCTACCGAATAACTTCACATTTATGCACATACATTTCAAGATACAGTATGATTTCAACTTGTCAAAAGACACCTTCATTATGCTGTGAAAATTTTATTACAAGCCATCCAACTCTTGTTCTACTGGGAAACATTGAAATTCCACTCACTAATCAATATGTACATATAATATTTAGGCTTTACCTTCTCGACCTCCTTCAATCAACCTGCACATGATTACAAAGATCCATACAATGTACAAAATCACTAAACACCATCAACAAATCTATGTATGCATAGTTTTCCACTACCAAACTTTCTTGAAGCTTTCTAATATTCAAGGACCATTCAAATGATGGATCCATTTAGCCAAAAACAGAGTTAAATATGCTTTTAAAATTATTCTCTAACCGAATCTTGGATTCTAGAGCCTTCAACATTACATGTTTAACATTTATTATTCCCTTCATGACTCCACTTGGACTTAAGAACTTAAGATTAGAGACCTAGATTCAACTTATGACTTGGAATTGAACTCAACAAGACTTCCACCCCTCTAATTCATGTTTAGATGCTCCAAGGATTCATTAAACCACTAATTATAAGCCAAAATGGTCTTCAAAGTTCAAATGGGCAATTAGGAGGGAAAGTTCCTAATTAAAACCTATGAAGGACTTAACACACACACACCATTTTAAATGACCCCTAATGACTTATTAACACCTATAAACCTAGTAGGAAAGCCAAAATTTCATAATACCATCCCTATGTACAAATGGAGAGTTGATGCTCCTACATCACATCTCCATGCACATGCCCATCATGGACGACTTGCATCATCCTACCCCTTCCATCTTCTGAAATTACTTTCAATTTGAATACCTCAAGTGTACTATTTTATATTCCTAGGGTTCATCCTTATCATGTAGTATTTCACATATGGAAGGCTATATAAACAAGTGAATATGAATTTATTACTCACATAAAAATTTCATAAGTTCATATTGCAAATATCAATCCATAATTTCTCAATGCTCTCTTAAATATTCCTAAATTAGTTTCACATCATTTAGAGTAGCCACCACTATAGTTATAAAGTACTCAACCAAGTCAAAGGGTCTAGCTTCCTCAATTTCTAAGCATGCAACAGTCCTCAAGCCATTTATTAGAAAAATAAAATTCAATCCAAGCATTTTCAAATATTATTAAGGGACAAAATGATTTAGTCTAGCAATTGAAGTACACCACACCATACTACTACCATGTTGGGTACATGTTATACTTTATATTTATCACATTATAAGTGTGTCAATGGACATATGGGTACTCATAGGTGGTTGGGTAAAAGCAAACTCACACTTGCACATACACCTTATAAAACTACATGAGGTTTGATCCTACTCAAGGGAATGTAATGTAGCACTTGGATTGGTTTGGTAGGGGTTTACCATCAAGGGTAGTCTAGTATCACCACACATTGATTTCTTCTTTTTTATCTAACACTTTAATTAAGGGCATTGTAGGTATATATGGTTTCCACTTTTATTCAAATAGGAGTGACATATAACAAAGCATATTTCCAAGCAAGTGAAGAGCACAAAAGTTACAAAACCTCACTGCAATAAATTCCAAGACCATAAAATAGAAGTTATGACCATATAGAAGAAGTTCAAGATTGTAGAGTATATGTGTGATCATACACCCAAGAAATTTCTAGTTAATGGCAGTTTGATGAAGGGTATTGTAGGTATTTATGGTTTCTTCTTGTTGTAGTTAAATAGGAGTGGCATACAACAAAGCATATTTCCAAGCAAGTGAAGGGCACACAAATTTACAAACCTCGCTACATTAAATTCTAAGACTGTAAAATAGAAGTTATGACCATATAGAAGAAGAAAAATATTGTACATTAGATATGTGATCATACACCAAAGAAATTTCTAGTTGTACTATCACAAAGTGAAGCATCTTCAGTCTTATACTATCTTATTTTCCCTAGATACGCACCTAGATATCTTATGTTCCACTTGTTAGAACAAAGTCTTCATCTCCTCTTGTGCCATTGATTTATCATTCTAACACTTATCATGTTTCAAGTATTAATTTGTTGTTATTATGGATGGTTATTGATAAGATAACTATTTTGGAATAACTTCCTGTAGTTAATTGTTACATCCTATATATTATTTTTCCCATTGCATTTACAAATTATTTTTTGGGGTGTAAACATTTCCTGAACCCAAATCTTGAATCAAATTTATTTCTTAAACCCTAGTGCCTCTAGGGTTTCTCATTATTTTCTTGTTGAATTTTATCTCTAATATTTATCTTTATGAATGTCATCATGCATATTCATCGAATCTTGTATGATCTTCACTTCAAAGTTAAAGGGCCACTCCCTCATTCTGATATGGTTTATCATCCCTTTAACCAATTCCATGCCCATACTTTGTATGAGGGATTGATGCCCTTTGATGGTTCCAATTTATTCATGACTTATTAGATCCCTACTTACATTGATATCCAATAAGATTTCATTTATGTGATTATGTAACATCCACACCAATTTTCACCTTCACCTATGGCTCATAAGGTTAATGATCTATCATGGCAAGATGCAAGAGGAAAATACTTAAGGGAAACCCACTTTTTCCTCCACAAATAAATTATCATCTTTCTAATCATAGTGCTCCTACTAAAGGATGTGATATATTAGAATAATTAAGTAACACCCTGTTATGATATATCTTCTAGAGATACTTAAAAAGTTACCTATTTACAAGGATATATTATAGGAGGATTTACAATCTATTACATTCCCCCCACTACTCAACTTACTCCTTTTGCATCTATTATGGACACATTCAAATCTATGCATAAGGAAATCAATTTTAGTTTGGATGATATCCATCCTCCCCTTGTAGATCCATGCTCACCTCTTCTTATTATGGCATGAATTTAGGGATTTTTCATTTAGTTTGTTGTGATTGATAATGGTTATGGGATCAATATATATCATTGTATTTACATACCAAGATAATTATTTCTATGCACACACTCGATATAACTACTAATATGTGGGTATTTGATAATATCACGTTGTCAACATTAGGATCTATTACCTTCAATATATTAATTGGCTCTAAAACATTTCCCACAATATTTCACATCATGGATATTTATCTCCATTATTATCTTCTCTTAGGTTTCCCTTAGATCTACACTATGCAATATGTTCCATCTATTATGCATCAATACAACATCATCATACACTATGGTTCTAAGTATACTATTCTTGTTAATATGTAGCCTTTCAAATATTACAAAATCAACATGTATATAATTCTCAAGTTCCCATTATAATGCCTCCTCGGTGGCCCATCCCTATGGATAAAATACACATATGTAGTGGGAGAATCAAGTCACAACTCTAATATTATGAATCATACACCATCATTGGTTAAACAAAACACATGTTCTCTTTCTCCATCTCCTTTTGTGGATTATAATTCCCAAACTCAATTTACTATTAATGTTTCATATAGTGTTTATGACTTATTGGTTAATGTAACTGGAATATAAGGTTGATAATTACTTATCAGATAACAATGATGATCCTGAAGCCAACATCTATGATACTACTACTCATACTAGTCACAACACATCCACTTAAGATATCTCTAATCCACTATAACTTATTGTTTACATGTTTGATCTTATTCCCATTTTTGGTTTTATCATCATACTGAGACACCTTAAAACCCCACAAGGATTAATATATTTCTTGCATGATAATGGTTTTCTCATTTTACCTTCTATATTTTATTGCTATATTAAAAATATTTCCTATTATCCTGGTAAGACCTTTTTTTATTATCACTATGTATCAAGACACGAAACTGATCACTTTCAAGCTAAAATCCAATGTCTCTATCATTATCTCTCTTAAGGATTCACAATTGAAACAGTCACATTCATTTGATGTACCAAAATCCAACAAGTGCATAAGCTTTGATATTTTTACTAGCACATTTTACATTCACAGTATATACTAGCAACACATCCCTATAAATGTGGATACAAACAAGAATAGTTTTACTTATCAAACATTGCATGATTTTGGTCTCACTTCATCCAATATTATGCCCCTTATTACTCTTTCTCACATCTTTAAATGTTATATCGTGAGTCTTATTTCCTTTTATTTATGAGTTGTCACCACTAACGTTTGGATCGTTCTTGACCCTCAACCCACCTCTCTACCCTTAAGATGATCTTGGGTGCACTTCTTAGAATGTGTTATTGATATACATAATTATAGTATTACTTTCCCCTATCTCTCCAATATGGTTACTATATGCACCCCATTCAATGTGGTGTAATATTCAAAATACCCTAAGATGATTAGGAGGATATCCCAAAACATAAAAATATGTTTCAAAATGGTCATGATACATACACAATATGATTGATCTAGTTTGAAGTGTAACCTGATAGACAACATACTAACAATGGTGCTTAATTTACTATAACAATAAAATTCACAATGAAAGATATATGAACATAAACAATTCTCATTGTAATTCCAAATGGATACAAATTGGAAAACTCTATAAGAGAGTTGTATTCCCAAAGATCTATATCTTTATTCAAAACAAGCTACTTTATAGCTATACAAGGAGAATACGAAAAGAACTTGTTAAAAATATAGGGTTATGGATGGGAACCAAAACATCATCTTACATGTAGACCATTTGTATCCACCTTAGGGATGGATTAGAAAAGATAGAAGTGGAAGAATCTGATATCTATCCAATTATTACTATTATTTTACTAGCCCCACTTGTTGGGGAAAAATCTTGTAGCCCATTGAGTAGAAGACCTACGGTACAATAAAAGACCGTGGTAAGTAAAATCATGGTCACAGATCATCCAAAACTCCATGGAGCAAAGGATTTTTGTTGCATTTTTTAGAATCTTCAAAACACCATATCTTTTGATCAAGAGCTCCATTTGACATGAGACTAGTCTCATTGGAAGCATTTTTAGAGGGATTCACTAAAGGATTACCTTTAAGGGGAATGATGGAGATACTTGGGATGTTTTAATGTCAAAATTTTGGGTCCTTTTGAATCGCTTTCTCAATTGAATGATGCTTGATTTAGTTATAGATGCTTTTGTTTGATTCCTTTGTCTCATGATGCAACTTAGATGGTATATTCTCCTCCTACCCCACAAAAAATGAAGAGAATTATTTGAATGACCTATATGCAACAAGAAATAATTTTTTATCAATGTTCTGATGCATGATTATGGTTTAAATGCACATTTGGCATCTCACTCTTCATATATATCCTAAGTATTTTTTAGGCATCCATTGATCTAAGTTAAAGGTTATCCACATAGAAAATATTTAAAGGTTTTCTTGCAAACCAAGGAACCTCCATGGCCATGGATCATTATGAGATTGGGAGATTACATTCTGGGCTAGTTTCAGGGTAGTTTGAAAGGGTCAAGTAAGTTAAGCATCTCTCATGGAATCTTCATATCCCTTTTCCTCTCTTCTCCTTCTATAATGTAATAAGTATCATAAGTGAAAATATACTCTCTTGAATACTTTATTTTAAGATCCCCCCTCTAAAAAATTAGTTTAGAATGGGCAGCGAATCTCTGAAATTGACTTTTGAATTAATGGCGAATTTTTGAAAAAAAGTTGCATGGTAAAGGCGATTTGGCATGGCACAATTTTCTTGGATTTCACATAGTTGTAAGGGTGTTAGCCGACCGTCCATTATATTTCGTACACCAAGTTGGATGGTAGGCAATGGATGGTCATCCTATCTAGGTTGGATGGACAACTTCTCTTTATTGGATGACTGTATTAAATAACCCCTTATAACCCCCCAAACTATGTATTATACCTTGGCAAATATTTACACATTTTGATTAGAAACATTAGTGAAATACATGCATAAGATAATTTCTACATATAAATAGTAGGTGAACTGACCCATAAAAATGACTTGTCAATGGAAATTTTAGGAAAACTGGGCAGCAATCGACTGCTGAAAATTTTCCATTTCTAATATCCAAAATTCTTAATATTCACGAGTTTACAAAAAATTTCCACTAATTTTTTTCCTAATCTCTTGAATGTTTGTTAGACAAATCCATTTATGGAAATTTAATTAGTGGTGACAAGATTCAATCTAAATACCTTCTTACACACCACCTATAAGGTGTGGTCTGGTTTCTTCTCCATGCAGTTTTTTGTATTTGAGGTAGACTATGGGAGAGTTTATGTATGTGGTAGATTCAGTGTTCTATTCTTGTCTCATAACTCCCTCTAATTTTGAATTTTTTGCTTTCATCTAGCCAAGCATGTGGTCAAAGGAATGATTTAGCATTACCAACACCACTATGGTCTTTCTGGTTCTGTCTGTACCACATGTAACAGGCACCAAAAGATTAGAGCAGCAAAAAAGAGGCTTATAAAATCTTGGCCACCTAATTTATATTTCTTTTGAATTTATTCATGATAGAAATTTTAAAAGCATTTAAGAATACTATGAAATTTTTAATTATTTATAGTTAAAAATACAAACTCATGTAAATGAACTTTAATGTTAAACATGAGTTTTTCGTGACCACAAAGCCTTTCTCACGTAAATGAGAAGTACATTAATAAATTTATCATGCATAAGATACATCTTATTAAGCTTGATTAATTTTAAAAACTATAAGAACACAATATTATAAAAAGATAAATATAAACATTAAAATGAGGATTAATTTTCCTCTTGAATGGAAATTTTTATAACACTCACAGATAATGTCATGAAGATTTAGACATGGTCATAGTTTAATGTGATCGTTACACCAATATGGGTGATGTTGCAATGAAGGTGACCCTCCTAATAATATAGCATGTCAATAACAGTGACATCCTAACCTCCGTCTTTATCTTGGATGATGTTGGTGATGGACATGTTTGGTGTTTTGGGCTCGATGCACCTTGCAATCGCTTCTTTAGATTTTTTCAAAAAATTGTTTGATATAGTTTGAATTATGTGGTTCTAATTTATGAAGTTTATAGTTATTAAAGTTGAATTTTAAGTGAATTATATAATCCAATGTCATTTTTTCATTATTTTAATAGTTTATAGAGTCTAAATGTGTTTCATGATTTCATCTAGATATAAGTTGCATTCATAGTTAAAATTATCTTGTTCTTATGCCAACATAAAAAATTATATATAATCAAAAGATTTTAATAAAAAAATCTCTAAATGCTTATTTCTGTTGGAGGAATGACGAAGATCTAGAGGGAATCCATGAGCATCAAAACTTTTCACTCAACCGCAAAATGATGTAGCTTCAAGATCAAATCAAGAAATCACCCATGAGAGCAATGTGCATGCATTAAGGGGAAAATGGATCAAATCCCATACTCTATTCCATTCCATTGCTCAAGATGAAAGGGTGTACATATAGTAGTGGGGTGTGTAACTCCCCCAAAAATGTAGCCGTTAAGAGGTGGAAGTTACATTCCCAGAATAGTCGGTCAAATGTAACTCCTATGACACTCTATGACACGTGTAATGCCATAATGACACCCTAGGAAACCTAAGCATGGTGAATCACCTATGTGGAGGAATCCCATGTACTTAAAATATATGCATGGAAAATAACCTACACCAACACCCCCCTGAAGCATAGCTTAAGTGGACACATAGATGAAAACAAGGAGAAGTGGGTCCCGACAAAAAGTTTGATGAGGTACACACGTACAATAAACTCTTAAAAAGTGGAGTGAAAGGAGAAAACCTAGTGGGGAAAACTCCCCCCAAAAAGAGAGACGAGTCCACTCTCTAATCTAAGAAAGATGCCAAAGATGGGTCTCGACCACAGACGATCCTATAAAGGTACCCATGTAAAAAAGAGGCAATCTCTCGAAAAGAAGAAGAAGAGAGAAGAAGAGGGAGATGAGAGGAATGTAGAAGATGACATGGATAGATATGAACTCTGCAGCTCTAGGAGGTCTCCCAGAAGAATGTTTATCATGAGATCCTCTGCATCTGGACTCAAGAAGAGCCATCCACACTGAAATGTGTGCCTTCCCTTAGGAAGGATAGAAATGACGTGCTGAAATTCTACCCACTTCGCGAAGGAAACCAAAGGAAGCAACACAAAGAACTTTGAGTCTAGTCCACAAAAGTGTGACATAGGTCTAGCAAGTGAGTGCGAAGGAACCAAAGGTAATGTCATGAGTGGTCAGAGTATGAAGGGTGAACACCTATAGAAAGAATGTCCAACTAATGTGGAGTCAATAAAACATCCCCCACAATAGAAAATGGATCCACAAGCAAGGGTGGATCAATGAAGGTCTCTGAAAAAGTGGAAGTGGTAAGAGTCCCAGAATGGGCACTCCCAATAATAGAGATGATGAAATCCTCTCAAATACATGTAGATGGATGAGGGACCTATAGTACATCACAAGTGTACTATACTAAAATATGACTAAGGTCAAGTAGATACTTGTCCCAATGAGGGGGCTCAACAAACAGAAGAGCGATGTCAGATGGGTATGAGTCATCCAATGAAGGTAGAGGAGTGAAAGGGTCCTCACACACTGAAGGTAGAAAAGAGGTGGGTGTGATGATTGTATGAGACTGTATAGGAGACTTCTCAATATCTGATGAGATGTGGTATGTGTCAACACTCTCTGGAATAATGAGAGAAGGAGGAGAAGAGTCCTCTATAGTACTCTCGACATCAGAATTGGGTACACAATCCTCATCATTAGAAGTAGAACCAAGCGATTCTATGTCAGTGGAACTGTCATCACATGAAGAAATAGAGGAGATAACTGAATCAACAACACCAACAACGACGACAATATGTGAAGGGTCTCCATAGAGGGACTAGAGAATACTCTAGACTCGTTGGGGTGGATCTGAGTCTACCACATGAAACTAGAGAGATGGGGAGACATGCATCATCAAGTGACCAAAAACATGGTTGTAGGAACTAGCCCAAGCAACAAGTGTGAAAGACCCTCGTAGGTGAAGTTACGTTCCATAGAAGCATGCCAAACTGAATAGTTCTCTCTCCCAAGAATAAGTGGTGGATGTTATAAGGTGATCTTATGACACTCAAGTCTAGAAAGAGCACCCTCTATGATGCAGAATCAAAATTGCAATGTGCATAAATGCAAGATGTCAGACTCAGCCGATAATGCGTTTGCCTGTAATACAAGGCCCAAGAGTACTAATGACCCCCCCCCCAAATGTGGCACTTTATAAAGTAGTATGTTTACAAAACTAACAATGTCATCACGTAATGTGCAAAAAATCATGCAACTTTGACTAAAGAAGAGCTCAAAACCAAGCAGCAAGTCAAAAGTTATAGCAAGAAAACGATTCCCACAACTAATGGAAAATGCCAATAAGCCCTAAAAATGGATTTAAAAATTTTACGAAGTGGGTTCAAAGGGTTTCATGTGGGTACTCATTGGAAATGGCATCAAAGTTTAGGCAGGGTTTGTTTTTCTTACAAGGGGGAATTAGCCTCCTGCCAATCCCGGACCTCGCCCTCCGTCTTTGACACACGAATGAAGGACATTAAATACAAGAAAAATAGGAGCCAAAAATATGACAATGCCAAGCATGAATGTTTTTATCCTTAAAACATCAAAATATGGATTGTTTTAACCGCCAAACAAGTCTAAAAGGGAATGGGCTCAAAATGAGTTGGTTCATAGTTGACCGAGCTAAGTGAAATGCCACGTGCCAGAGGTTGTTGGAAGGTCTCAAACCAACATTAGATTTTGAGTTCCACATTGGAGTTGAACAGGTTGAAAACAATCTCTCCAAAATAAGAGCCACGTGTAGGGTGTGACTATTCACTATAAAATGCCAGTGTAGGTAGAGCTGAAGGATTGTCAGAAGATTGACTGCATAGTTGAAACAATATATTTTGTGTTGATGGAGATGGTGGAGATGTTGCATTAGGCCTGAGTTGGAGCGATGGATGTTGGGTTCAAGAGCCAAGCTAAGTCCACAAGCCAACAAGAAACCATGAGCCACACCAAGAGCTTGCATGTAGGTGGAGGGAAAAAGAACCACGAACCAGGCACGAGCTATAGCAGCTAAAACCGACATGTAAGAGTTTAAGGCAGAGCTATGTGAAAAACATTTTCCATGGTAGAAATCTGTCAAATACCCAGGTCACAGTCAATCCTGATGAAGCATGAGTCTATCTAGCAGAATGCACACGGAGAAGGACCAACAAATCACCAAGAAGGAAAGGTAAACCCAACACATCCATGTGGAAACCAACACAGGAGGATGACACAGTCCATTTACATTGAAAGATGGACTTCCACCCAAGACCAGCACCAAAGACAATAAGGAAACGTCAACCAGATTGGATTCCAAACAATGGAAATGTTTCAAACCAATGTAAAAAAAATGTGAACACATTAGAAGTAATGTTGAGTAACGCATGAGTGAAAAAATGACCCAATATAGGAGGTCATAAGGATTGGATCCGAGCTATCAATAACCTGGTGCTTGATTAAACCACTAAAAATTGAGCTGTTCAAGCCAGAAGCACAAATCAAATAGTAGTAACTGAGTGAGTACAAGCCAATACAAGCTAAAAACCACGAATCTGAGATGGCATGTGCCAATAAAACGTGTAGTAGCCAAGTGCGCGAGTCAATGGAACAAGAAATAATTTCGTAAATGAGCACAACATGAGCTAGGACAACAAGGAGAGATAGCACTCAAACAGTCAAAGACCCATTTAAAGAACTTCAACACAGGCAGTAAAGCTAATTTACAACCTCGAAACCTACAAATTGAGACTACATCAAGACACTAGAACCCTTAAAAATGCAAGTAGAGCACATTCAAAGGAGAGGTTGCACAAGAAACTACGAGGTAGAGAGTAGTAAGAAACCAATGTGAGCAACACGATTCCGATCCCCGAGATCTGATACCATGTTAGAGGAATGACGAAGATCATGGAGGGAATCCCTGAGCATCAAAATGTTGCACTTAACCACAAAATGATGTAGCTTCAATATCCAAGCAACAAATCACCCATGAGAGACATTGTGCATGCATTAAGGTAAAAATGGTTCAAATCCCATATTCCATTCCATTGTATTTCTCAAGATGAAAGGGTGTACATATAGTTGTGGGGTGTATAACCTCCCCCATAAATGTAGCCATCAAGAGGTGGGAGTTACATTCTTGGAATAACCGGTCAAATGTAACTCCTATGATGTTTTATGACGCGTGTAAGGTCATAATGAAACCCTAGGACACCTAAGCATGGTGAATCACCTATGTGGAGGAATCCCATGTACTTAAAATATATGTATGGAAAATAACCTACACCAACAATTTCACAAATCTTGACATATTCCAGTGAATCTGGACTCTAGTATTACAAGTATTGGAATAAATCCATGTCCATTTTTGCATATATTGGATTCCATTTTTGGCTATACTGGATTCCATTATTACTATTATTGGCTTCCATTAGTAGCAATATTGGATTCTAGTATTTTCATTATTGGACTTATTCGAGTTAAAATTTTGTTATTATTGGATTCTGATTTTGCTATTATTGGATTCCAATTTCCTTTTTATTGGACTCAAATTTTGCTATTACTGGATTCCAATAACGTAATTAATGGATTACAATTTCACCAATAATGGAATCCAATTTCTAAATCCCAATTTTTGGATTTCAGTTTCGCTATTTTAAGATTTACATTTTATTATTATTTGATTTCCCCACATAAGCCCCGCTGCCGCCAACTTACATAATCCAAGCAATCACTAACTTCAAGATAGTGCGTAAGTGATTGTTGTCATTTATGCCACATATCAATCTTAATATCATCATAAATATACAAATATTTATGCATACCTTATTCAAATCAATAAAGGTTGATGTTGAAAATCCTGTCCTTGAACATCCTTGAATGGTGTTAAATTTGACGAATGTATAGACTTTGTTTTGTGATTTTAGACATAACATACTTTCAAATATTTTATAGAACTGGCACGTGTGACTCGCATGTTTAAAAGGTGACCGTCAATTTTTTATATACATTTATATAGAAAAATTATTCATATATATAATTTAAAAAATCTAGAATTGTCATTTATAAATTTTGTAAGTAGTGTATAAGTGCGAGTGATCGCACTTACAAGTGCGATTGGTCACATGTCTAAGTGTGAGCCTCGAGTCGCAATTCTCTCGACTCACACTTCTAGTATGAGTCTCGACTCGCACTTCTTAATGTGAGTCTCGATTCGCACAACTAAGTGTGAGTCTTGATTTGCACATGTAAGTGCAATAACTCACCTGTCAAACAATTTTTGGGTAACGGTAATTTTTCAACATTGCCCTTCAAAAATACAAAACAATTTTTATTTATACCAATTATTTTATATAAATTTCATTATTTTTAATATATATTGATGTAATTTTTTATAATTTATATATAAATATATATTAATAATGTTCAGTTAAATATTAAATATGCAATTCGCGTGTGACGTTTATTACAAATATTTTCAAGTGTTTTATGGATACAATTAACAAAAATGTCTAAACGAGTGTCAAGAATCACACATCAAAGTGCAAGCATAAGAATTAAGGGATTTACTTTACCCGAACTATATAAGGGATTTTATTTGAAGTACAAAAATTATGATATTAAATTCTTACGTTAATTCTTTACAATACCAAATGCAATATTAATGATAACCATTTTGTAAGGAAAAATGCTAATTCATGTTACATTTGACTTAACATTAATTAGCCATTAAAATGAGCTATATAAAATTTTCTATTTAAAAGTACATGAGCCATTTGATATATGTGTGCCTTTTGGAGCATGTAAATGTTGGCAGCCATTAATTAGCCATTTAATGTAAAGTAATGTAAAGTCATATGTGTGCCCTCTTAAATTTGTGCACTAATGAAATTGGCAGTTGGATTTGTCAGTTACATATAACTATAAATAGACATTTTTTGAGTTTATATTTTTAAAATTTTCCTTTCTATTCTCTTCATCAATGCATAAGCAAGACACTTTATTCATCAATAGAAAAATCTCACAAGGGAAAGAGTCGAAAATTTTGTGCTTGATTTCTGAAAATGTTTTGATTTCCTCTCCATGCCAAAAATTGGTATGCGTTCTCACTTTCAGTCCCTCCAAAATTATGAAATTTTGTTAATATAAAATTTTCCATAGTTGATTAGGGCTTATACCCATGTAGGGATTTTGTATATAATTAAACAAAAGTAAGTTTGTTATTCAATATTTTGTAGAAGGTAGTTTTTTTATCAAATAAATAATTTCGTAATATAGTAAACATTTTTTAGAGAAATTAAAGAGGATGGAATGGAGCACATCTTGATAGATAAAGAATTCAGATTAATCCGTAATAATATGAGAGGAAAATTTGCATAATTTTTAAAAACCCATAACACCTACCAACAACTTGTTCTATTTTTTTTTAAAAGAAACCTAGTGATATGGATGGTGGCTCAATTTGCGTAGTAAAAACGTGAATATTAAAATTGATTAATGGTCATGGTGGTGCGTAAGAATTGATGAATAGATGTATTTGATAAAATTGATATTATTTTGTTGGCCTTATTATTGTCCACAAATAGTCCTCTGCTGCACATACTCAACAAAATTGAATGGCTACGATGTCATTGACATTTTCAATGACATTATTTTATAAGATATTCATGTTAAGAATGATTTTCCATTTAATGAGGATCCACATAAGGGGGTTCACCCAAAGAGGCGTTCACCCGAACCCCCCTAAGTCTAATTACCTTGATTCACTCTTTGCAAATATGTAAGACACAATATTCTCAAAGAGGTTTTCCCAAACCCCCTTCAAGCGAATGGGATTTGGGAAAGGGTAGTTAAAGAAAACCCATTTTCAATACCATGTAACATTAACAAAATGGGGTTCATACGAAGGTGGTGTTCCCCTAAACACCCCTTAAATTATTAATGTGATTTTTTTGCATTGCATTTTTGGCTCACCTAATGGGACACATTATTGTGCATTTATAATGCATTGTTTTTATCTCATAGAGATATTTTTTTAGATTAGGTAATTAGTTGGTTTTAAGGGGACCAAAAATCCATGAGTACAAGAGGAGAGAAGATAAAACAAATAAAGCAACAAGACCTAACCTCTACCAGCAGCTAAAAGAGACAACCAGAGAATAATCCCAAAAGAAAACAAGAAAAACAAGGTCAATAAAGACCAAAGAGAAGCAGGGAAAGCCAAAGGACATAACAATGATAGCTAGGTCAAAAATATCAAATGTCAAAGGCCTCCTAGGAATAGCTCCGCGTCACTTGGACAGAACGGACAAGTTTTTTGGGTTGAACAGTAATCAACCCATTTCCACCACTTGTGGGATCCACAGAACCCCTAAACCTTCCTCCATCCATCTCAAGAGTGACTACTATCTCACCCTCTACATTGTCTATCGTCCATCTATCCATCATCATTCCAACACCACTTAGAAAGGGGTAGCACACATCTGCATCAGTCCACACATTACCAAGTCACCAACTTCATTAAATCATGATTGAAATTTTGAATTAGATCCAGTCTGCTCAACAAGACCACTCGAACTGAAAACATTGAAATGGTCACCGACAGTTCCCCTGACTTCCTCTTCCCAGCATCGTAGTGACTCAAAGTAAACCTACCTATTCATTATGGCCTTTCAACTATGCTTTTACTTTGAACTCGAAGCCTAGTATCAATGGTTAGACTTAAATACCCCATTTGATTGTTGAATTCACCTCTTCGGCCTCCCCGATCTCCACGATGGCTCGCTTGAGCCTCACGTCGTTTTCTTAGAAAGGTCCAGTTCTACATCACCCTGCACCTCATTCAATCATGCCTGGCCAATCCTCTCATGCATCTGACCCTTTTCTCCAACATATCTTTGTCTACCTCAATGTGTGCTAGCTCAACATTCCATTCTTTTGAAGCTCTCTCCTTGGCTTCATTATGACTCAATAAGACTAGCTCATATTCCTCCTCCACTCTACACCTACATTAAATACCCAGACTCTCTGAGTATCTCAGCAAGCTACATCACATGAGGTCTTCCTCCATCTACGTAGACCTCCATGGGCACCAATGTGAGCTCTTCTAGCTTTCCCATAATCTTATCTAAACAGGATGGGCCATCCAGGATAAACTTTAACTCAAATAACCTGTTCCTTCTTTAATCTCAATACAGTTGTAGTTCAAATTTAGAGCTTTAGAGGTGATATAAATTGACATTGTACTATTGAGGAGCTATTTTTAGATCCCATAATATTTTTTCCCATGCTTATCAATCCCACGGGCTCCACCAAGTCTTGATCATGCCTTCGTAGTTTCTTCAAACTAAGCTATTAAAACTCAAAACCATAGATATTGCAATGCCAAAGAAGATCTTCTTATGACTCTCAACAACTCTAAGGGAAGACATAGGAAATTGAATCCACACCGGAAGTTCTTGGAAAGTGTACTCTGAGTTCAAAATCTCAGGATGCCAATGAAACTACCTACTACTCAGAGCTGAATTCCCTCATGGCCTAATAACCATGTTTGCACCTAAAAGGCATCCTTGTACAAATCCATTTCTTCTATGGAAGTTAGAAAATGGATAAAATTTTAGCAGCTCACGGGGCCATCTACCTCCTTGTCTTGGAGTAGACTAGTAGCTCGAAGCATACATTAGGCACCAGAGTCCTCTGAAGCAAACTCAATAACTGATCTAGAGGCCTAGAAACCTTTACAATAGTCCCAAAATTTCTAATGAAACACTTCACAAAGACTACCACCATATCCACTTTCTTTTCTACAGATATTTTGCACCTTTAAGACCAAAATCTTGAATTTGAGTTTGTGAGAGTCGAAAATTATATTAGCATCAACTCAAACAATCCACCTTGCCCAAGATTTGGAACTACAGATCTATGAGGAACCGAAGATGCAACAGGGATCACCATGTCATCCAAGTTGTGATAGAGACATTTTTGATATTCTACTTCAATACCAAGTTATAACCGACTGAATGGTTTCTTATAAAAAAATTAGGCATGAGGAATTTGGATTTATTTTATACTTGCTAGTTTTATGACATCATGGAGTTTTCTGAGTTGTAAAATATGATTTTTATCTAGATCTTCTTACTATAAATATTCCACCTCTGACACATGTGATTTGGAAAATGTTACTGAAGGCCATTTTTAGCTCTGTGTAGGATATATTGGAAGGATTTCATCTATGGGACTGGTTTTCTAAAATTTATTCGCAAGGGTATTAGATATCCAGTTGTAGCTTATTCTATGAAGGGACAAGTACATAGTGACAAATCATTAAATGTCCATCCCTTCAAATGATTTACACTTCATTCTTTGCTAGCTTTGAGATTAAGATTCTTAATAAATTTGACAAACTTCTTCATGTAACCATAATAAGTTTTCTAGTGACATACTTCATAGGATCATGATGCACTACATTACTGTAGAGTATAACCATGAACTAAAAGCTATATACAAAAATATAAATCATAAATGCCTCAAGTAATACATGCAGAGTTGTGCAAAAGTTTCACTTCTTTTGGGTTTGAAATAAAAGATACTCCTACCCTAACATTACTATGGCTACGAGGAGGACTATGAGAAACTTCTAGACAAATACATGTAACATTGGAGATGATTAAGTAACTGACCCCTTTTTTCAGGCAATAGGTAGCCATGTAGATCAATCTGGCACTAGACATTAGCAATGGATAACAGTGGAAGGCTGATTGGTGCCAAACAATTTGTAATTATTTGTGTCTAGTCTAAAACATCTATATTGTGTTTATTAACATAGAACAAGAAGAAATAATTATCTTCCCTTAATGATCGTAAGATTCTTCATTTGATTCTAGAGAGGCATAACAGTTTACTCCTGAATGGCACATTGTGACATCATCCTCATGCTTATCTAGCAAGCGTAAGCAGGTTATGCTAGCATTGCTTGGGCTATAATGAAGCTAAATAACTTATGGGTAAAGGTCTGCATCTACTGGGACCTTTTGTGCTAGTTTCTATTGAATTCTGAATGTTTCTTTCAAATAAGTGATTAGTCTTATTACCAGCCTTCATGGAAAATGGTTTTGACTATCTCTGAAACTGATATTCTCCTACACTTTCTCATATATAGACAAATGATCATCTCCTTCATGACTGATGATATGCAAATGTTTGTGTTGGTCCTTGGATTACAGAGACATTTCTTGTATGTCAGCTAATCATGGTAATTTAAGAGTAGGAGATGCAGTGGTATTTGTTGAAGGACATATGCTTCATGAATAATGATTTGCTTCTATGAGAATTCAAAGAACAAGTGATAGTAGGTAAAATATTGATTCTAAGTAAGTGTATTCCTCATCAAGAAGCACCATTGCTGCTACTGTAGAAGCATACAGTTATCCTCAAAACTCCTTGTCCGTATGTCCAAGATTATCTCTGCTTGCATATGACTCCAGATATCTCTTGCACTTATTCATCAGGATATGCATCTTAGATAATCTTGTTATCGATACTCATCCAAGAAAGTCAATTTTGATATGAAAGGATAAGTATAGAAATATCTTTGAATGAAACAGATAAACTACCACGACTTAAGGCCTCTAAATTTATCTTTCTCACCTCTAACTGCTCTTCTTTCTCTAAGATTGGATTTTATTTCCTTTTCCTCTTCCTTGGCTAATTCAGAAGCTAGTAGATGATCAATAACCTCTACAAATATGATACCATCATGCACACTACACTCTGATAAACTGACTGTTGATCATCATTTTCTTCTCCTTGCTCTTTTTCTGCTACAAAATTAGTAGTAGCCACTAAGCTCAAATTATCTTACTTTATTAGCTCCGACCTCCTACAGGAATTCTATACCTTTCATTCAAACAAATAATTTCTCCTCAATCCACCAATCAAAATAAAAAATTCTATAACTTTTAAACTTTCTAATGTTTATATTTTATTTAAATAAGTTTTTAAATTTACAATACTTATTTATATTTTTGTTTATTTGCTAGTTAGTACTGATTTGACAAATATGAGGCCTTGTTGCAACAATGATTTATTCTATTTAATAAAAATCAAAATTTTAAGAAAGATATTTGTCCAATCTTCAAATAAGATATGAGATTTAGAAAAAAAAAATGTTATTAGAATATTCACTACATTTTATGTTTATCTAAAAAGGAAGATGTATTTGCATGCTCAAACAAGTGACACATCCAAAAAAGTACACTATTCATAAATATTAATAAACTTTATTTAAAAAATCACATTATAAACATTTCTAAATTAAATCCCATCCCACTCCTTATATATTTTTTAGTATTTTGTTTTTTCTAGTCAAAAAATTTAATCTTTTTTTAAAGAGGGATTCACGAGAACCGATGTTGAAAAGTGATGCACCAAAATGAAGTTGCACTCCGATGGTAACGTTAAGCCAACGCAATATGCAAGATTCAAAACAATGGAAAGAAGATTGCAAGTAAGAAGAATGGGTCTGCTCATGCTCATAGATCAAAAAAGAGGAAGTACAAATAGGGGTGTTGTGTAACCCCCATGCCTAAACATGGAAAGAAACTCAATGACACCACTAACGCATATGACATTGACTGACGCATATGACGCCACTAGAAGAGGAGTTACAATTCCAAATAAGGAATGTAACTCCTATGATGCATTGACGCAAATGACAATGTCAAATTCTCTGACAGAATCTGAAACTTTTCATTTGACTTCCTAATACCTATGACTCTCGCAAGGCGAGATGACTCACCTAGGTGATGTGGATGACGAATAGACAGTCACACACACCAACACACCCCCTTCATCGAAGCCGAGGAAGAGGTCAAGGTAAGCCAAAATGGAAAAATAAGACCCCTTAGACAACTAAGAAAGATGTGTCAATGGGCCCCGACAACTAAAGGCCTGATAAGGTGCCCATGTACAAAAAAAATCTTTCTGGAAAGAAGAAAAGGAAAAGAAGGAGGACTATATAGCCGGAAGAATATGGGCGGCTGCAGCAGACCTCAACCCAAGAAGAGACCGCAAGTGAAGAAACTTCACCTCAGTGAAGGGCTTGGTGAAAATGTCTAGAACCTGATCAGCTTTCTGAACATAATGTATGTCGATGATGTTCTCATGTATCATCTCCTGTATGAAGTGCATATGAATCTCAATGTGCTTCATCCACTGATGCTGAACTGGATTTCTACAAATTGAGATAGTGCTCATGTTGTCACAGTAGATAATGGTAGGCCACCGAAAGTGGATGCCAAACTCTGTCATGATACCCTGTAACCAAACAACTTCTAAGGTAGCGTTGACTTCTCCTCTGTATTCTACTTCTGTCGATGATATGGTAATGACGTGTTGCTTCTTGCTAGACCAACTGACAGGACTAGAACCAAGAGTGAAACTGAAGCCTGAGGTAAACTTCTGATGATCTAGATCACCAGCCCAATCTGATTCTATAAATCCAACCAAGTCAGTCTCAGTCCCTCCTAAGTAATGAATACCATCTGTGTGAGTGCCACAAACATAGTGAAGGATCCACTTTGCTACTTTTAAGTGCATCTCATGAGGCTTCTGCATAAATCTGGATATGATCCCGACGACATACAATAGATCTGGCCGAGTGTGAGTAAGGTAGATCAAGCTTCCCACCAACTGTTGATAAAGGGTACCATCAACCAAGGCAGAAGAGCAATCAGAAACCAACTTAATCCTGAAAAGAAAAGGAGTAGGTGAGGACTTGCATTTAGACATGTGAAACTGAGC
Source organism: Taxus chinensis (assembly GCA_019776745.2). Taxonomy (NCBI): domain Eukaryota; kingdom Viridiplantae; phylum Streptophyta; class Pinopsida; order Cupressales; family Taxaceae; genus Taxus; species Taxus chinensis. Next base: position 197,478,577 of record CM034154.1, read on the forward strand.
AAGAAAATCAAGAGAGTAATTAGGCTACAAGATCATAATTCCTGAGTCAGATTGTGAAATCTGGATCCCAAGAAAATAATGAAGCAATCCTAAGTTAGACATGGAGAACTTTTTTTCCAAGGAGATCTTCACAGTATCAATGATAGAGAAAGAGCTACCTGTGATCAATAATTCATCAACATAGAGAACAAGAATAAGCATGGAGTCATCCTGTCGCAGAATATACACATTTGGGTCAGAGTGACATTGAGTGAACCCTGATGTAAATAAAAAGGATTTCATCTTGGCATACCAAGCTCGAGGGGCTTGTTTAAGGCCGTAGAGAGACTTCTTTAATTTGCAAATGAGGGATGGATCATGGACATAACCCAGAGGTTGTTCCATATAGATCTCCTCCTCTAGGTCCCCATGAAGAAATCCACTCTTAACGTCCATCTGGTGGACTTCCCATCTGTTAGCGGTAGCGATGGCAAGGGTCAATCGAATAGAATTCATCTTCACAACCAGAGCAAAGGTTTCTGAGAAATCAACCCCAGCTACCTGGGAGAAACCCTTAGCTACAAGTCACGCTTTATACTTCTCGACTTCTCCATTAGCTCCATACTTTGTTCGATATACCCACCTACACCAAATGATTTTTCTTCCTTTTAGAAGAAGGGTAAGATCCCAAGTGTCATTCTTTATGAGTGAGGGATACTCCTCATCCATGGCAGAATCCCACTCAGGAATCCTAGAAGCTTCCTGGAAAGATGGTGGATCAGAAGTAGAGGCGAAGGAGTGAGGTCCAGTGAAGTTTGAGCGAGTACGTCTCTCATCCAAAGGATCTCCAACTAAATCTCTAGCACTCTGTAAAGTTTCCCTGGCCCAAAGAGGTCCCGAAGGCTCAGGCTCAAAGTCGGAAGATTCTTCACTTCAGTGAGAAGGGACATAGTCCTCATAATCACTACTGTTAGAATCAAAAGACTTAGAAGTTTGAGGATCAAGAGGAGTAGGGAGAGGTGGAACTCACTCAACAACATCATCATCCGAAGAGTCAGAATCTGAATCAGTGGGCAAAAGGACCTCAGTGGAAGTTGAAGTCAAGGATGACTCATCAAACTTCACACTTCTCTCAATATAAAGCTCACAGGTGGTAGGGTTCAACAATCGATATCCCTTCACGCCATCAGGATACCCGACAAAGATATAAGGTTTGGATTGTGGATCCAATGCCTTGCGTTTATTTTTGGGAATTTGAGCCATAGCCTTGGATATGAAGACTTGAAAGTGCTCGAAATCAATCTTGTGTCCAAACCAGGCTTCAAATGGTGTCATCCCTCTTACTTCGTTGTGTGGAACACGGTTCTGAATATAACAAGCACAATTCACTGCTTCAGCCCAATACTGTGGAGGAAGAGATTTCGAGTGAACCATACAAGTAGCCATCTCCTTTAAAGTTTGGTTCTTTCTTTCTGTAACTCCATTTTGGGAAGGGTTGTAAGCAACTGTACGCTACAAAGCAATCCCCTCAGAAGTGCAAAAATCCTCAAACCTATTGCTCACATACTCACCTCCATTTTTGGTTCGAAGAACCTTGATAGACCATTCCGCTTGTTTCTCAGCAAGATCCTTAAAGTTTTGAAAATACTCAAAAACTTCAGACTTAAGCTTAAGAAAATATACCCAAGTATAACGTGAAAAGTCATCAATGAAGGTTAGTATATATAGAGCTCTAGTAAAAGGAGATGGAAAAGGGCCAGAAATGTCACTATGAACAAGATCCAAGGGACGAGTAGCTCTCCAGGATTTTCCCTTGTCAAAGCTTTTTTCAGGGTGCTTTTCAAGGGTATAACCCTCACAAAGACCCTTAGAAAACTTAACTCGGGGTAGCCCATCAACCATTTCATTTTGGCTCAATTGTTCAAGGTAACGATAATTTAGATGCCCAAAATGCTCATGCCATAACTTGCTAACCTCATTTGCATGAGTGAGAAAGGCATTGGGCGTCGAATCAAAAGAGAAGTGGGAAAAGGTATACAACTGTGAACGGTGATTTGCCTTTCCCTCAACCACAGTGCAGTTAGAGTTAAGCTCACGAATAATCACCGAGTTAGGACCAAATTCCACTCGCATTCCTTCACCAAGGTGGGTGATTTGGTAAACCGATAGGAGATTGGTAGAGAGATTGAGAACACTCAACACTTTGTTAAATGTTCCACCTTCTATCTCTACCGATCCACTACCAGAAACCGACACATGAGTGTCATCACCCAATGTGATTTGGGACATGCCACATGGTTCAATGCTAGAGAATTCAACCTTTGAAGAAGCCATGTGGTGCAAGGCACTGAAATCAATAATCCAAGTTGATGATGGAGCTGATCTAGCTATGAGGGCCTTACCTTTCTTCTTTTCATTTTTAGTCTCCTTTACATTAGAAGACTCACCTTTTTGAACATTTTGTTTAACGAATTCAGGAACACTTATTTTATTCTTCTCAAGTAAATGAGTTAAGTGATAAATTTGTTTCCAAAAACAATGCTTCTCGTCATGGCCAAAATTCTTACAATAGGAGCATTTATACTTTTCCTTCGTCGCTTTAGGCTTAGAACTCAAAGTATGAGTGATGGGCTTAATTGGGGGTTGGTTGGTCTTGGTTTCTTTCTTAGGTTGGTCCTTAGTTTCTTTCTTATTTTCATTTTTCTTGCCCTTATTCACCACAAGGGCATGTGACTTGGATTTTAGAGTCCCCATTTGAATGAGTTTGTCCTGTTCTCGAATGAGTTGGGATGAAAAACTGTTAAAGGAGGGCATAGTCCAAGTAATACCTAAGGCGGCTTTTGTGGCATGAAAAGTTGAAACGAAAATAGAGTATTCAGGACCTAACTTTGAAAGAATTGACAAGATCAATTGAGAGTCTTTCTTATCCACTTTACATTCCTTTAGAAGCATTCTAGTGCGGATAAAATTTGAGAAGAAGGTCTGTAGGTTTTCAAAGTCACTAGGATTTAATCCTAGTAGTTCATTCTCCAACTCATGCGCTCTCATGTCATCTTGCTTCCCAAACATATCATCGAGCATTTTCCATGCTTGATCAGGTGTTGAGGAAGTTTCAATGTGGAAGAGCAAGTCGAGAGAGACGGACATAGAGATAAGACCTAAAGCTTCATCACAACGGTTGAACCATTTAGATTTTTCAGGTTCATTAGTAGGTTTGGTCTCTAACCCCATGGTAACTCAGTATAACCCTTTACTTCACAAAACAAATATAATTTTAAATTTCCATTCGAATAAATTAAAAGGTGTGAGCACTGGTACTTTAGAGATATCCATAACGAAGAGATAGAACCAACGAATGCAGAAGGAAGGAGAGAGAAAAGAAACAACCACCTAGAACAAAATTACAACCCCCCAATTTTGGCACTTTATAATTCAGTGTGTTGATTACAACTAGATGCAACTATGTTCTGAGAACCAGTTTGTCACTCACCTTGCAATTAGCGTAATAATGCGCAATGGTGGAGACAACAATCAAGGTTCATAGGGCACAACAGATCAACACTGCAAGTAAGCACAGAAAGAGAGAAGCAAGAGGGGGAAGAAAGAGCTTTGTGAGAAACAACGTATCACATCACATGAAAGAATCCCTTTGTCGTAAGACTGTGGCGGAAGTGCTCACAAGTCCACAAAAAAGGAATATAACAAAGCTCAAGAAAAAATGAGCTGAATTAAGCAATACAAAGACCCCCCCCAGAATGTGGTACTTTATAAAATTAGTGTATTTACAAAGCTAATGATCCCATCATCTAGAGTGCAAAAAAATATGTAACTTTTACTAAAGAAGTGCTCAAAACTAAGCAACGAGTCAAAATTTATAGCAAAAACCAATTCCCACAACTAATGAGAAAAAGCTAATAAGCCTGCAAATGGATTAAAAAAATTCCCTAAATTCATGCAAAAGGTGTCGTATGTATGCCCGTTGGAAATGGCATGGAATTTGAGGTAGGGTTTGTTTGTATTGCAAGGGGGGATTAGCCACCTACCAATCCCGGACCTCACCCTTCATCTTCGGCACTCGACAGAAGGTTAAAAATACAACAAGCCAAAAGACCAAATTTTATAATGCCAATGAAATAAATTTTTTTACCTTATACTTTTTTTTAAAAGTAATGAAACAAAATGTTTTAAGAGAAGTGATAAAGTAAGATGAATACAAACACGTTTTTTTAAGAAAAGTGAATAAAAAAACGTATTTTGGAAAGATATTACCTGGCAGTAGACTGAGAAAGCCACATGGGGATGAAAGGAAGGTAAAAATAGATATCATGTAATTGTCCTCTGCAAAAAAATGCCAATGAAAAGAATATCTCCAGAACAGTGCAAAAAAAATGCTCATAATTGTGCAGAACCGAATGCCAGAGCAGTGCAGAGCTGGGTGAAGGAGAAAACACCTGAACAGTGGAGAGAATGCTCAGAACAGTGTGTAAAAACATAGCCAACTAAAAGAAAATTCTTGAGGACAGGGGAAAATGAAGAGAGTAGTCCAAAAAACACCTGGAACAATGTAAAAATGCCTAGATGTCATAGAAGTTTTAACGTTGAAGCTAGGGAATGCAGCAAGGCTCAAAAAAATGTGAGTAGACTCCCAAAAATGTGAGAGACCAAGCAAAAACATGAGTAGGCTCCCAAAAAATGTGAGAGACCAGGAAAAAACGTGAGTAGGCTCCCAAAAATGTGAGAGACCAGGCAGAGGTAACTTCGAGACAACAATGAACCACAACAATGAGGAAAAAGCTTGGAATAGTCTGAGTATACACCGATGAAGAAAAAACAATGATCCCAACTAGTAATCACAGGTCCATGCCAAAAAATGAGCTCTTCTTTTACCCTGCAGTCGTTGAATCTGAACACAACCAGTAAGAAACACACAAACAACCCAGAAACAACAACCACAAAGACCTAGAAATATCCAAAGATGAACTCAGCTGATAAGCAAACCAACCAAATACCTTAACTTGTAACTGCTGAAACCTCAATACAAGGCGAGCAATAATTCCAAAATGATAATCGAAAAAAAAACTTACACACGAGGAAATGAGAAGAAACCAAAAGTAATAAACAACTGAGAAATAAAGAGTGCATGTTTACCAAATCCAGCTCTGATACCATAAAAGAGGGATTCACGAGAACCGATGTCAAAAAGTGATGCACCACAAAGAATTTACACTCCAATGGTAATGCCAAGCCAACGCACTATGCAAGATTCGAAACAATGGAAAGAAGATTGCAAGTAAGAAGAATGGGTCTGCTCATGCTCATAGATCAAAAAAGAGGAAGTACAAATAGGGGTGATGTGTAACCCCCATGCCTAAACATGGAAAGAAACTCAATGATGCCACTGATGCATATGATGTTGACTGATGCATATGATGCCACTAGAAGAGGACTTACAATTCCATATAAGGAATGTAACTCCTATGATGCATTGACGCAAATGACAATGTCAGATTCTATAACAAAATCTGACACTTGTCATTTGACTTCCTAAGACCTATGACTCTCGCAAGGAGAGATGACTCACTTAGGTGATGTGGACAACAACTGGACAGTCACACACACCAACATTTTCTTTATCCCCATTTCCAATAAAAATTAGATTTATAAGTTAAATTTTATAAAATATAATTTTTTCTATGTTTGTATTAAATTTTTTAAAAATAAATTTTTTATATGGATTATATAGTGTTAAAGACAAGAAAAATAATACTATTATTAGTTACTGCTATTGTGATAAATCTTTTAACTAATTTATTTCAGCTATTCCATTTAATAGAAAACTATTATCTTTATGTAGACATGTTCAACTTGTAAAATCATGGTAGTTTTTTTTATTGCACCTGAAAAATCTAGCATATTATGTATTTCAAAATGCCACCTATATTGTTGTAATATTTTCAAGCATAATATGATTCTAGATCGCTCTATGTTTTAACAAAGAATTATATATTTGATGCATAATTTTATTTTTTGATTTGTCTTCTATTTGAATTTTAACATGGGTATTTACAATATGTGTAACATTTAAATTGGGTACTTACAGTATATACATATTTTATGCATTCAAAATAATTACATAGGGGCATTCTATTTTTTAGAATTCTATGGATGTTGGCATACTGCATGTGCATAATTTATACATTACATATTGATACATTCTACTTTCTAGAAAAAATTGAAAATGGTTATTCTTAGCAATATAAAGCTCGTAATGTAAAAAATTATAGAAAACTTCTAAAACACTCACATAACTAGCACATCTCCCAACCCTGAGGCATGAACTTGTTACTCTTTCTTGTTGAATTTAAAATATCGTTAATGAAATTATTATTAACTTTTTTTTATTAAATATATGTGAGCGTAATGATTGGCTACTTTATACATGGATTAAGGCACCCATAAACCTTACAATAGAATACATCGTGACCATCACCAAGAAGGAACAAAAAATAAAAAAGACAAAAAGGGTTAAAACAACTTATCTCAAACTACAGTCTAACAGATCAATACAAGGAAAAATCAAAAAACATAGAGAGGAAAACATCCCAAACAATACATTCCACAAACAGTCAAACAAAATCTCCAAGAGCCAAAGGACTAGTTAGTCTTCAAACGTTTGTACTCCTCCGGTTGATGCTCTTATTGTCCTTTCATCTGATCATCCTGCTTGCTCATGATAGGGATGTCGTCTTCAACATGCTCTTCCTCATCAGAACTACTTAGGTGGAGATTATACCTACAAACTTTATATCCCTGCTCCATATTGACCACACACCGCTGCAACTCAAAAACCAAAATTTTGATCTCTACCATATCCGCCCTTATAGATCTTTGGGTGATGCAAATTTTCTTAGAGGTGTCAATGCAATGCATGACACTATTTCCCATATCCGTTCCAACATTTCCTAAGGCCTCCATATCCCTTTCCACCTAACTCACCCTGAGAGCAATTTTATTAAAAGCCACATTCTAACCCAGCTCCACTCTATCTTTCCCTTTAGATGAATCCCCTTTTGCATCAATCATAGAACCTATAGCCACAGTACCAAGATTGCCTTCCCCTGAGACATCATTCTCTTATTTCTCCTTAGTTTGTTTATATGGTAAGCAAGAGTACAATTTTTATGTGAATCCCCAGATTTGGGATCTAATTCATTTGCCACCACTAGTCTACTATTCTTAAAAAGAAAAAGAATTAGACCATGGTGTATCAGGGTATCAATCTTTCCCTGTTGAAAATCATTCACTGATGTAAAGGGAAACATTAACAATAAAAAGGGAATGCTCATAATAATCTTATGCCTAAACATATTAATCATAGTAATATGGTGAGTAAATATATTTCTATAATTCTCTTCAAGAGTAATGTACCTCATAAGGTGGAGGAATACTGTATTCCAAATATCAGGGATGAAGAATCTATTTATGCCATCTACTAGTAGGAAAACCATTTCCTTATTGAAGAAGAATGTCTAAATTTCATGCTTGCATCTAGTTTGGTCTTTGAATATATTTAAGCCCTTTGACTCCATTCCAGGATCTTACACTATCAAATCCTCTAAAACCTTAATTTCCATGCAATGGATCACCATGTTGCCATTGTTCCATGCCTAGCTAAACACCATCGCAAGATAAGGATCAGACCCCATTATTTTTAAGATGAAATTCCTAAAACCCCCAATTTTCAAAATGCACCACAAGGAGGGGTTTTCCTTCAAGGCACCATAGCTCATGGGATTAGTTCTCAAATGACCACCTCCCATGCTTTTATTCAACTGAGATTGAAAATGGGAGAAACAATGGCCAAAATGAATAGTAAGAGAAAAATTAATACAAATCTCACCATATATCCTACATGTACGAAGGTTCATGCTAACCATAAGAACAAGGATGACATCCCAATGAGGGAAAAGAGCCACCAGCACATCAGTAATTAATTTTATTAATGATATTCATATCATTGGTGATATCATATCCCCTCTCACACACTTTAAAATTACTACCTTTATCCCCCAAATTGCTTGATGATCCGCACATTTATTACCCTTTCTAGGGGTATGAATAATTACATTTATCAAACTCTTTCAACAAACTTTATTTAGCATATTTAAGGATGTTGATTATGGGAAAATTATTAATTATATCCTTTATCACATTCTCAAGGGTTAAAATCTTGTTTTTAACATCTAACCCAAAAAACATGTTGACATTGGGGGGTAAATCCTTCATCCAATTTTTCCTCTAGAAATCCTTTGCAAGACAACATATGTTCCGACAATGAATATGTTTGGTCTAATAACTGATATTGTAAGCTAGGAAAAATACACTTCTAACAAGGAAGTAAAATACTAACAATCATACTTCATCATTCGCGTTTCGTAGCAAACCTCAGAATGGGATAGGAAACTTGGATTGAGCCCTGATTGCGTAATATGTAGGTGATTTTCTTCAAGATGGAACAAGTCCTTCCTGCAACAACGATCCACTTAATTTTCAGCAAATGGGTAGAAGGATTATGGATTTGGGGTGCTTTAGGATTAGGCTATTTAGGCATTAGGACAAGGCAGAAGGATGTTCTTTGCTCAAAGGATGCAAGAACTTAGATAGGGAATTCAAGCTTATTCTCCATGTGTTTAGAGGGGAGGGATAAAACTGTATTTATAGCCTAAGGGAGTGATTAAAGTAATCATGGTTTGAAAATGTGGGCAAGATTAGGTGAGTTGGGACCACGAAGAATGGGTGAGGATTTGATTTTAGATTTTTAATTCACAAGTGGAGGATTTTAGGTGAGTGGGGACCACGAAGAGTGGGTGAGGATTTGATTTTGAATTTTTAATTCAATAGTAGAAAAACATGGAGAATAATGACATGTGGTGAGGATTGGGTTATTTTTTGGATTTTGAAATAGATAATTAATCAAATTATATTTGATTAATTTGAAGTGTATTTTTGTGGGAAATGAGGAAGGGGAATTAATTGATTTAGGACAGATGTGAAATTAGGGTGTCTACATTTTCCCCTCTTTGGAAGGGTACTATGAAAGTAGTGTCCTTTCAAAGAAAGTAGATGAGATGGGGGAAGAGTTCAATATACTTTTCTTAAGCAAAAAGTAGAGAGAATTTTTGTTGGGGAGAATAGATGGTGGTGAGTGACGAATTCCATGGTATCCTCCAAGACAAAAATGTCATGAGAACATGTGATTATGGACAGATATGATGATGCCTCCTTGAGAGGGCTGACGAGAATGAAATATATGACAGAGATCTCAAACAGAGGAGAGATGAATTCTAGGGAGAAGAGGATGATAATAAAGTGGAAGAGACTGGAATGACTACATGATGCAAATGGAGAAAGGATTTAATTGGAATTAAATGCTAGGTGTGAGGGTGTGTGGGAAGTTGAAATGGGAAAGAGAAAAGGGAATGGATAGGATTAGGGGTTGGTTATGAGAAGAGTAAGAAAGGTGAATGGTTATGGAGATAGGGGAGGGACAAACAAAGGAATGAAATAAGTGGAAGAGAATAAGCGAGAGGGACGATAGGGGAAGAAGGGAATGATGAAGGAAAAATAAGGAAAAGACGTGAAAATGACATAGTAGTTGGTGAAGTTATGAAATAGAGAGATCTACCAAATGAAGGAAGTAATAGAGATAATAAAGAGGGATGCATGAAAGTGAAAGAAATGATAGAGCTAAGAAAAGAAAGAAATGGGGAAGGATAAATGAGAAGGAGAAGACGAGGTGGGAGTAGGGGGTAAAATCGACGAAAAATTGAAAGAGGACAAAAGAAGAAGTAGAATGGAAAAAAATAGAAACTATGAGGGCCAAGGAAAGTGTGAAAAAAAGTAGAGAAAAGTAGAGAAGCATATACAGAATGAACAAAAAGGTAGGGGTGATAGAGAAAAGGAGAAGTGGTTAGAAGAAACATGAAAATTAGGGGAGAGGAAAGGAAGATAGAATGAATATAGGGAGAAGATTGAAGGAATTATGTCATTGTGAGGAAGACCAAGGAAAAGAATACGGAACATATCGTATGGATATGCATGTGGAGGTTAGTATGATAAAAAAGACAAGACAATGCTTAAGATCCAGGTTAATGGTGAGGAATTAAGGAGGGTTCGTGATGGAAAAGGGGGAAGAAGACGATTCAGGGGAAGGGAAATAAGATGAGGGGTGGGAGAGAGAAGAGGATAACAGAGAAACTAATGTAGAAGGAAGGGAATACAGAAAGGGGATAATAAGTGGAAAGTGAATAGTATGAAGAATGTAAAGAGAAGAAAGAGGGGAGGAATGACACAAATTGGAAAATATGTGGAGATGCATGAAATGAGGATACTAGGATTACGAGAAAATAAACAAAAGATGTATGATGAAGACAGTAAAGATATTGAAGAGGGCGAAGGGGAGATGAAGAGATGGGTAAGAAGTGACAAGAAAGGGTGGGATCGGGGGAAAAGAATAGGAGAGAAAAGAGAATGGGGATAGAAGAGGCAATGCCAATGAGGGGATGTTAGGGAAATTCCACTAACAATGAGTGGTGAGGAAGGGTGAGAGAAAAAATGAAGAAAAGGAGAAAGGTAATAAGGATTGGAAAGGGTAACGCCAATGAAGGGACATTAGGGAAATCCCTCTGACAATGAGTGGTAGGATTAGAGGAAGGAATGAATGAATGGAAACTCTAGAAGGTCCAAGGGAGTGAATGCGGTCATGCGGAATGAGGATTGATAATTTTTAGGGAAAGTCTACAAACAATTATTAGTGCAGGAATAGAAGATGATGATGAAAGAATGATAGCGGAATGTTAACAATAATGGCGAACAAGTGTGTGGGTAGAAAGGTGGGAGAATTAGAGAAGATGAAGTGGAAAGAGTAAATAAAATGGGATGGATGAGTTAGTACTAGGTGAAAGAAAGAAGAGGATGCAAGAGATGAGGATGAATGAGGTGAGGATGAAGAACCAAGACATGAAAATAATGGGAAGAAATGATACATGAAGGATGATGGATCAAGAAGGGGAAAATGAGAGAAAAGAACGTGATTGTAGGTGGAAGATATTAGACGTATGTTGTAGGATGATAGGTGTAGAAAGGATATTGGTATGAGGAAAATGTGGTTGGTAGGAGAGACCAGGTGGAAGAAGTGATCAGAAAAGTGAATGAATAATGAGGTGAGGGAGAAGTTCACAATGACTAGTGTAGCGCAAAGAGGTTCCTGACGTAAGACTTTCATGCGATGGAAACGATTAAGTAAGGTTTCCAAGCAAACGACACTAGAGATGAAAAGTGGGTAAGCGGGAAGTGATGTTTTTGAGAATGGAAAAGGAGGTGAAAGGATGTGATAATGGGGAATGATGAGAAAAATTGAAGGGTGAAGGGTGTGTAGTGATGGGGAAAGGCAAGAAGATAGATCATCCTTAAGAGGGACTCTTAAGTGAGATCGTCATGTCGTGTGAGTGGTTAAATAAGATTTTCAAGCAGAGGATGGTGATAGTGGTGGTAAAGGATGTGATGATGGGGAATGAAGAGAAAATATGGATGGTGAGAATAGAGAGTGATGGGTGAGTGTAAGATGACATGTCATGCTTAAGAGAATCTCTTAAGTAAGATTTTCATGCTGTCGGAGTGGTTTCATAAGATCACCTAACCAACAGGGATGATATGTAAGGAGAAAGACAAAATTGTATTGGGTACAAGGGTGAAATGGTTGGTTGAAGAAGATGATCACAACGAGAGGTGGGAGAAATAAGATGGGGGAAATATGATGGGATGGGGGAAGGCCATAGGTCAGATCATCCTTAAGAGGAATTCTTAAGTAAGATTGCCATGCGGCCGGAACAGTTAAGTAAGATCGCCAAGCTAAAGAAGAAGAAGAATAATGATGATAGAGTTTGTGGGAAGATGGTATGACAAAATGGACTGAAGGGGAACTCTCAAGTGAATTTTCCATACTACGAGAGCATGTAAGTAGGATGACTAGGCATAATACGGATTTGGGGAAGGATGAGAAAATAGTGAGGTATGCCTGAGCAGAAGAGGATATGAGTTGAGGTGATAACAAGAAATAAAGGAAATAAAGGAGTGTAACATGAATGGATGAAGTAATATATGTAGTGGGTTGGAGAGTGTGAGGGGAATCATTAATTGGGATGCCCCTGTGGTGATAGTAATGATGCGAGAATGAGAAGTAGAAGAGGTGGAATGTAAAGATGTGTGTGGTGGTGATTGTTGTTTGATGAGAGGGGAGGTGGTAAAGAATCTTCTACAGTGGGAAGATCTTAGGGAGAGAGTAAACCTCCACCAAGGATCCCATATAGAAGGGGTTATTAAGTAATATTATCAAGCAGGAAGCAGAAGAGTGAAAGGAAAGAATACAAATGGGTGAGAGGGGACAGGAATGGTGAGAAGGGTAATATGGGGATGAGTGGTGGAAGAGTAAAAATGAGGAGCGAGAATGAATGGATAAAATACATGGTGATCATGGTGGGGGAGGAGGAGCTGCTGGATAGTGAATGCTACTTGAGAAAAATCTTCAAATAGGATGTTGGTCAAGTAGGATTCACAAAATGCAACGGTGGTCAAGTAGGATTCCCAAACTAGGGAATGTATTAGTACGGGTGAATGGATGGGGTGCAAAGTAAGATGTTGATCATGTAGGAAGATACTCACATGATGAAAAGCATCTTAACTTTAATATAGCACACAACATGATGCATCATGATATAAAATATCAAGATGACTAGACTGTAATATGCATGATAGCATAGACAAGGGCCATCAAAAAGGTGTGATGCCCCAGTACGATATGCAAATGGAAGAGAGCATAGACAAAGGCCATCAAGAAAGTATGATGCCCCAGTATGATATGCAATCAGATAACATAAGTATATTAGAGAGAACACCAGGATACAAAAAATCAAGATGCCCCCGTAATATATCAAGTTACAAGAAAGTAATTAATAATTTGTAACTAATAATGCAACACAAGAACCAATAAACATGTCCCTAACGTGTTCCACAGTGAGGATTGACCAGATGTGCCCCTAAGAATGGGTATAAGGACATAGAAAAGGATTGGGTCATTGTCCTCAAACAAGGAAACAATGAGATCCATATTTTCCCCAAGCGAGGATTCACGCGAGGATAAGTGGTTTGAATTTGGTAGTCATAAAGTGATTGGATCATTCATAGGGATAATAGTTCAAAGGTTGAATTGTGTTGATTATTTTAGATTTTTTTTTTTTGGAGTTTTTTTAGATTTTTGACAAGTGTTTCTAATGTTTTTGAATTTTTGACGATTGTTTCTAATGTTTTTGGATTTGTGGATTTTTCTAATGTTTTTGGATTTTTACACTGTTATTGGCAATTTATGGACTAGAGTGCAGAATTATTTTGAGAGGTGATGAACCAAGATATTATCTACATGTACCATGTTCTTTGTGGTAACTCATGCTCAGAATAACACAAATTCTCATTCCATTGGCATGATATGGTGGTGATGATATGATGAAAATAAGTCCAGCTCCATTCTTGACTCCACATATCTAGTAAGATACATGGGCACATCACCGAGAATCAAGAAGGACACAGAAGGTAGATAATGAGTATAGAGAAAAATGTTAACAACAATCCCTTTGGGAAATTGTCACTCAATTCTTCATAACGTTACTGAACCGGTTTTAAAAATGGCTTTCACTTTATGAGTCACACGCTAGACTTAGAAAGTTACGTGACCTACTGATTGGTAACATATGAAGTGAAGGGATAGTTCTCTCTTCACTTAGGCATCTAAATTACTTCTTTGGGGATTCTATAATTGCAAGCACTGTAAGATTTTTTATTTTTGAAATGAATCCCTATGCCTTGCCCCATGCTACTAGTGAGAAGAAAGGGATCATCACCGAAGGAAAAACATAGGTGAGTGAATTCCCTTTTTGTCTTGTTTTTTTTAATGTTTTTGATTTTTTTCTGAATTTTTGAATGTTTTTGCAATATTTTTATGCTTTTATGAGAATGACCCTCTACACTTTGCCCCATGCCACCTGTAAGAGGCAAGGGTTTATCACCAAAGATAAGACGTAGATGAGTAATAGTACCTTCATCCATTCCCAGTCTCACACTACCAGTAAGGAGTGTGGGCTCAACACCAAAGACTATAAAGGATGAAAGATGTGATAATGAATTATTCATAAGTTATTGAATTTATGGAATTTTACAATAGTGCTTTTTATTTAGGAAGGAACGTCTGCCCCCAATCTCATCCCCACACGACTAGTAGGATGTGAGGGTTCAACACCGAAGACTGAGATGGACGACCAAATGAACTAGGTAAAGAATTTTAGAGCTTTATTATGAAAGAGTGAATGTCATTGAACGGAATATATTACCATCAGTAAGCTTCTAGGTATGACCATAGGTGAAAGCGATTGAAAATGGGAGATATGATAAGAAGTATGACACTCACAAACTTAATAGGATCTATATTAGCACATGTCTCATGATGATAAATATGAAGATGTGATTTTGATAAAGAAAATATCTGCCAATGGAAAGGAATAAATTTAAATGATTCGGAGATAAGAAATAGATAAGGAACAATGTACACATTGTTGTTTCCTAGAATAGTGAACATCTCAAGGATAAAATTTCTTTAAATGATCTGCATTCAATGGTTTATCAAGATCTTGACCATCTTCAGTGGCCAACTTATAGGCTTCAGAGCCAAATTTAGCTATAATTACATAGGGTCCTAACCAATTAGGCTAAAATTTTCCTTTTTTTCTCACTCTTTAGTGGTATTCTTTTGATTTTCTTTTAAAACGAGGTCGCCAATTTTGATTCTTTAGGTCTTACCTTTTTATGATAACTACGTTGCAGTTCGGTTTTGATAGACTTGAAGATGATTGAGAGCATTAAGTCATTTTTCATCGAGAAGCTCAAGCTCTTGAAGCCATGACTATCGATATTCATCCTTATTAATTACATATTTAAGGGAGATTCTCAAGGATGGGATAAATTCAATCTTGACATGTAAAATAGCTTCCCAACCATAAACAAGGGAAAATGGGGTAGCTTCGGTAGGCGTGTGGTAAGATGTAATGTAAGCCCAAAGAGCAGGGTAAATTTGAGTATGCTAATTGTGTCCATGTGTGTTGACAATGATGGTTTGTATTATTTGGCTTGTTGCTTCTGTTTGTCCATTAATTGATTGATTTAAGGATAGATTCACAATTAAAGATGGAAAAGGTTGCATAAAGATATTCTTGGGTATACTTACCTCATATAATGTATGCACGTATAATTCTTGATAGGTGGGAATTATCGGTGATGAGATTACTACAAGATTGATCATTGAAATCATAATGGACACAACATGTTGCATTGTTGCAAGTGTCCAAAATTGATGTGGTTGTGTTTCAACAACAAGGCTAGAGATGTTAGGCATATGAGCCAATATTAGAATAATAGAATCAAGCTCAATGGTACTTGTTGATGGAACCTCTTTTGTAGTGTCTATAGTAATATCAAGGGTTGAAAGGGAGTCTTGAAGTGAGGTCAAGATCTTGTTATATGTTGAAATAATGTTGTCATCCAAAACAGGTTCAATGTATGTTTGGGTTAAAAGAGAGTCTTGAAATAAGTTCAAGTGGTAGATGTTGGATGAAATTTGTTGTCCAAAACAAGTTCAATGTATGTTTGAACTAATAGAAGAAAATTTTAAGAAGATATGGATTGGTTTGGAATTAGAGAGTCTTGACTTTTTTCATCATGATATTGTGGAGTTTCAGTATGTATAGAAGTTTTGTCAGTATTTAACTCTTCATTAAAAGTTGTGGTATTGGATGTGTCATTGGTTGCAAGAGTGTTGTCATCAAGCTCTATAGAGGTGACATCGTTTTCAATTAAGTCTTGGACATAATTCTTAAATCACACACATTTATCTATGTGATGACCACCAAAGCAATGAAAGTCATATTATGTGTTAGGTTTGTACCAATACAACTTAGATTCCCCTTCAACAAAGGGTTTTGTAATTGGATATTTTATCAGTTTAGCCTCTTTTAGTTGATGAAAAACACTAGAGATACTTTCTTCAAGGGGGGTAAACTGACGTTGGACTTTACGCGAAGTGATGTCTTCGTTAGGTTGTATGATTGGCTTTTTGGGTGATCGTTCACTGATTTGGGTAGCCATATGAGAGATTTGTGTTGTCATCTTATTAATTTGTTCTAATAGCTCATTGTGTGATGTTTTTCATGAATTCATCATGTTTGAAAGAGAGGGAGAATGGAGAAAGGTGTGATGAAGAACTCAACCTATTGATTGTGATCTTTGTTTTGGCTCAATCGAGTTTTAACAAGTAAGGCTATAAGGAGTAAGCTTAAACAAGATACTTGAGATAAATATGTGATAGCTTGAATAAGCTATAATGAAAATGGTTTATATTTGGCTTAAACAAGCTTAACAGATGACAATGTAAGGAGTACACTCAAACAAGGTACTTGATACGAGTGGGATATAGCTCAAATAAGCTATGATGAATATGTTGATTGGTTTAGCTTAAACAAGCTCTGGATTGTTGATGGGGAGAGTAACTCAAAAAGGTTATCCTCAATATGGTTGTGATATAACTCAAAATGAGTTATGAAAGGATTTGTGTTTGCTGTGATTTGGATAAACGCGATGGTTGAAAAAATAATGAGTGAACTCAAACAAGTCACCCAATATTAGTTTGATATGGTTTAAAACAAACTATGAATGATGTTTTGACAATTGACAATATGTGGAGTGAATGTCAGTCACTCAATATCAGTTGGATATAGCTAAAAAAAAGCTATGGAGGATGTATTGTTGGCTGAAGCAAGCTAATGAAATCGGTGCGATGTTTTGGTCTACGTTGTTGGATTGTTTATACATTTTGTTTGGTATTGAATTGGTTGAGAAATGATTTTTTTGTGTGTGGAACACAACTAGGGTTTGAAATTTTATACTGAACACATTGATATCAGCCAAGTTTTATGATAAAACAATGCTAAACTATTTTGTTTACAAATAGACAACAATCATGTGGATCAAATTTTTTTGGCTCAAGAGGTAAATTCTTCAGGAATGATCATTTCTTCATGCAATCATATAATTATGTTGTGGAATGATAGATGCAGGATCTTATTACTCCAAAAATATGTGTGCTCCGATATACCCTAGTCCTGATATACCTAATTTTGTACGAGGATAGAATTGGTACAGGGAACCCTTAGAGCACTGGAGGAGACTCACCAATTCTTACTTACCTGCTTCGGAGTGAATCACCACGTCCAAAATAGGTTTTGTGAAAAGGTGGAAGGTGATGGGGGATGAATGTGTATGGTGTCCTTATAACCTCCCAAATATTTATAGGGACAATGCCCAGGCTTCTTTGTTATAGATATTTAGACGTCACTCGCATGTGCCGCATGACAACATTACCTGTAAGTGAAGAGCAGGGGCGAGGTAAATACTGAATGCTATGATTAGACTAGGTCTCAAAGTGCAATGTAGATGCGAATGTTGGTGGTGAGTGGTAGTCAATTCCACATCACTAGTGTAGCTTTGGTGGTGATGAAATCCACCTCTACTACGTGCAAAAACAAAATGATGAAGCGATTAAACGCAGGGTTCTTTCTAACTTGAAATAAATCACTAGCGAAAAATGATAGCATACCTGAAATTTCTAAAAAAAATTGGTATTCAATTCCACGTCACTGGTGTAGCTTTGGTGGTGATGAAATCCACCTCTACTACGTGTAAAAAAAAATGAAGTGATTAAACACAAGGTTATTTCTAACTTGAAATAATCATTGGCGGAAAATGATAGCACACCTGAACTTTCTAAAAAAAATTGGTTTCAGCAATTTTCTTTGAATGGTGGTAATTTTGTGGAAATTTTTATTGTGTGTTTTTGATAATATTCTAGTGATGTGGTCCTACAAAGTATAGATTAGTAGTTATCCTACAAATGATGTGTTAGAAAGAAAAATGATTATGGCTGTTTTTTATTTTCCAAATCGCTAGTAGCATAGGAAAAGAGCATACATAGCCAACACTCGATCAAAGTATGAAGAATGAACAAAATTGAAGTTCCAAATTAGTTAATGATGAAAGATAGAGCTAATTTAAATTATTTTCATTAGGCTACAAAAGTTTTGACTAGTACGAAATGTTGATTTAAATTTGTCGATTTGATTCGGGATCTTACAATGTTAGAACAACAAACTAAACAATTGTGACCATTTTTTATTTTCCAGATCACTCGAAGGCGCAGGAAAAGAGCATACGCAAATACAATTAGAATAGATTTTGTTAAAAATTTAAATAAGTATTGCAATTAATCGTGATTGTGAAATAGTGATAATGATTATCTTCACAAAATAGAAAACTGATGAAAGAAGAGCGATCAAATGTTACCAGAAGTGTGGTCATGGAAAATTGGAATGTAAGGTAAAAAAAATTTGTTTTGCGGAGCCCAGGTGACCCTTTTAGTGTGCAAAAGGTGACGGGGAATGTAAAATCGATAATTTTGGCCTAAGTAATATAGTTGGTCTTGTATGGTCGAAAAAGGTCCTGTAATAAAATGATTAGTAGTTTATACCTGCACACAGGGTTAGTAGAATGATCATGAAAAAATAATTAACTTTGATCATGAAATATTAAAAATCACAAAAGTAAGTTGATAAAATAAAATGTGAAGATTGTAGTATTTAAATTTTCTAAAGTTAAATACAATAAAGTAAGCAAATAGCTAACATGAACGAGTCAAGATTAACGATTTATTGGGACCTAAGTAAGATAAACATGACCAACTAAGCATTCACACGACCTAAATAAGAATAAGAGTAAACAAGTTAGAATTCATTAAAATAAATAATAATAAAAATTGAGAGTGACCACAGTGTGCGAACCAAAGGAAGGTGATTCAAAAGTGAACTTCTATGCTGAAAATGTGGACTTTGAAGGAGCACAAAGACAAGTTGAAAGGAAAATCTTAAGGTAGAGATATGGGATGTGATGGTGATGTGAATAGAGGACTTTAAGGAAGATTATAATTTGAGGAGTAAGAAAATGGAACCGATAGTGGCGGATGATGACCTGAAGTAAGGACACGATGGAGGAAAGTCTAATTAAACGTGATAATTGAATATATAGATTTTGGGTGGTGACCAAAGCATGAATTCATATAATAAATATACTCAATACAATAAAATGGATTATAAATGTTACAAAAATGAATCACGACTGTAATCATGAATGCTAGAGATTAATCAAGGTAGTCACGAATGTCAAACTCCATATTATTTCAAGTTGGAATGTCAAATGTCGTGGGTGTGAATAATCTCTTGTACAACTGTTAAAACAAAAATGTTGATGTATATGACAAAAATGTGGGCTGGGAGGAATATAGATGCAATTTGAAAAAGTTAGAAAAATGACAAAGACTTAATGGATTTAATGGACTAAAGGGCATGGGTGTGGAGCTTGGACGAGAGATCCGTGTGCTAAAGGTAATGGTTAAAGTGATTATGCAAGTGAAAAATACCACACGTTGGGGTTGGTTATACACCTGTTGCCAATAAATGGTGCACAAATACCCATTTCTCATGGAATAGATCACAGATTTGATGGATTATACAAGGAAACATAAGAGGTTTGGCAATGGGAAATATTCATTTCGCATGAATTTTACAGGCCAACCAAAATGATGGTCAAGATGGCGTGTTTGTGATGACCTCAACATGGTAAATGGGAGGGAGGTGTCATGGCCAAGTGGCGAGGAGGATGGACCAGGGATCGGGACGAGTAGTTTAGTGGGTGTCATGGGGAGTCTGGGTCAGGGGTGTCCACGGGAAAAGGGGATCAAGTCCATGTGGGGAATGGGGGATTTGATGGGGGAGTTGGTGTTGGAGAATTCAGGGTGGGAGCAGGGAAGATATTGGCGTGGAAGGGAGAGCCGAGGGACTAGTGGGGAGAGATTCACAGAAGGGATGGGGGAGCTGGCAGAGTTGACGTGGGAGGAAGGACATGGTAGGGGAAAATTTGGGATATGGGAAGAGTTGGGTGGAAGGTGGAAGGAATATGGGAGGGGTGGAATATGGGAGAGTAGTTTGTGGGATGCCGAGTGGCTAGTGTGGAGAATATGGATGTGGAGAGGGAAGGTGTAGAGCATGGGTGAGGGTCAGAGGGCATGAGACGTGGAAGTTTGAAGTGAAAGTGGAGAGAAGTGGGAGAGGTGGATTAATGTGGAGAGGGGTGTCAATGTGGAGGAAAATAGGGAAAGGAGTTGAATGTGGAAATGGGGGAAGATGTCAGTTGGAAGATAGTGGGTTCAGGATGGGTATAACATGGCTGAGGAGCTGGGAGAGGTGAGGAGTAGACAGGGTGAGTGGTCTGTGTAAGACCGAGGTGGGTAGGAATGAGGGAATAGTGCGTAGGGGAGTGCTAGACGTGGGGGATAGGATGGTTTTAGTTTAGGATAGATATTTGATTTTAGTTTTTATTTATCTAAATAAATAAACCAATGTATAAACTAAGAGTTATATATGGAAGAGCTAAGTTTTAAAGAAAACATGAATAAAACGTTAAAGAAATAAAGATCGATATAGATGGATTTGGATTTTTCAAAAAGCATGATGTATAGTTATCTTTAAGAATGAGATTAAAATAAATAAATAAAAATCATTAGATTCGTAAAATTCAGATCGAGATGAAGGGAAAAAGAAAGAAATATATATTTATTTTTATTTTGGGTTGTTTAGAAGAAAAGATCGAAAAAATACGTGGGTTAGGAAATCAAAATAGATAGAGATTTAAAATGAAGATTTTAAAAATGGATGAGTAAAGAAGATCGAGTGCCCACAAAACAATTATTGTAGCAAAAAGAAATAAATAGATAAAGAAATTAAGTTTCCGAATTGGTTTCCCATACCAAAATTTGTCATCCATGGCGACCCATGAGTAGCTAGGGCATGGTATGAATATTCTTTCTACCAGACACCAAGCGTTGTGGAGATCAAAGAGATGACGAGTGTCATAATGTCATTATTACTACAACCTACATATGCACCACAAGACACCGCACAACAAAAGCACTACCCATAGCATGAAGGTTAACCAGAGAAGGGCATAAGGCATAGTAAAGGAAATAATAAAGAACAATAATAAACAAAGAACAGATAAAACCACTAATTGGGAAATTAATGGTAACATATCAAAAGTACCATCGGGTGTGCCAAAATGTAAGCTAGGAAAAATGTACTACTAACAAGGAAGTAAAATACCAACAATCATACCTCCTCCTTCGCGTTCTATAGAAAACCTCAGAATGGGCTAGGAAACATGGATTGAGCCCTAATTACATGATATGTAGGTGCTTTTCTTCAAGACATGGAGCAAGGCCTTCCTGCAACAACGATCCACTTACTTTACACCAAATGGGTAAAAGGATTATGGATTTGGGGTGCTTCAGGATGAGGCTATTTGGGCATTAGGATGAGGTAGAAGGATGTTCTTTGCTCAAAGGATGCAAGAACTTAGACATGGCATTTGAGCTTATTCTATCGTGTTTTTTGAGGGGAAGGGTAAGGCTGTATTTATAGCCTGGGGGAGTAATTAATTTAAGTAATCATGGTTTGAAAATGTGGGCAAGATTAGGTGAGTGGGGACCACGAAGAATGGGTGAGGATTTGATTTTGGATTTTTAATTCATAAGTGGAGGATTTAGGTGAGTGGGGACCACGAAGAGTGGGCAAGGATTTGATTTTGAATTTTTAATTCAATAGTAAAAGAACATGGAGAATAATGACATGTGGTGAGGATTTGATTTTTTTTGGTTTTGAAATGGATAATTAATCAAATTTTATTTTATTAATTTGAAATTTTGAAGTGTATTTTTGTGGGAAATGAGGTAGGGGAATTAATTGATTTAGGAAAGATGTGAAATTAGGGTGTCTACAGATATGTCAAGTGTTATACTTAAGCATTGTAGTCATTGATATCCATCAATGCATGTAAGAAAAATGTTTTTGTGAAAACAATTGATCTAGGATGTGTAAAAGACATCAAACTATTTTAGAAACATATTCAATATTTTTCATTCAAAAAACAACATATTACATGTACAACATAAAAGGAATTTTGTAGTAATTAACAAATATTTCAATCCTTCTAATAAGAATAACTTTTAACATCCACAAGGCTAGTCGCACTTCTGTTTGAGTAGTAACAAATTTAAAAGATAGGTTACGAATTTCACTTCAATACCAAACTACTATACCTTTTTTTGTTATATCAATTCAATCCTCCAACCATGTGGAAGTTCATCACAAGATTAACACAAGAGATACTAGTGGAAACTAAACTCAATATGTCTTTCTTTATCTTGTTAAATGATAGCGACTCTTTAGCTCAAAATATTATATTATTCAAATTCATTTAGCCACTAAGCTAGTAGACACTAAGATAAAAATATCATTCAATAACTTGTTAAATTAAAGTGATAATTAAGCTCGAAATAATATAAACAACCAACTACCTATTGTACCTGGAATAAAACAATATTGATTCAAGTTTATATATATATATATATATATATATACCCACACCATTCTGAAGTCGTGTAAGGGTTTAATATAAAAATAAATTTTAACATCCACAAGGCTAGTTAAAATATTAATATTGGGCTTATATTTATGATTTTCCAAACAAGTGGAAGTTCATCTCAAGATTAATATTGGGCCTAAATTTATGATTTTCCATGTCAACATGAAAAAGCATATTATTATTGTCATGTACTTGTAATTGTACCTACAATTATACCTGTAAGAGAAAAAAACCCAATAAGCATAGTATTCTTGCTATGTACCTGTAATTGTATCTACATTTAAGTTTATCTTGGTATGAACTATGCACACTTCTCTCCATTGAGAAATTCAAACCTGGGCATAGAGAGGACTCGTGGGGATGATTTATTTTTAGAAACAACCAATCAAACAGTGTTTTGTGAAATCACCTCACCAAATATCACAAACAAATTCCCATCAGAAGTTTTTCTTGTGCTCCATGTACAGTCTTTGTGTTTACCCTCTTCATTTCCATGTGCAGTATGAACAACCTTGGAGAACCTAAATGTAAAGAATATATGTGTCAATAAAGAAATTCCAATAAGATATTGCTTTCTAATTTGTTGTCTGGTAATATATACAATAAGAAATCATGTCTAGCAATGTTAGTTATTTCACCTTGCTCCATTTTGTTTGTAGATTCTTCCTTTATAATATATATTTAACTAAATACATCTAATATCGCTAACATTCAAACCTTCAACCTCCAATAAATGAAATAATTGCAAGAACATTAAAAAATTAATGTTGTGTTTTCCTAAACATTAACTAAGATTAAAATAAAATTTGTGAGGTCATGTTAATGCATAACCTCTTATGGTAGCGGTAAGAGGATATGGCATTTGTGGATTTTTTGGACATTTATGACATTCATAGATTGCATTTGTGTGATGTACAGGATCAATAGATGACTATTACTAATTAGTATAGAATTCAATTAGGAATCTTGGGGACACATGTTGAAGATTGAAATGAAGTTAATCAACATCTCTATTTAAGCATCGTCTATATTGGGCCTTTGGCAATCACTACCACAGTATCTCTATTCACTATGGGTGGCACCATCAAATGCATTGAGCCTTCTTCCTATGAAGAGGTCAAGGCCGACCCGGTAGTATGGAATATTTTGCATGATGGTGGTGTTACATCATTTATGGAAATATTGTCTGGTCACTCTGTTTGAGTGACTTGCAGTGTGCTAGAAACCTGGAAGAAAGGAAGATTCAAAGTACGAAAGACTATATTTTTTTTATTTCGACAGATTCCATTGCGGCTATGAAGGGGATCCCTGTTGAGGGAGACATTTATTTTAAATGCTCACTTCAGGAGGAGATGTATGAGTTCATATGTACTAGTGAAAATTTGAGAATGTATGACTCGGGCTATGAAGGGGAATTGATTCCACAACCTTGGGATAGGGTTGCTGATAAATTGAGGAGGTATTTCACATTGGAGTGATGCTAAAAATTGAGCTATGTACCTCATCTTTTTCTTCTTTCACATCTTCAACATGATCAAAAGGTAAAATTTGGGGTTTTTCTGTTTCAATCACTTATGAAGTACCTTAAA
Source organism: Taxus chinensis (assembly GCA_019776745.2). NCBI lineage: Eukaryota > Viridiplantae > Streptophyta > Pinopsida > Cupressales > Taxaceae > Taxus > Taxus chinensis. The sequence continues at coordinate 197,502,828 of CM034154.1, forward strand.
CTAGCTAGAGAAGAGGAAGGTCCCTTCCTCCACCAAGGCCTTTTGTATTGTCTCTTTAAAATGGGATCTTCCCAAAAATAAATCTCACACTTCCCCTCTAAGCTAGGAAAAGTAGTGTTGTATCCCCCATCCACTTTTGCAACCATCTCCCTCTTTCCATCACCATTTTCTCCACCTTCATCTCCCTTCCAACACCAATTCAGACATCATGATCATTAGCTAGATCGGTCTGGTGGTCTCCCCCGTTCTTTCTCTATTGTCTCTCCCTCATCTTCTCCAGTGGCTCTTAACCCTTTGGAATCCTCTAAGCACTCTTGTAAGGTATCTGAACCACTTTTGGATCCAGAACCTACTTCCTCTCCAATTCTTGTTGATGCTTCTTTGGCTTCTCCTCTCCTCTCCCCAGACATTATAATGGATACAACCGAATCAACTCACTTGATCATGGAAGCATGTGCATCGTTTCCCCCTTCTTTTTGTATGGAAGTTAACATGGACTCAGAAATTCCTAATGTGTTGCGGGATCTCTCCTTGGTTTACCATGTTTCTCCTCTGTCGGAGAAAATGGGCTCCCCCACTGCAGTTTCGGAACACCATGAGCATTTAGAGAAGATATCGCTTGACCTGCATGATGCCATTGAAGATTATGTTATACTCGATATTTGTTATCAAGGAATGAAAAAGTCACACGAACATGATCTGGATGAAAATCAATGAAGACTTCCTGGAACACAAAAAGTTAGTGGACGTGCTAGTTGAAGGAAGCCCTATTGCTGATGCTAAGGATGAAGCAACTACTCTCGTGAATATCCATAAAATGTAATTTGGCTTTGTCCAGTTTGGAAATTTTTGGTTTTTTATTTTTTTGCTGCATACATGATTATTCTCTTCTTGTTTCATTATAATATTTGGTCATGAGGGATTTTTTGTACAAGTATGTGGGTCATTTAAAAAAACCTACTTTTACTCTAATTCCAAATAGTTTTATGTTTTGGCATATCTTAGCCGCAGCTAAGCTAGTAAGCTCCTAATATCTTAATGTGTTTTCTTACATCCTTAAAATAAGTATGCTCTAGGGTAAGTGCAACAAGTTGGTGGAAAATTAAGTCGACATAAAAACCTAAAATTTAGGTACCGCGATTGCGGTTTCTAAACCGCACTCACGTAATTTATTTTTATAGGTTCAGTGATTTCTGAACTTAAAATCGTGATCGCGGTCCTTTGAGACAAAAAAATAGACCCAGGACTCCTCATTTTCCCCCATTTTTCCTTTCCAACCGTGATTTCTCCTAGACCTTTGGCACTCATGCTTTGAATACCCCCTAAAAATTACTCTTCAAACTTCTGGATTGTGATAGTTTCAACCATGCCACCAAGACAAAGAGGTAAGCCCTCGATTTTGATCAATTTGTTTGCATTTTAGGTTTTTTTTTGTGATTTTCATGGATTTTTCAATTTTTTGTTTATGTATATAATTTTTTTGTTTTTTCAGTTGCTCGGCAAGCTCATAATCCTACAAACTGTCAAAATATTCCTTAAAACCCTCCAAACATAAATCCACCTCCTATGGTTCCTTTTGTCCCCACGGAACCAACAGGAACACAAACTAATATCGTTGGAAGAATCTGACAAAATAAAATTGTCATTGAGAACCTTATTCAAACTATAAGACAAAATCATACCACAAATCCATCCCACGTGACTTTAGCCAACACATTACAAACATTGATTGGCGAAGTGGACTCTGGAACCAACCAAATAGACAGATGGAATACCTTTAGAGGTGATTGTAGGTAGTGGTATGCAAATAAATTATCCCATGTAGCTATAAAAGATTAAAAAAAATAGAAAAGACCGTATTTGTTCATTATTTATTGACCCAAGAACCAATTCCCCCCCCAGCTACTTACAAACAGTTCCCAATCCATTGGTGCCATGATGACCAAATCAAGAACAATTGTTGGGACCGATGGTGGATGTTTTTTATTATCCACCATGCAACAACAATGAGGTTCCTCTCTATTTTTTGAAGAAATTATATTATGAGTTCATGCTTAATGAGGTCCTAAATTATTTTAACTTTTTTGAGTTTTATGGGTGAGGAGGTGGCTCTGCACAGAGTAGACCTGGTGCACGCGTAGGTCAACACGGGATTCTTTATGCCCCAAAACCCCCACTACCTTTAGTTATCCCTCCTACAGTGAATGAGGTTGTGGAGATTGACACACTACATGCATTGAGGGAGCTCGCTGACACTCTGACCTAGCATAGTGACCAGATTACATCTGGTGATGTTGGTGGAGGCGTCAGTTCTAGTGCACCACACCATTGTGGATCATGTGGTGCCGTATGCACTATGGGCGAGACATAATTTGCTGGATCACATGATTTATTTTCTCTAGATGAGATGATAGCGGATGTTTTTGGAATTGGTGTAAAGGATCTTGGTATTTCACAGGTAAATGTCAAATAAATATTTAATATATATATATATATACAATAGTTTAATTCATGTTTGAGATTTTAATATATATGTATTTGATTGTATGTCATGTACATACATGTAAAAACTAATTTTTTATTTTATTTTAAATATAAAGAGTCGGTGAAGGAAATAAGGAAACATCTAGCGTCGATATGCTAGCTACTATATCTGGGCATGTTACAAACATAAGTTTCAAGTTGTACTTAAATTTTAAATTTCGTTTGATTGTGCACTTTTATTGTTTTAATGTTTCACCTATACATGTACATATTAATATATGTTTATCTTTTATATGCAGGATCCTGGTGGGTCATCATCTGCTCTGGGAACTGAGGCTACTGGCATGCCTCACGTGACTTTTATACAGGTTAGTTTCTGTTTACACTTTGTTTCTAATTGTGGAAGTTCACATGGATTATGCTTTGGGTTTGTTATGTGGCAGTCATGTAAATTAATATTGATTTGTACATGTTTTTGTATAGCTTATGACTGCCAGAGAGACTCCTCCATATATGCAGACTGTGGAGGCTACTGTAGATACTACCATAGCATCTGCAGATCCACTAACTGATGTATAATTTTGCAAATTTGTTAAATTTTGGAGGAATTATTTCTTAGTACTTAAATCTACAATATCAAATTTTGTACATGAAATATTTAATTTGAAATTTAATTATTTGTATGTAGCTTACCCCTTGTGAGTCTATTGTTGTCCCTGCGACACATCAATGATAAATTGATAGGGATCATGAAATTACGGTAAGATTTCACATGAATTTTAACTAAATTCTAAGTTTTTAAATTTTGAATGTATTTTAAAAATTTGGGTGTTAAAAACTTGTTGTTTATGAATGTGCAGGTTAGGTTACAGGCCAGCTTAGAGACACCTAGGACCACATGGATGAAATCCATAGTGGAATCTCCCTCCACTACATCCTCAGTTCGTGGACATGCTACTTCTAGTAAGGTGAAGAGAGGGAAGATGTTTCATGATTAGATTCATAGGACCTGGATATACATAGATATATGTGTGTGTGTGTGTGTGTGTGTGTGTGTGGGCGCGCGCGCACCAACTAGTCCTAGTTCACGATTCTTCATAGAAAATTGTATATATAGCCTTATGCAACTGCATGTGGTCCTACATGTATGACACACTTAGTTCAAGATGTACACATGTTACAAACTTATATGTTTATAGACGTGCGTCCAACACACTTAGTTTGATACATTATATATCCATGTGTTGGTTTTCATAACGATATTACTTCTATGTTTGATTTTATTTCATTGCACATGATATCCTTCTATGTATGTATGTTCTATGTATATTAGTTCTATATGTATGTTTGATTTAAAATTTAAAAACTATGGTGCAACATTGCATGGTACAATTATTAAGAAATTAAGGGAAACATTTAAATATATATTGTTTTTGAGATTATCCCATTAATAGGTCTTATCCCATTGATCAATAGATACACCTTAATATATTTTTATAATTTGGTGTTATGCCAATCAACTAATAATTTACACATGATTTGATTATCGTAAGTAGATTCACTTCCCTATTAAGTCCTATATATTTTTGTGTTTAAGCACACACTTTAAAAACCCCATTTTTTGTATACCATACAATCCTTCTAGTCCAAAATACACATTTTTGTGAGAGGGTTTGTCAAATAATTCACATCCTTACCATTCCAAGGTATTTGAAAAAATTTCAAGGTTCTTCAATGAATTTTAAAATGATACATCACTTGGAATTTGTGAACATTCTTTACATATTTATTTAGGATGTTTGTACATATGTTATGACATATCAATCTAGATAAGAACACATAAATATGTATGTAATGTATATTATCAAATAATTCACATCATGATGGGCTCTAGGGAGGCTCGGATTGGTGTCAGACCACATCATGGCAGGCTTTAGGGAGGCCTGGATTTGATTATCCTAGGAAATGAAAGGAGGCGAGTACTGAGAATTCATGCCTCGAGACATCGTGGCACCAAACTAACTACACCAAAACTTCTGGGTGGTTAGGTGAACGCTAAAGGAGGCGTCATTTTGGTGTGTGACAACACCGTTTCTTTCAAGCTACTTCGTTTGGACATAGTCCCTTAAGATCCCTGAGACCAAAAAATCGTTCAACTTTGACGGATGACTACGTAGACTCCGTGGCACCTAAGGATGTCTCGTTTGATCCTACACCTCTACGTAAGGACCCTCTACAATAGCATGTCTCATGTTTTCCTTCTCCAATCAGTGCTCTCACTGCCCTATTGTTTGCAAACACACAAAATAGTGCAGTTTGAGACAGTGTAAGGCTGTCAAATGATATATTTTACAAACGGTGGATCGTGGCACCAAAATGATTACACCCACACATCTAGGTGGTCAGGTGAACGCTAGAGGAGTCCTCTTTTTGGTGCGCGACAATGTCGTTGCTTCTGGACTAGTACGTTTGGGCATAGTCCCTTAAGAGCCCTAAGACCAAAAACTTATTCAACTTCAATGGGTGACTACGTGGACTCTATGGCACCTAAGGATGTCTCGTTTGATCCTACACCTTAGCATAGGAACTCTTTGCAATATCATGTCTCAATTTTTTCCTTCCCCAATCGGTACTCTCATTGCCCTATTGTTTGCAAATGCGTGAAATAGTGCAGTTTGAGATAGTGTAAGGCTGTCAAATGGTAAATTTTACAAACAGTGGGTTATGGCACCAAACCGAATGTGCTGACACATCTAGGTGGCCAGGTGAATGCTAGAGGCAACATCATTTCAGTGCCTAAGAACGTCATTGCTTCTGGGCCACCTCGTTCGGGCATAGTCCCTTAAGAGCACTGAGACCAAAAAATCGTTCAACTTCGACGGGTGACTACGCAGACTCCATGGCACCTAAGGATGTCTTGTTCAATCCTATACCTTGGCATAGGTACCCTCTACAATAGCTTGTTTCATTTTTTTCCTTCTCCAATCAGTGCTCTCGCTGCCCTATTGTTTGCAAATGCACCAAATAGTGTAGTTTGAGATAGTTTAAGGCTGTCAAACAGTATATTTTGGAAACGGTGGTTCATGGCACCAAACTGACTACGCTGACATGTCTGGGTGGCTAGGTGAACTCTAGAGGAGGTGTCATTTCAGTGCATGACAATTTCGTTGCTTCCAGGCTACCTCATTCGAGCATAGTCCCTTAAGAGCCCTAAGACCAAAAAAATGTTCAACTTCAATGGGTGACTACGCGGACTCCGTGGCACCTAGAGATGTCTCATTTAATCCTAAATCTCAGTGTAGTGATCCTCTACAATAGTCTGTCTTGGTTTTTTCCTTCTCTAATCGGTGCTCTCGCTGCCCTATTGTTTGAAAACACGTCAAATAGTGCAGTTTGAGACAGTGTAAGGCTGTCAAATGGTATATTTTGCAAACGATGGGTCGAGGCACCGAACCAAATGTGTTGACACCTCTAGGTGGCTAGGTGAATTCTAGAGGAGGCATCATTTTGGTGCATGAAAATGTCATTGCTTTCGGGCTACCTCGCTCAGGCGTAGTCCCTTAAGAGCCCTAAGACCAAAACATCGTTCAACTTTGACGGGTGACTACGCGGACTCCGTGGCACCTAGAGACATCTCGTCCAATCCTACACCTTGCAATAAGGACCCTTTGTAATAGTCTTAGTTTTTTCCTTCTCCAATCGGTGCCCTCATTGCCCTATTATTTGTAAACGCACAAAATAGTGCAGTTTAAGACAGTGTAAAGATGTCAAACAGTATATTTTGCGAATAGTGGTTCGTGGCACTAATACGACTATGACGACACATCCAAGTGGCTAGGTAAACACTAGAGGAGGCATCATTTTAGTGCGCGACAATGTCGTTTCTTCCAAGCTACCTCATTCGAGCGTAGTCCCTTAAGATCCCTGAGACCAAAAAATTGTTCAACTTCAACGGGTGACTATGGCACTCTGTGGCACCTAGAGACATCTCGTCTAATCTTACATCTCAGCTTATGGGCCCTCTACAATACCCTGTATTAGTTTTTTCCTTCTCCAATCGGTGTTATCGCTGCCCTATTGTTTGCAAACACATGAAATAGTGCAGTTTGAGATAGTGTAAGGATGTCAAATGTTATATTTTACAAATGGTGGGTCGTGGTGCCAAAATTACTGTGCCAACATGTCTAGGTGGCTAGGTGAATGCTATAGGAGGCATCATTTTTGTGTGTGACAACTTTGTTTCTTCCGGGCTACCTTAAGAGCCCTGAGACTAAAAAATCGGTCAACTTCGACGAGTGACTACGCATACTCCGTGGTACCTAGAGATGTATTGTCTGATCCTACACCTTGGCATAGGGACCCTCTACAATATCTTGTCTCAATTTTTTCCTTCTCCAATCGGTGCTCTTGCTGCCCTATTGTTTGTAAATGCATGAAATAGTGTAGTTTGAGCCAATGTAAGGCTGTTAAACAGTATATTTTGTAAATGTTGGGTCGTGGCACCAAATCGATTATGCACATGCATAAGGATGGTCTTATAAACACTTGGGGAGATGTCATTTCAGTTCTCTAAGATTTAGGTGCTTCTGGGCTACCTCCTCTGGAGACAAGAACCCCCTCCACAAGTACATAAATTGTTGTTAATTACTTTTCTTTTCTTGTAAAACAATGAAAGCTTCTCTTAGCTTCGAGAATTTACAATTCTCTACTAACAGTGCTAACCACATGAAGGTGAAATATTTTCTTGCACCACTAACCTACACATAAAATTGTTTGTCAAAGAAATTTAAGTTTTAAATCAAAACCATACTAGATATACACAAAATACACAAATTTAATAAAATATATGAACTTAAATTTATCTACCTAACAAATTTATATATACCAAAGAAATTATATATACCAAACATGAGCATTGTAAATTCATTCCAATGAACCATCAGGATCAGATTTACTCTGAATAGCGGACATGATTACTTCATGATCTGACTCTTGAACCTTCTAAATAATCTTGTTATTGGGCCTTCCTCAATATCTATATAGCTGAATATTTGTTACTAGAACTAGATGCGAATATAAGAGTATTTTCCTGTGTGTCTCAAAGTCTTCAAACACCCAAACAGAAGAGTTTTTAATGGATACCGTCGAAGCTAAGTTCCAGTAACTTCCCACTAACCATGTATGGTACTCAATATCTTTTCCATCTATAACAAGAGAAGTCAACTTCTTTCTTTCCTCGATGCAACAACATACAAAAATAGTTTGCTCCTTCTTCATTGTCTTCTATCGCAATAACTGCGAACACATTTTCTACAAAAAACAAAGGTTTCAACTCAAATTTAAATTATACATATTAAAATTTCAATTGACATAACTCAATACCAAAAATTGTAAATAATCATAAATACCTTGTTGCACCAAAATTGAAATTTCATCAAATTCCTTGAATGTTGCAACTTCATCTGCAGAAACAATTCGTAATGCTTGTGGAGGTTGATAGCTAAAAAGTGGAGTTAGAGGCCTACAAATCCACACCCATTTTTGTTTAATCACACTTAGCAGTGACAAATTTGATACAATATGCACAAAAAACATGTCAAATTTATTGTCCCATGTGGCCCTCACGAAGTAGCGTCTGAGCTACAAAATGAGTGTATATCACTGGACCCCAGTGAGTGTCTTACAATTCTCATAATTAGAAATTTGTTGTTCCTCTATCAACCAAAAATATCAACTAACTGTAGAATTTTTTTGGAGAACCTCAGGCCATGTTGTCAATACACCATTCGTCTATGCTCTTTACATCTTTCAATCTAGCACCATCTTTGTACTTCAACTCTTCTCTTACAAGAGCTCTCTTCACACATGCCCCTGCACCATCATGCTCTCCTTTTCCATGTCTAGCCTTGGTAAAACTCCAAATATGTTGCACACTCATATTGACGTGCATCCTACTCATCCAATAAAACATTCATGCATTCTTAAATAGAGACGTGTAATTATCTGACCATATATAATGTTGTTTGAAGTGGATTTCCCTATCAGAAAAGTTTCCATAAAATAACTGGAAACACCCTTGTACAAATTCAGTAGAATGAGTATGATCATCACTGATATAAAAGTGGTGCTCTCTTAAAAAAATTGATCATTCTTTGTACTGTCAGGAGAATGTATAAATGTTATATGCACAAAAATGACAACTTGTATTGAGTTGTAATATTGTGATTGAACCTCCATTTGTGGTTGCAATGTGTAATTCTCTGCAAAATCAACCACTGAAACAATAGTACCAATAGGAAATGTGTCTTTGTATATCTTGAATTGTTGATCCGACCATCGAGCTCTGTGTGTATTCCTAGCATACTCATAAACAATTTCATCATTAAATTTTCTCATAAATTGAAAAATAGGCATATTTTCTGTAACTAGTTCAAACTGTTTAGACTCTTTTCCATCTTTCAACTAGTATGCAACTTATTTATATTTATCAAACTCAACTAAATTATGTCCTATTGCACCTTCAATTTTCTCATGGATGCAACTTTCCAATTTAGGTAATCCGCCACATGTACCACAACTTCCATCTAAACAATCCAGACTATAAAAAATTGTCCAACTTCTTTTTCAAAAAATATTATAGGAATGAAATCCTTAGAACATATTAGTGGAACTTGAACACCACATTCTGATAACATAGTTTCAAAATGAAAATTAGAACAAATATGTAAAATTTTAGCATAATGCATCACAAATTCAACATGTTGCCTACAACAACAAGTGGTGAAAGCAAGATTGATTTTCACATAGAATGGTTTCAACATTTCAAAAAAAAGTTGACTAATTTTAATTTTTAGATGCTCTTGTTCAACCTTATGAAAAAATTGAGTTTGAGTCATATCTAATAAATTCTTTGGATATGGTTCGCGATTAGTAGAACCAACTCTTTATTTTACAACATCTCTTATATTAGGTGAAACTCTAGTTTTATCACGCCAAAATTGAATAACAACTTCTCTTATAGCATTAGAAATTATCTTTGTCCTTATGCGGTGCTCTAGTAGAAAATGCCCAAAAATTGGTGTTATTGAGTGATTAAAGGATATTACGTCTTTCGATTACTTTTATTATATTTTTTCGATTAACTTGCAACATTCGACTTATTTGTGTAATCAAATATTGTTTTTTATTGATTCACTTACAACACTAACAACAAGTACATGACGCACAATATTACTATCCCTAGTGCATCTCTTGACACCAACAGCGTGATATGCATCATGAAGGTTTTCAACAATTATAGAGGTTTGACCACGTATATTAGATGTTGTCAATCCTAAGGTGTTAAATGTAGGTCTCATTTTAATCAATTTCATCAAACTAACCAACAACTGACATCTTTGGGAGTCATTTAAAATTTCAAAATGATTATCCCAAATTTTAGTGGTTTTTCTTCTGATTTTTCATTCAGAAAGTTTTTCAGACATTGGTTTCAAATTGTTTTCATCAATTTGAATAAAATAATTAGGTTTCTTACAGAAAATCCTAGGAGGTTCTTTTGTCAAATTTTACTTGTCTGCAGTTTCAACCTGAATTTCCTTATTCACATTTTTATTGTCTTTTTCAATTTCAACATTTTCTACATCACAAGTATTTAATTCTTCTTCAACATTGACAGTAAAAACATCTTCATCACGAGTATTTAATTCAACTTCAACATTGACAGTAGAAACATTACTTGGTTCCTCATTGCTTACAATAGTAGGGGTTGAAGATGAACCTCTTCTCAATTCACGAAGATTCCACATTCGCTCATCATTTTAAATTTTATTTGTCTCTAATTTGTTTGGTTTTTTTACTTATTGACTTTATTTTTTGACTTTGTTTCTTGTCTCCCATGATGTTTTGCTTCCGGTGATAAGAAAAATGTGCAGAAAATGACAAAATTTTGCAATAATTCATATGGTAAAGTCAAATAGTAAAAATCACATGGTAATTAGAACATTGGGATGTGTGTAAATATGATTTATGAACCGTGATCATGGTTCTTTTTATAAAACCCATGATCGTGGTTTATAAACCATAATCATAGCTCTATTTGTATCATCAAATCTGACCCTAAGGCTCGGGAAATATTTGTTTTGCCCCAACCAAAGCTATAGAAGGTCATTATGAAGTGTAAAAGGTCAAAAAACTTCAAATTTACTCTTCCAAAGACTTGAACCATGTTGAAAAACTGAAAACATTTCATAAAAATGGTGCCATCGCATAGGGGAGACTATTAGCTTCGTAAAAATATTGATTTTAAAGTGAATAGAATAAGATAAATATCATTTTAGAATTTTTTACTAACAATAGGTCTTTAAGACATTTTTTTCTCGCGAATGTTCATGTCTACGTTTAAGACTACAAAGTTTGTTTTGCTTATCAAAATGTGATAAAACTTATACCATCCCAAGCGTGGAGAAATTCTATACACATTAAAAATATATATACTTGACTTTGATATTTTTTAATATAGTTATGGAGGTCAAACAGAAAGCGCTCTGTTTTCTAAATCTTTTCATACCACTTTCACGGAAAAAATCAAAAAAAAAAATATTGCTCGAAAAAATACAAAATAAAATCCATCCCAAGATAGATAAATACATCTAACGTTTCCAAATATAAAAAATAAAACAAGATTTGGTCATCGAAATCGCGGGCAAATGGACTACAATCTTATAGGTTTTTACAAAAAAAACCAAGTCATATAATTTTAAGAGTTTAATATAGCTAAACTTATCCTTTTTTAAAAAAATTAGTATTTTAGAAACTAGATTCCAGATGCTACGAATCATATTTATATATTTTTTTCTAATTTTGAGTGTGCATATTGTTAATAATCCCTACAAGTTGAGATTTCGCTGTTTTTTGCAATATGACGTCCACTTCTGACCCCTTTTTGTCCACCAACTTGCGGCACTTACCCTCTAAATATTATGTCTTGGTATAACCTAATAGCTTCTCAAATCACAATATCCTTCTTTATTTTGATAAAACCTGGCAACCACTAAGCTCTAAATTTTTTTGGTTTGGCACAGCGTACGGTTTCCTAATATAAAAATATAATTCTCTTACTAGTTAGGTGCTAGCGAAAACTAAGCTCAGAGAAATATATTGTGGGATTAGAACTAGAAAATTTATAATATCTTCCTCTAATTTGTTAGATGTTGTAAAATATCTTAATTATGAATTATTATACCCTAGTGATGAAATCTCCAAATAACATGTTGTGGTATAACCTAGTGGCCACGTAGATAAAAATATATTTCTTTTGTTTGTTAAACACTACTGTCTTTTGATCTCTAAAAAAAATATTGTTTAAGTACCCAGTGGCTGCTAAGCTCAAACTTTGTTGATTTAAATTTTCTAAATCCCAGTGACCATTAAGATCCAAATATTATGTTTTGGCTAACCCACTGGAAGCTAAGATAATAATATCTTATTTCTTTTGTTTAAACCTAGTGAGTGCTAAGCTCCAAATATTATGTTGTGTCATAAGCTAGCGGACGTTGAGCTCAAAATATCATTCAGTAACTTGTTAAATGATAATAACCACTAAGATGGAAATAATATATTATGGAAGTACCTAGTCTCTACTTAGTTTAAAATATGTCAATTTAATTTGTTTACTCTTATTGACCGTAAGCTCCATATATTATGTCGTTGCTTAAACTAGCGTCAGCTAAATTCAAAATATCTTCATATAATTTGTTAATTGTTGTAAAATATCGTAACTATGAATCATTGAACCCTTACAAATACAATCTCCAAATAATATGTTGTCGCATAAGATAGCGGCTGAAAGCTCAAAATATCTTAAACCACCTATAATCTTCAAATATTATGTGATTGCATAACCTTGCGGATGCTAAGCTCGAAATATCTTAATTCCAAATCTTAAATTCATAAAAAAAAAAATTCAACTAATTTATACTGGTCTTAATTGCTATAAAGATCCCCAAATTTAATGTCCTTGATTAACTTTAAGGCCGCTAAGCTCAAAACAACATAGTTTAATTTGTTAAAACCTAGCAACTTCTAAGTTTACAATATAATTTTTTAGGTTATGTTTAAGCATAACCTAGAGTACATTGGACTCAAAATGTATTTCTTTGATTTTTTAAATACTAGTAACTTTTTATGTCAAAATATTATATTATTAAGTACCTAGCGGTCACTAAGCTCGATCTATGTTGATTCAAATTTGCTAAATCTCAATGACTATTAAGATCTAATTATTATGTTTTGGCATAACCTAGCGACCATTAAGCTTAAAATTTCTTACTTTCTTTTGTTGAAACCTAGAGACTACTAAGATCCAAATATTATGTTATGGCATCACCTAGTGGCCGTTAAGTTCAAAATATCTTAATTTGATTTATTAAATCCTAACAACCAATTGGCTACAAATATTGTGTGGTGGAATAACCTTGCGCGTGTTAGGCTTGAAATACCCTAATTTAAAATATTAAAATCATACAATAAAATCGACTAATTTATACAGATCTTGATTATTATACAGATCTCGAAAGTTATTGTGGTTGATTAACTTAGAGGTCAATAATCTCAAAACAACTCACTTTAATTTTTCAAAACATAGGGACTTATAATATTTTAATAAAAATTGCTAGATTATTCTGAGGAGTAACCCTTTTTGGTGGTGAAAATAGGATATGGAATGTGTGGATTTAATAGGAATTTATGACATCGATAGATTACATTCATGCGATAGATGAGATTGATTAATGGTTATATGCATGCGAGATGTAATATGGATTTGGACATTTAAGATTTTTAATGGAAAGTATGATATTTATGATTAGGATATCTAATCGATGATCTTCGGTACCATCACACTTGCCTCCTTTCATGTGTTTCACAGTGGTGGCTTTATATATTTGGGTCGGCTTGACATTTCACTACCCCTTTCTTCTTTTCATTTTTTGCGTTATGCTTCATGTCTCTATTAGTGTGAAATCACAGCACCCCCAGATGATTTCTAAATATCTACTTTTCTAAGGTAGAATCATCTAGTGTGATTGCATAACATGGAACTTTTCCTAAGGTGTGGGACCTTACAAATTAGAAAATCTCTCTAGATTTTAAGGATGGTTCCTTATTCCTCTGTTTAGGTGCATACGTGAGGATTTGTAGAGGATATATATTTATACCTAGTCTAAGACGTGCCAAGGAGACAAGGATAAAAGAGTACAAAAATAATAAATATCTAAACTACTAGGTGATGCACCAAAGGAATGATGAATAATTAGTTTGCCTTCGACACAAACCAATAAAATGCATACAATAAACAAACACAGACAACCAGATCTGTAACAAGAGATCACATAGAAGCAAAATAAACAAGAATGATCTGAGATCAATCAAAAATGTATCTTATTACTCTAATAGATTGATACAGTTCATTACAAAATAGTTGAAAGGTAGAAACATATTACAATTTTAAAAGAAGGCATGAACCCCACAAATCCTTAGCTAGAAGGAGAAGGGAGCCTGCAAAACTAAGAATATCCAACCATTTACAATGAATCTTGTCCCTGTATTTATAGAATCGATCTAAGAGAAGAAAAAGGGAGAGAGAAGCGAGAAAACGTGGGTCAAAGCTCAACCACTGTTGTTAATGTTTTCTACTGAAATCTGCCCCCAAATCCATATTTACCACATCAATCCTCGATTTGGCTCCTTAAAGGAAGAGGAAACAGTGTAAATAGATCAAATCTGATCTGTTTGTTGAGACTGATGATCCTGCATTGAAAGTTTAAAGACGTTTCTCCATTTTCTTCCACCTACCCTCTCAAAAATTAAAGTTTTAGACTCCCATGACATAGACGAGGTCGATATCTTTCTAGCGATATCAAATTCACAATCTCTCGAGCCCTGAGTCGAAACATATGCCTTTTTGAAGTTTTACAATTATTCTGTACAAATAGGCGGGAAAACGGATTGAAAATGGGTCCCTCTTTTGATTTGGATACATGGCAGCCAGATTGGGATAAAAATTTGGGTCCACGGCTCGTAATTTACCTTTTGGCCCTTTACGCAATACCTCAAAAACCTCCATAGCCCCGAAACTTTGTCTGGACACATGGCTCCTTTTGGTTGGCTGGGAAATGTGTTTCTATTTTTATTTTTATGCCTTTTAGATAAAAGGAAAATTTTCACTTTTTTCCTGACACCCTGCCTTGGCTTTGACTCGGGTCTGTATGTTGACTTTTTCCCTCTTTGGCGGAGTCACGGGTCTTTTAGAACTTTTACCCCTTTTGAAGCGAATGGAGAAAAACTAACCTTTTCCTCGACTCCCTGCTTTCCCCTAGGACACGTGTCACTTTGGCACTTGTTCAAGAATCTCTTTTCCACTTTCTCCTTGAAACAGTGTACTTGAGACACTTGGCAACCTCCGTCATCCTATTAATGCTTTGACAATTCAACTAACTCTACCCCCTTTGAGGACACAGGCACTGTGCATGTTTGTAAATCCAACCCAAAGTTTTCCTTTGGAGGAGCGTCGGGTTGACACTTGTCAACCTCCATTGCTTTGTGGAATTTTCAACGGTCCTTACTTTTTAGATTTTGAGCTACGTGGCGGCCTCGCGCTCATTGGGGTTTCCACCTAGGGATTGACTCTTGGAAATGCGCCAGGATGACACGCAACACTCTCCTCTTGCACCTCTATACTTAACTAATTTTAAATCTCACCTTTTGAACCTGTTTGACCCTTGGCTACATGGAGGACTGGCGCAAGTTTGGACTTCTCCTTTTGGATTCACCCTTGAAACAATGTCGTTAAGGCATGTGGCCCTTTCCGCTTCTTCCTCCATACTTAGTTATTTTTTTCCCTTTTCCTAAACCAATTCGAGCCCAAGGACTGACTCTTGACCGTTATTCATTCTTTTGGCTTCTTTGTAGCATTGATCCTTATTGTCTAACCCTGCTATTGTATAGTTCTACCTTCCTGTAACTTGGAGGATGGATTTAAGATGTAGAAACGACCCAACAGAGTCATTTTATTTCTGTACAGGGTCCTTTGATCTTTCTTGGCCTCCGCCAATCCATTACTGAACCTTCTTGCAACCAATTTGTAGGATTTGGATGATTTTTCTTGGGTTCCTCCAAGTGGGGTCATGATTCGATCCAATATTATGCCTAGGGGAAAAATATGGGTAACAATCTGGCAACTCAGGAGGACATCTACCTACTAGATGAAGAGATCAATTGCCTTGTCGTATCTGTTGGGTGTGGAGTCAAGAATAATAGGCTGATATTATTTCTACCTCTGGTTCACAACCTGACTACCTATGCTCTCAAGTTTCATAATAAAATCTTTAAATGAAGATTTCTGAGAGTAGAAAATTGTTTTAAAATAGGGCCTCATCTATTTTTTTGAATGCACTGCACAATAGCAATAAAACAACACCACAACTATGTAAAAAATTGAAATCATACCTGCTCCAAATGGAACATGCAGAGTGTGTAAAGCACTTAGGATGAAAGTAATCTACGCTACAACAAGAAAATGTGTAAAAGCACTTAGAGGAAAGAGAAACTAAACTAATATGTACATAGTGGGACTTCCCTTTTAGTAGCAGTGCTTGAGATAGATCCCATTCACTGGGATATGTAGCTCTTCACCCACCAATGAGGAAAATTGGAAAGCATTTCTACTTTTGCATCTTGTTATCATATAAGGACCACTCCAGATGGCATCGAACGTAGAATGCCTCCTTTGTTTTTCTTGATCTACATCCCACTTCAAAACCAGGTCTCTACCCTAGAAATTCCTTGCTTTTGATTTCTTGTCAAATCACTTCTTGATTGAAGCCTGAATCCTCTCCAATGCTTGGAGAGAAATCTCTCTAGCTTCTTCTAATTCTATCAGCTCCGTGTACCTGACCTCCATTGGTGCAAACGCAAACATCTCTAGTTGCTTCATAAGCTCTAATGCTGGTAACTCAAGTGATATAGGCAACACTACATCTTTTCCATAAACAAGCTTGAATGGAGAGCTACCTATGGATCTCTTGGGTGTTATTTTATCAGCCCATAAGGCCATTTCGATCTTTGTGTGCTAGGTCATTTGATTCTCATCCAGAGTTCTCTTGATGATCTTTAACAGATTCTTATTTGTGGACTCAGCCTAGTCATTACCCTGAGGGTAATAATTTTATGAGGTGCTCAAATAAGTATCATTCTTGACAACCCATCATGTAATATTGGAACCTATAAATGCTAATGCATTATCTGATATGATGGTGGCTGACACTCCAAATCTGGTCGTTATTCCTTCATAAAAATCCAAGATACTAGACTCATTTACCTCCTTGAGTGCCACTGCCTCGGTCCATTTGGTAAAATAGTTTGTGGCTGTTAGGATCCATTTGTGACCCTGGCTTGAGTTTGGATTGATGACTCCAATGAAGTCCAATCCCCATTACATAAAAGGTTGGTCGATCGAGATTGGGTGCAATGGAAGTGTTGTTAGCTTCTCCTTCCCTTTGAAGAAAGTATAATTCTTGCATCTTTTAATCCATGTATAACAGTCACTAAACACTCTAGGCCAATAATATCCTGCTTTCATGATTTTGAGTGTTGTCACTCTTGGGGAAAAATGGCCTCCAGCTACTTCAACATGATATTCTTATAGCACTCTCTCCATTTGATTTTTCCCAATGCATTTCAGCAGAATACCATTGATGTCTCTTTTAAACAAGACACCATCAATAAGAACATATGGAATGCCCTGTAACCTGAAATGCCTTCTTATTGCTTTATTAATCCCATGAGGGCACAAGCCAGTTTGAAGGAAATGCACCATGTCTTGGGTCCAACAAGGAGCAGGTACATCATTTCTTTCTTTTTGTTTTATCATCTTGTAGAATCAAAATAACCTCCTTCTCACTATTTGCTTCATCTTGTAGAGCAGAGGCTAGCTACTCACACAAACCCCTCCCACGGACCAGCTTGGTGACCTTAATCTCAATGTCATATTCCTTGACATGAGTAAACAACCCTGCATGTTTCTCATTTAGGTCCTTGCTGAGGAGGAACTCTTTAACTCCTGTATGGGAGACCAATAGTTGGATTTTGTTGTTTGACACCAAATGCTTAAAATTCTTCAATCCTCTTATCACCGCCAGGACTTGCTTCTCAATGAAGGAATACCTCACCTCATAGTCTTCTAGATTCTGACTAAAGAAAGCAATTGGTTGTTTTGAGTTTTCTTTGTTCTGCTGAACCAAGATTGCAAAGATAGTGTCATTGCCGCCAAAGGCATACAATATGAAGCCTTTGGAAAAATATGGATTTACAAGAGTTGGGGCCTGTGATATGGCCTCTTTGATAGCTTCAAAGCTTGCCTTTCCTTCAGTTGTCCATCTGAATGCTAAGCTCTTCTTCAACATCAGTTTTATTGGCTTAACTAGAGTAGCAAAGTTCAGGACAAACCTTCGAACAAATTTGATCTTCCCCAAGAAGATTTGAAGAGCCTTCTTGTGACTTGGAAATGGCGGTGCTTTTATTTCTTCAACCCTTTCTGGATCAATTTTCAGACCCTCCTTAGACACAATGTGGCCCAAAAGCTTGCCCTCATGGGACAAGAATATGCATTTTTTGAGGTTCAAAGATACCCCAAATCTTCTGCATCTTTGAAACTCCTGCCTTAGATGGAAAATGTGGTATGTCATGTTCTTAGAGAACAAATTGATATCATCCAGATATATCAACACTATCTGGTTGATTATCCCTTTGAATTCCATATCCATGGGTCTTTGGAAAGTAGCACTAGCATTAGATAGTCCAAAATGGCATTTTTTGTATGCATAGGTGCCCCATTTGGTGGTGAAAGTAGTTTTGAATTGATCATCTTCTTTTACCATGGTCTGATTCTATCCCAAATAGCCATCTAAGAGAGAAAATATCTTTGACCTAGACACTACTTGCAAAATATGTTCCATTGAAGGGAGTGGATAGTGATCTTTGAGGGAGGATTTGTTCAAATCCTTGAAGTCAACACACATTTTGATTTATCCATTTTAATTTCTAACTGGGACCAGATTTATAACCCAACTAGAGTGTTTAATTGGAAATATGATGCTTACCTCTATTAGTTTGTTCAGCTCCCTTTTCATTAAAGGCTCAATATGTGGGTTGACTGGTCTCTGTTTCTCCCTGATAGGCTAAGCAACTATGTCCAATTCAATTGTGTGTTGTGATAGTTTTGGATTAAAACCCCTTAGGTCTTCATAACTCCAAGAAAACATGTCAGGGAACTCTTGGCAAAGTTGTATGAATTCATACCTTTTCCGTTTGGTGGCCACCTTTCCAATTTGAAGTTTTTTTGCCTTCTTCAACTGGGATTGACTTTGAATCCTTTCCCTTGACCTACATGTTATTATTTTCTTTTCTGAACTGATCATTAGGATTGAAAATGGATTCCAGGTTCACTAAGCCTTTGGGAAGCTTGTTTTTATGTAGCTTTATCTGGTTCCCATACTGCTGCTCTAGTTTGTTTTGATTATGGGTCAAGAATTTAGCCTCTTCTCTCAAAAAATTGATGATCTGCTAATCATTCTCAAATACTTGTCAGCATGTATTATTATCTGGCACTACTGGCCTCACAACCACATGGATATGTGGTAGTTCTTTATCTCTCTTGATGTTTTCCACCACATCAAATGCTGCTCCAACTATTGCAAGTCTATCAACAACTTCATTCTCTTTTCTGGGTATGGACACAATGCTAAAAGCCTTGAAATCTTCCATGAGATCCCATATCCTAATCTTATAGTTCTTGAGCAAGTCATTTTTAACAACATTTAGTCCTCTTACTTGATTAGCAAATAGCTCACTTTCACCAAATACTTGCAATTTCTTGATTCCCAGCTTCTTTGCCCACTGAAGACCTTGGACTAAAGCCTCATATTCAATAGTGTTATTTGAGCATACGAACTAGAATATGAAGGATAAATAATATCTCATGCCTCTAGGGGACACAATCATGGCTCCTCTTCCAGCTCCTTGTCTACTCCTTGAACCATCAAAGAACAATTGCCACACCTCATTGTTATCCTTGTATTCTGGCTTCATTAGGTCGGGCAGAGGTTGGTTCTCTTCACGTAGGCAGTAGATGCCTAGCTCAGATTCTTCCATTTCCCTATAGGTGTCAAAAGCATGGCTTTTGTTGGACCAATCATCAAGAGTCAAGTTTGGGATACATCCCACCTTGTTATTTGTTTCAGAAGTGCTTAGGAAGTCCTCTTGATCAAAATCTGAGCAGTTGGCGTTGATTGGGCTAGGCACATAGGGTTTAATATGATAATCAACAATAGGTTCAGATCTAATTGTGGCCTTCACTTCATACCTTGTCCTAAAGAGCATATGTGAAAAATCAGCAGATAGGTAGACTCCAATTTTGGCATTGAAGTCCCTAGACAGACACAAAGCAAAATGTGGTGTTAAATCTATGATGGACACATTTTTCAAGATAGTTACATTGGGGCAGGCATGTAGAGTGAGACTCAGATCTTTGATGATTCCCACAGTGGTCACTACTATCCCATCTAATTGAACTACTCCTCTAGAGATAACCTCATATTGGAGACTGAACAGGTCAGCTATTTGTTTGGGCATCACAAAACTACTAGCCCTAGAATCAATCATACAATTATGTACTAATTTGTCTCTAATAAATAATGAGACATAGAAGGGAGGAGGTCTCATGTTTTTACCTTGTTGCTCTTCGTGGTTCCTCTTAGGCTGAACTGTATTGGCAAGAACTCTTTCTTGCTAGTTAGGGGGGTGATTTGAACTTGACCAATTCTGAATGGAAGTCTACAACAGACCCCTTTTCCCTAGAATGGCCAGTGACTCCCATAATGAAATGTTCACACTTTTCCTTTTCATCTGCTCAATAATATTGAATGAGCCATATTTTTTCTGCCCCTTCCCAGACACAATTATTTCTTACACATGGGCTATTATAACCGGTGCTTGACTAGGTTTGGGAGGTGGTCTGGATTGGTTTAGCATGTTGGGAGTTGTACTTGGAGCACCAGAACCTTGTGGAGTGATGGAAGGTTGAGGGTCACCTAGGCTTAGTGGTTGGCCCTCTCTAATATTTATCCTTTTGGACCGTGTGTTGGTAGCCACACCTTAAGGAGGGGACTGATTCATCCCATAGAAGTCTTTGGCCTACTAGTTAACAAGCATAGTCTCATTTGGGGGGTCACCTTGTTGCTAATTTTCCTCCTGGCTAGATTCTTGTGGCACCATACTGGTTTGATTCAGAGCACCATTAAAGCATGTTGCTTTATTATGTGGTTGTTTGCATGGAAAACACCAATCGTATTCTTGTGCCATATTGTTCTGTGCATGAACCAATGCCCTTGATGTTGAAGTTGTGTTAGGAACATATGGCCTGAAAGGTCTAGCAGCTTAGGGTTGTCCTTGGTTCTAGTTCTTATTCATAATAAGAGGTGGTGGCCTATTCTGCTGATACTGGGGTCTGGATTGATATTAGGCCTGGGGCTAGTATGGCCTAAAACTCTGAGCTTGTTGTCTTTTGATGATCACTAGCTCATTCCCAAAGTTCTGAAATTGCTTCATTACTGCTTCATGAAATTCTTTATTAGTATTAGATGATGAAGTAGAAGCTTTAGCTGAGCTTTTACTCCTAGGGGTGGGTATAAGAGCTAATGTAGGCACTTGGCTAGTATCTGGGCTTCCTAACTTAGGGTACAAAGGCATAGATGGCCTAGGAGTGATTTTTCGAGCTTAAAACAAACAGTTCTCAGCCCCTATAGAGAGGCTATAGGCTGCAGGTAATGTAGTGCATCCCATTGACTGAATCATCAGAGAAATATCATAATTTAAATCCCTAAGAAAGTATAAGAAGGCACATTCATCAGTGGGCTTTACTGTTGTTGGAAACTTGTACCAGGTCCGCCAGAATCTGAGGTTGAAGTCTGTCAGCTGCTCATTTGGGGCTCTCTTTATTGTTGTTAGTTGTTCCAATAAAGACATGTTATCACCTTTCTCTCCAAACTAATTGTGAAGAGCTGTGCATAGCTGATTCCAATTCTGGATAGATCTTATCGGGAGACTCCTGAACCATTGTGAAGCTTTCCCTTTAAATGAAGAGGTGAGAAACTTGACTGCGATGTCCATCTCATGGATTTCATGGATCGTGTAGACATTTGCAATATCTTGGACATGGTCACCAGGAGAAGTTTGATTTTCCCCAGTGAAATGTGGGATGCTCTTTAATGTTACAATTAAAACTGGGTTTTGTGCAATCAAGGCGAGTGGACTACTTCCAGTGAAGTTAACATAAGGATTAGGATGAGCCATTCTAATCAGTCTGAGCACTCTTCTTGGTTGAATGAATGGTCTGCCAGGAGGAGGTTTTCATAAAGCCCTAATTGGTGGAGATGGAAACCTCTAAACTCTTGTTCCTCTCCTTTGTCTGACAGGGGATAGATGTAAGTATTCAAATATACCTTCTTTCCTTGCTCTAGATCAGATGAGATTCATGAATCTCCCAAGCTTGGGCTGCTGAAACCAGTAGATCTGTTTCTTTTGGAGTCGCCAGATGTACAATTTTAAGGCTTCTTAAAATCCAGAATCACAACAAGTGTACATCAATTCCTATTAGAGAAATAAAATCACAGCACCCCCAAATGATTTCTAAAGTAGAATCATCTAGTGTGATTGCATAACATGGAACTTTTCCTAAGGTGTGGGACCTTGAAAATTAGAAAAGATCTCCAGATTAAAGGTTGGTTCCTTATTCCTCTGTTTAGGTGCATACGTGAGGATTTGCAGAGGATCTATATCTATACCTAGTCTAAGACTTGCCAAGGAGATAGGGATAAAAGAGCACAGAAATGAGAAATAACTAAACTACCGAGTGATGCACCAAAGGAATGATGAATACTTAGTTTGCCTTCGACACAAACCAATAAAATGCATACAATAAACAAACACAAATAGCCATATTTGTAATGAGAGATCAGATAGAAGTAAAAGAAATAAGAAGGATCTGAGATTGATCACAAATGTATTTTATTACTCTAAAAGATTGATACAGTTCATTATTGAATAGCCAAAAGGCAAAAATGTAATATAATTTTAAAGGAAGGCCTCAACCCCAAAAATATTTTGCTAGAAGGAGAATGGAGCCTAAAAAACTAAGAATATCCAACCCTTTATAACGAATCATGTCCTCATATTTATAGAATCAATCTGAGAGAAGAAAAATGGAGAGAGAAGTAGGAAAACACGGTTCAAAGCACAACCACCACTGTTAATTTTTTCTACTAAAATCTACCCCGAATCCATCTTTACTGCATCGATCCTTGATTTGGTGCCTTGAAGGAAGAGGAAACAATGGAAATAGATCGAATCTGATCAAGTTGTTAAGACTGATGATCCTACATTGAAATCTTGAAGATGTTTCTCCATTTTCTTCCACCTACCCTCTCAAAAATTAAATTTTCAAACTCCCATGGTGTACAAGAGGTTGAGATATTTCCAACGATATTAGATTCACCATCTTTCCAGCCCTCAGTCAAAAGATATGCCCCTTTGAAGTTTTTCATTGATTCTATACAAATAGGTGGGAAAACGACTTGAAAATGAGTCCCTCTTTTGATTGGGATACATGGCAGCCAAATTGGGATAAAAATTTGGGTCCATGGCCCACAATTTACCTTTTGGCCCTTTTCGCAATAACTCAAAAACTCAAAAACCTTTGTAGCCCTGTAACTCCTTTTGGACATGTGGCTTCTTTTGGTTTCCTGGGAAATGCGTTTCTATTTTTACCTTTATGCCTTTTGGACAAAAGGAAAATTTTCAATTTTCCCCCCGACCCCCCGCCTTTGCTTTGACTCAGGTCTGTATGTTGAATTTTTCCCTCTTGGGTGGAGTCACCCATTTTTTAGAACTTTTACCCCTTTTCAAGTAAAGGGTGAAAAAATAACCTTTTCCTGACTCCCCGCTTTCCCCTAGGACACGTGTCACTCTAGCAATTACTCGGGAATCTCTTTTCCATTTTCCCCTTGAAACAGTGTACTTGAGACAATTGACAACCTCTGTCGGCCTGTTAATGCTTTGACAATTCAACAAACTCTGCCCCTTTTAAGGACACGTGGAGGCACCACGCATGTTTACAAATCCAACCCAAAGTTTGCCTTTAGAGGAGCATTGGGTTAACACTTGTCTACCTCCGCTACTTTATGGACTATTCAACAGTCCTTACTTTTTATATTTTGAGATATGTGGCGGCCTCGCGCTCATTTGGGTTTCCGCCTGGGGACTTACTCTTGAAAATGCACCATGCTGACATGTGGCACTCTCCACTTACACCTCTATATTTAACCAATTTCAAATCCCACCTTTTGACCCTGTTTGACCCTTGGCTACGTGGAGGGATGGTGCAAGTTTGGACTTCTCCTTTTGAATTCACCCTTAAAACAATGTTGTTAAGGCATGTGGCCCTTTCCGCTTCTTCCTCTATACTTAGTCATTTTTTGCCCTTTTTGTGAACCAATTCAAGCCTGAGGACTGAATCTTCACCATTCTTCCTTCTTCTGGATTCTTTGTAGCATTGA
Organism: Taxus chinensis; assembly: GCA_019776745.2. Taxonomy (NCBI): domain Eukaryota; kingdom Viridiplantae; phylum Streptophyta; class Pinopsida; order Cupressales; family Taxaceae; genus Taxus; species Taxus chinensis. The sequence goes on from CM034154.1 coordinate 197,526,977, forward strand.
TCCTTATTTTCTAACCCTATTATTTTATAGTTCTGCCTACTTGTAACTTGGAGGATGGATTTAAGATGTAGAAATGGCTCGATAGATTCGTTTTCTTTCTGTACAGGGTCCTTTGATCTTTCTTGGCCTCCACCACTCCATTGTTGAATCTTCTTACAACCAATTTGCAGGATCTAGATGAGTTTTCTCAAGTTCCTTCAAGCGGGGTCATGATTCGATCCACTATTTCACCTGGGGACGAAATATGGGTAATAGTCTCTCTGTGAAGGTGACAGGGGTATTGGTGGTTTCTTAGGTAGCATGGAGTGTGGTCCTAGCAGGAAGATACAGAGAGCTATGATTGTAAAGGATGATGGGGAATCATTTACTTCTTAGATGGACAAGAAAATCTGGAACGTAACTTTGCGGAATTGGCTTGAGAAGTTCTAGTCCATTGCGTAGTTTTTCGAAGAAGAAGAGGATGGTGATATTTTTGAGAGCATGCGCAAGATGATGCTCGACCTGAACCAATCCAAAGGTCAGAGGAACAATTTTGACATGGTGCAAGGTTTGAGTGCGGAAAACATATTTTCCATTTCTTCAGGGCATATTATCTTGCATAAGGAGCATGATAAGTTGGAAGAGCATCTATTCATCCTTCAATATCATGTCCATGCCTTGACATGGGGGATGTAGGTGATTGCATGTGCTCTAGAGGTGGTTGTAGGAAATCAGGGTATAAAATTCCCTGCTAGCACTAAAGTGAAAAATACATAATGTTGTGTGAATTATTTCTCCTCCTCTGATCAGATTAAATGGGACTCGAATGTCTATATCATCGGTGAGGTGAAGCTGAAAGGCAGAAAGGCATAATCTTTCCTAGATGCATTTGTCTTTAGTTTTTTACTAAGGGTGGGAATGGTTGTATGTATAGCAAAGTGTATAGATACAGGAAGTATTTTTGGTTGAAGTAAATATGATTACAACTCTTCCCCATTGATTTTGGCATATATTTAGTATGATAAGTTTCTTGTAATCATCATGGGATTCCACTGCTGGAAGACTTATCATAGATTGGTTCCTCATGTACTATGTTTTGAATACTTATCATTGAAATATCTTACTTTAAAATCTTAAAATCATGTAATGAATTCAAATAATTTATATATATCTTCTTTGCGATACATATCATGTTTGTGATACATAACCTAGCAGAAACTAAACTCAAGCTAGCAGACGCAATAGATCAAAATATCATTTAGTAACTTGATATACTAGTTGAAACTAATATCAATATGTCTTTCTTTACTTAGTTAAATAGTAGTTACTTTTCATCTCGAAATGTTATATTATTTAAATATCTAATGTGACTGTTAATCCCAAACTATGTTGATATAATTTAAATAATATATTTTTGAAATACTTAGCAGCCACTAAGCTCAAACTATGTCGACTTAATTTTTGAAATCGCAGTGACCACTAACATCCAAATATTATGTTTTGGCATAACCCACCGGCCACTAAATATTGTAAAATATAATAAAATATCATAATTGAAGTTATTAAACCATAGCGAATTGAATACCCAAATAATATGTTGTGCCATAACCTAGCGGTCACTAAGCTCATAATACCGAATTTATTTTATTAAATCCTAACCACCACTAGCCTCCAACAATTATGTGGTAGCATAACCTAGCGAGAGATATGATTGAAATATCTTAATTTAAAATCTTAAAATATTGAAGTTATTAAACCATAGCGAATTGAATACCCAAATAATATGTTGTGCCATAACCTAGCGGTCACTAAGCTCATAATACCGAATTTATTTTATTAAATCCTAACCACCACTAGCCTCCAACGATTATGTGGTAGCATAACCTAGCGAGAGATATGATCAAAATATCTTAATTTAAAATCTTAAAATGATACGATATATTCAACTAAGTTATACATATCTTGTTTGCAGTTCAAAGATTACACTATCATTTGTTGAAGTTTTGTTGAAAAAAAACCTAGCAGAAACTAAACTCAATATGTCTTTCTTTATTTTATTAAATGCTAGTGATTCTTTCTATTGAAATAATATATTGTTTAAATACCTAGCATCTGCTAATCTCAAACTATGTTGATTTAATTTGTTAAATCCCAATATTCACTAAGATCATATTATTATGTTTTGGTGAAACGTACTGGACACTAAGCTTAAAATATATTACTTTCTTTTACTAAGACCTAGAGACTGCTAAGATCTAAATATTATGTTGTGTCATAAGCTAGAAGATGCTAAGCTCAAACTATCATTTGGTAACTTGATAAATTATAGCACCCACTAAGCTAGAAATATTATACTTTGGAAGTACCTAGCACCCGCTTAGCTCAAACTATTTTAATTTAATATGTATAATCCAACCTATCATAAGGTCTTAATATTATGTCTTGGGCTAACCTACGAGAGACAACAAAGATTTAAAACATTTTTTTAGATATGACGCAATATACTCGATGAAGCCTAACAACCGCTAAGCTATTCTTAAAAGTAAATATTTATTTTTACAATGAAGTTGTGTTATGAATTTAATTGTTAATCTTTGCATATGTAACACGAGACAAATAACAAAGAGATCGCTTGACCCAAAAAAATTGTGTTGCATATAACACAATCCACTTATCCATGAGTTCACCAAGGTAAATGAAGACTGCCTCCAGATAATAATTGTAGCCTAGCATTCGTTAGAGTAGGAAACATTTCCCATGTAGAGTGCATTTATACATGAGTTTATATAAATGGTAAAAAAATCTAGAATTTATATATTGGATACATAAATATACGTGTAGAATCGTGTATTTTATGTGATATATAGGTATAAGTATAGACTTGGACTGGTGACCGAGAAGTTAAATAACTAGATTTTAAGTACGACACAATCCAATTGTCGAACCCTAGCAGCCACTAAGCTATTCTTAAAGGTAAAAATATCATGTTCATAATTAAGTTGTGTTATAAATCTAAATTGTTAATATTTGTGTATATAACAGGAGACAAACAACAAAAGTGGTTTCTAGCACCAAATATCAATGTGTTGCCTGTATTAAAAAAACTTGCTCCATGAGGCCGCCAAAGGTAAATGAATGTTTTCTCCGAATAAGAATTATTTCCTAGCAGACGCTAATGTATGCAAGTTTTATCATGTAGAGTTTATTCATATAGGAGATATCATATTGAAAAGTTGTAAGTGATAACAAATAAATATGGAGTTTATATAATGGATACATAAATATACATTTAGAATCATGTAATTCATGTGTTAGACAAGTATACCTATATATTTCTCTATTTCTTATGAGCTTTTGGTAGAATATTTTTTATTTATGACAAGAAAATAAACTTGGACTAGTGACCTAGAAGTTATAGAACAAGTTTTTAAATGCAACGTGGTCTACTTGTTGCACCTTAGCGATCACTAAGTTATTCCTAAAGGTAAATATATCATGTTCATAATGAAACTATGTTATAAATCTAAATTCTTAATCTTTGCATATATAACAAGAGACAAACAACAAAATTGATTGCTAACACCAAATAAATTGTTTCTCTAAATAAGAATTATATCCTAGAAGATGCTAGTGTATGCAACTTTCTTCATGTAGAGTGTATTCATATAGGAGAAATCATATTAAAATGATATAAATGATAACAAATAAAACCGGCATTTATATAATGGATACATAAATATATGTGTAAAATCATATATTTAATGTGCTATACAGGTATACGTATAGATTTCTCTACTTCCTATGAGATTTTGGCAGAATTATTTTACATTTATGAAAAGTATAAAAACTCGGCATTGCGACTAAGAAGTTATAAAACAAGTGTTTACATATGACACCATCTACTAATTGCATCCTAGTGACCGCTAATCTATTCTTAAAGGTAAATATATTATGTTCATAATGAGGCTATTTTATAAATCAAAATTGTTAATCTTTGCAAATATAATAGCAAACAAAGAACAAAACTAATTGGTAGGACCAAAAAACATTGTGTTGCCTATATAAAAACAACTGATTTGCGAGGGGCCAAGGTAAACGAATTTTTTTTTCCAATAAGAATTATAGCCTAGCGGATGCTAGGGTAGACAACATTTCCCATGGTAGAGTATATTCATATAAGAGAAATCATAATGAAAAGATATAAACAATAACAAATAATATTGGAATAGTGTATGTAATTTATAAAAAAAAGGTTTAGAAAATAAGTTGTTGAAACAAATAATTATATTGTGACTACCTCAAAGATATGTGAATTTTGGGCATATATTAGAGGGCGCAAAAGGAAGAATATATTAATTGTTAAATACATAGTGATTAAAATTATATTTAATAATATTAATGCATATATAATATGTTTAACTTCCAATGTACAGAACATAAAATTACCGAAGACATTACATTTGATTAATTCTACATGGAAACATGCATATAATTGGAGATGATTATCATCTAATTTGATTCTTAATATGGTTTTATAGTTTTCAAGTTATTTTTTAACCTCGTATATTTTCCTAAAATGTCTAAGAGGAAACCATGTAAAAAATGTAATATGAATTAATTAGCGGTGTTTCTTTACAGCATCTTAATGAACAAAATTAAACTATTTTGGTTCTCCTAGCCAACTTAAAAATTAAAAAATGGTGATTGTTTCAGAAGCTATCATTATCCTTAAAAAACATTCGCATGAATGAGAATGAAAAATCCAAAACGAAAATACCCAAAGAGAGACATAGAATGGCATAAATGGGAAAGTGTTAAACAGAGATAAATACTAGAGTAGAAAAGGGATTCAATTTTCTTTCGTTAACACACAAAAAAATTGTTTTCATGAAGAACAAGGTAGTTTGGCATGGAGATAAAAAAAAACTAGAAAGTAATGTTTGATTGTAGAACACGATTCAGTAGGACAAAGCAGGGTTGGTGCGGATCACAATTGGACTACCGTGAAAAACATAGGAACGAGTCGACTATAGAGAAACTAATAGAGCCTGAAATAAAAAAGGTACACCTTTACTATAAATATCTGATTTAGTAATATCTGGGATTATTTTGTGCTTTATGTTGTGATTGAAATCCCCATCTGCTACGTCAATCAAATAATCTGCGTGATTCTATTCGTAATCTCTGTTGCTTGACTCTTTCGTGTGTGTTATTTTTGTGCATCCTTTATGTGCATATTTTTTGTTCATTATTTGTAAAAAATATTATAATCGCATGAAAAAAAACTTGTATTCGAACAGTCAGCCTTGCAATCTATAGCCTGCACATATTTTTTTTATTTTTAAGACATGCTTTTATGTGTGACTAAAAAAATCATAAACCCTATTCAACATTTCTCCGAGGTATTTAATAATTTATTTAGCACATTCCACGAAAGAAATTTCAAAAATAGAAAAAGAGTAGGATACGAAAATTTGAAATTTTCACTTTCCCCCTCTTAAAGAAAAAGGGAAGGCTATTGAAAATTTCAAATATCCGAAAATGCGGGAGGATTCGAATTTCCCTATTTTTATTTTTCCATGGTTTAAAAATTAAAACTAAACATGAATTAAAAATAACGCAATTTTTCATTGTCTATAGCCTATAATAATATAAACATAATAACAAATATAGTTTATAACATATATTAAAACAAGCATAGTAATAATATATATTATGAGAAAACAAAAGAAATAAATCCTAAACATAGTTTTGAAGTTTATTAGAATAATATACAGAAATTTACGTCCCATTCTTTATGAAAATCAATTTCTACATTGTTATATATAGTGTGCACTAATTTAAATTAATTCTCCAATTAAAATGGGTCACGTGGAAAGTTTGAACAAGCTATTTGGGATACATAATAAGGCTAGCAATCCAAGATTGTAAAAAATAGTGTTACTGTATGGATATTTTCAAAATAAGAAATGTCTGAGCCTATGGTTTGATATGTCATTTTTGTCTATAAGTAAAGGGTCTTAGCGAGTGCTAAGCATTTTATTTGTTAGGAAACAATGTGAAATATGTGTTGAAAACCACATATCTTATGGAAACTAAATACTAAGGCTAGCGATTTACAACTTTACAAATAGTGTTTATAATGAGAAGAGGTAAAGGTAGGAGCCTAGTGGTCACTAAGCTATATCATGACTTTTTATTTTAGGTATATTTTCAAAATAAGAAATTTTCGAGTGTAGGGTCTGATATGGTGTTTTTTTCAATAAGTAAAGGATCTTAGCAGGTGTTAAGAATTTTCTTTGACAGGAAACGATGTTAAGTATGAGTTGAAAACCATGTATCTCATGGGAACTATCTATTAAGGCTAGCACTCCACAACTTTACATATAGTGTTTATAATGAGAAGAGGTAAAGGTAAGAGCCTAGTAGCCACTAAGTTATATCATGATTTGTTACTTTTTGACTATTTTCAAAATAAGAAATTTTGAGCCAAGGGTATGATATGTCATTTCTGTCAATAAGTAAAGGATATTAGCAGATGTTAAGTATTTTTTTTATAGGAAACGATGTGAATTATTAGTTGAAAACCATGTATCTCATGGGAACTACATATTAAGGATATGGATCCAAAACTCTAAAGATAGTGTTTATAATGAGAAGTGGTAGAGGAACGCGCCTAGCGGCCGTTAAGCTATACCATGGTTTTTTATTTTATGGTTTTTTTCAAAATATGAAAATTTTAAGCCTATGGTATGATATGTTGTTTTTGTCAATAAGAAAAGGATCTTAGCCATCTCTTAGCATTTTATTTGATATTAAACGATGTAAAATATGGATCATAAACCATGTATCTTGTGGGAACTACATATTAAGGCTAGCGATATAAAAATATAAAGATAGTGTTTATAATGACAAGAGGTAAAGGTAGGAGCTTAACAACCGCTTAGCTATACCATGATTTGTTATTTTATGGATATTTTCAAAGATAAGAAAATTTTGACTCTATGGGAAATACATAATACGTCTTTATCCATTTCGAGTGTATGTAATGCAGGAATTTCTCTCCGCCATACATAGCCTAGCAAATATGGTACACTTAAAATAAATGGGTAACACTATCATTCAAAAAGCATGCACATAGTGTTGAAATAAGAAACAGTTGATCCTAGTGGTCATTAGGTCATTCCATTTAATAGTTACAGAATATTATCAGTCATTATTCATTTTCTCTTGTAAAAACATATGTTAATTATGTGTTACAAATAATACATCTTGTGAGTACTACATAAGTCATGATCCTTCTTAAGGGTTTGCAGTGCAACACTTTGATCCTCTAGGGATGACATAAACAATATGTTATAATTAGAATATATGAAAACATAGTAGTGACCCAAAGCAATACATATAGTATTTATAATGACTGACAGTAATGGTGGGAGACTAACGACCGCTAAAATAGAGCATGATCTTGTATTTTATCGCTATTTTTCAAATTATGAGACTGTTGATCCTAGAATCCACTATGCCCTTACTTTCGATAAGGAAAAAAAATTATAATTCACTAAGCATTTTCTCCTATAAGATCCGATGTGAATTATGTGTTTCATACAATATACCTTATGGGAACTACGTACGGATGGATCCTTCCATATGGTATGCAATGCAGCTATTGTCTTCACCAGGTACATTCTAGCTAACATGATATAATCATAATCAATGGAAAACACTAGCGATCCAAATTTTTACAAATATTGTTTATAATGATCATAATGGTAGGAGCCTCGCGTTCGCACAACTAGGCTGCAATTTATTATTTTATCGCAAAGAAACTATTGAAACTATCATCTGTTGTGCTTTTACTTTCAATAAGTAATGAAACTAAGTGTTAGGTAAACAATTTTCCCATACAAAATGTTTTGAATTATATGTTACAAAAAATATATTTTATGGAAAAGACATATGACTTGATCCCTATTGAGGATTTGTAGAGTAGCACTTGTTTACGTCATGGATAGTCCATCAAATATGATACAATTATAATCAATGAAAATCACTAGCGAGAAAAAAGTGTACAGACAGTGATTATAGTGACAAAATGAAATGGTAGGACCCTAGATTCCACTAAGCTAGGTCATGATTTTTTATTTTATTGCTATTTTTAAATTCTTAGTACGTTTTACCCGCAATCGATACAACGTATCAGACAGTAAATGTTTGTAACCTAAAAAGACTGGCACTCTAAATGCTTTAACATAATTTCAAACAATTTGGATTAAATTTCTTCAATTAGAATTGTGAATCTAACTTATAGTCAGAGTAAGAGAGAATAGACCTTGTTTTATTGGTACTCATTAAACATTGTTAATAATCAAATATTTTCTCAAATAGGTATAACCCATCATGACCTTATAGAGAGCATTGTTTCCACAAAAATGAATATTGTGACGATGGCCATACTTACATTTAGGAAAATTGTAATCATTTTCGTTTGTTTTTGATAGCTTCTTGTGGAATTTCCCACCAAGCGTTATGCTTAAAATATCATACTTAGACTAGTTATAGTACTTTAAACATAATGAATAAAGTATGTCTGATATACATATATTTCAAATTGTCTTATATAACAAAAAATGGTGAGTTATCACTAATTCCGGTAATGTGATTTGTTGCTCAAAAAATCTCCTCAAAATACCAAACATGAGATCTTCCAACCACTATCCTTTAAACATATTCCTTAGTCTTGTTACTAGGATTTAATCCTTACTACTATAGTATGACCGATATACACATAAATCACATTGACTTCTAAAACTTAAAATCTTGAGATACCGCCAACTACGTTATTGTGATTTGTTGTTCAAACAATATTTTTGAAATACCGAATATTAGATCTTAATGTCCTCTACGATTTTCCATTCAATAGGTGTAAATGGCTAAAAAATGTTTTACGATGTTCCTTTATATGTTGACTAGAAGTCCGTCTACCACTAAAGTGTATATTTTTAACGTTCTTATCATGAAATCTATATAATGTTATAGTTTTTCTGACTCATATGTAATCCTTTCAAAAGGTGTAAATGGTTTCATATCTTTCAATGCATCATAATTCAATTTTAGAATTTTAGAAAAATTCTTTTATTATTGATTTGATCCACAAAATATGAATTGTTGTAACCCGTTGAATGATACATAAGATGTCCTATCGAAGCCTAGCAGTCGCTAACTTTTAATTTAATTACTCTCTTATGATACATAGTAAATAACTCTAGAGGTTGGTGTCTGCTAGGGTAGTATTTAAATACCTTATCAGACAATGCGAGAAAAACACTTTAAAGTTTGGAAATGACCTAATTATTAATTTATTTTACTCTAATTATAGGTAAAATGTCTTCAATTGTTTGTGCTCCATTCAAAACAATTCCATTCATTGCAAGTGTTATTTTTTGGAAGAAAAGAGACGAGGAATGGTTTGTGGAAATCCATTCCCCTAAAAACTACCACACTGACCTGTGGTTGTTTTCTATTATAGATGGCAATCGTGAGGAAGTTAGTATTATTCTATTGTCATAAGTTATTGATTTGGGAACACTACATGTCTAGGTGGAACATTTTGAATTTGAAAACAATGAGTGTCTTATTCAGGATATGGAGTTGAATGTTTCTTTGTTCAAGAAATGGGAAATTCATGCCTCCATAAACAATGGACCATATTCATGTACAAAATATGTTTGGAATTAGGGGATTCTAATAGATTCTGACAAAAATGGTTGTTCAAATGCAGAATACATTCACAATGGTATATTTATAGTATTCAGAAAATTATATAGAAACGAAAAAATAACTTCTATTTGTCATTTCTTGCATAGAAAAGGTTTTCTTTCACCTCCAAAACATGTCGAGTTGTTTACTATGTTGAGGCGAACATATTTGACGAAAATGGATATAGACCCATCTAAATCAAAATTGTATGGATTGAAAATGAATACTAAATCAACTAGGTTTGTTGAGGCTAGTGTAATATCAGAGACATTTGATTCTTACTGCCGAATAGTAAAGGAGACAACAAAGTGAGAGAAAAAGTTCTAGATTATTTAATAAATAAGCATCCGGATAATATTTTATTGATATCCTGTAGTGAATCCAATATAATTGAAAAATATAAGTTGTATGAATCACACTATAACTAGTTGTCTATATTGTTGGGTGAAGAGAGAAATGGAAAAAGAAAATATGATTCCCATATAGGGGAAAAATAGAAAAATTGAAAAAAGATCATGAAGTGGAAGAAGTTATTCCCATCAAGGCTCAAACAATATTAGACAACTATGTGATGTCACTGGAAGGAATATACCAGAAAGGATGGAAGACATGGACAAATTTTCTTGTAAATGTGCATATACATTCTAGCTTCCATCAACTTTATCAACAATTCCTTTAACTAATTGTTTCAATGTTGAATGTGTGATCTCTAATTTTTGTAATTTGGCCATCGATATGTCTTCTAATGTAATAATGGAGCTTCTAGAAGCTATATGAACCAATGTGTTAGATTGTACTATCATTATTCTAATACCAATTAGTTATTCAAAAATGTTAAGAGACAAAGTAAAAAGATTCATGGAAAAGGTTAAAGATAGTGGATTATCAATTCTGGATGGATGCTACAGACTCTATGATAGCAATGGGACATTCAATATTTTGTACCTTATGTACACAATATCTGGTGTGCACAACTGTGATAATAACAATGATTATAGAGAATAGGTCACTAGGGATTGGATGGAGAAACTGCCACAAAACTTGGTAACTGCAAGTGAAATTTTCCTACAAGAAAACATCCATCCTTTTCCTTGTGAAAGATCGTACGAGTTCTGGACTAAGATGTAAACTCGATGTTGTTCAAAAAAATCTCTAGTACTAGTTATTTACAGCGGAAATGTCACATTTTGTGCATTAGTGGAATCCAAACTATCTGTTGTGTTTATTGTTAAGACACATAGTCAAGAAATGTTTCTGAAACATTACTATTCTCATACAAAGAAAGTTTCATCACTGAATACAACTTCAACAAGTGATTTTGTTTAATTGATTTTAACCTATATATGTTACTTATACATTTATTGTTTATGTAGACAACCACAAAGCTATTAAAGCTTATGTAAAACCCTTTCACCTTGACACTACACAACCAGTTCAACATGGTGATTTACCTTCAATAATTTTATAAATATGTTTAATGAGTTCTATTTTCAATTGCCATGGTTTTCAAATTTTCAACAAACTTATTTTTTTACATTTCAGATGATAGATGTGGAAGACGCCAGCACAATGGCCACAAATACACCATCATTCTAGGTATGTTAATCTTGTCAATTTCTAAACAAAACCTCTAATAATCCCCACAAATTTAAAATACAATAAATGATTATGTAGAAAACCAACAATTGGAGAACGTAACCATGGAGGGCATGGAGTTATCTAGCATGAATACACACTCACAACCTAGTATGTTAGCCATGTGTATTTTAAAACAAAATCATTTATAAGGATCAAAAATTTATAGGAAACGATAACTAACAGACATTAGTTTATATGATTGGCATATGGTAGAAGAATTTTTTTAAGGAAATCTATTAGTAAGCTTTAAGACAACAATTTAAAATGAATTATAGAGCTAAGAGTACTCTATGCATCCATGTTCAAGAGACATCGATTTTGGTGAATACTACAGTAACAACAGTACCCAGGTTTCACCAAAAAATCCCATAAACAGTAATATGTCCCACTGGAATCGCCAAGGAATTTACAATCCCAATGTATATTTTTATATTAAATCATCGCATGATCACTGCACCAGTATTTGAAAACATTAATGTTTCACCAAGAAATCGATGCACAGGGATTTGAAAACATTAATGTTTCGCCAAGAAATCTACGTACAAGGATTTGAAAACTTTAATGTTTTACTAAGAAATCAACACATCGGGATTTGAAAACATTAATGTTTTGCCAATAAATCAACATGTTGGGATTTGAAAACATTAATGTTTCACCAAGAAATATACAAAACCTTATTTGGCCAAGAAAACACTCCCGAAATTTTTTCGATATATACACAGAGGTGATATTCTCCTATGATTTTACAATTTACGTATTTGCAAAGTAGTAGAAAGGGATTTACCGAATCAACATATTGCAATTTTCTTACAAAATTTCAAATAAATCCAGGTCTTTCCAGTGCCTGGCTAGTATGTTACAGTTTACATCCTAAAAGCACTTACTGCAAGTGATTTCTCATTTTATTTGAGACAGGTTTTCTTTCATGTCACATTACTTTATCTGTGATTCTACCTTTGTAAGTTATTACAAATCTTGAACATCCTCATCCTCATAACCACTATTATTTTTTATGTCATCTAGAATTGTCCTCTTCTTGCAGAGAATCATAACTAGTATTCCTATCTTAGATACATCTAGATTCTACATTTTATATATATATATATATATATATATATATATATATATATATATATATATATATATATATATATAATCACTTCATACATCTCCACTAGTTGTTTCCATGTACATTCCTTACTTTATTAGTGTATCTTCTTTGAATATTTTTGTTAATGTTCTCTCTTATGAGTGTATATATATATGTATGTGAATATGTATGTGTATATGTATATGTATGTGTATGTGTATATGTATATGTATCTATATATCTATATATATGTACATATACATATACATATACATATATATGTATATGTATGTATATGTGTGTGTATATATATATATATATGTATACATACATACATGTATATGTATATGTATATGTATATGTATATATATGTATATGTACATATGTATATACATATATATGTGTGTGTGTATATATACATATGTATATATGTGTGTGTATATATATATATATATATATATATATATATGCACACACACACACACACACACACACACACACACACACACACACACATATACATACTATGATTTCACTTTCCATTTATTCCACGACCAATACCATGACCATTTATCACTATCCACTAACACTGCCTTGTCCCACAACATACCCGAAGGATAAATAAAAATTTGATACATTCCACAAGTTTTAGGTTCAATAGGGGTATTTCCTTGGGAGACTGACAGAATGGTGATGCATGGCATAGACCTCCTGGGAGCCAGGACCCACTCCAGACTCAAAAGCATATCAATTATGTCTCATTCTATGGGGTTCACATCTACTAGGAGGATTTGGTTGGGAAAGGGAGGTTAGCGCAATGATGACAAACAATAATGTATGAAATAGAGACCATACTAAGATGTCCAAAATGAAAAATTCAAGAAATACAAAAGGTAAAAAAGTTACAGCCCAAAATCCAAATAATTAGCATTTGGAAAAACAAAAGATAGAAAATAAAAGTTGTGGGAAAAGTACAGACATCTTGTCACAAGCATGCTTCTTGTTACCACCATTTTCTTCACTGCAATGCTCTTCAAAAAATTTAAACCATAGAAACATAATGTATTGAATTTACTCCAAGCATGGATTTCCTTCAATAATCTGAGGAGCACAAAATGCTTTCTTTATCTTCACATTCACTTATGGCACTTCCTGTGAAAATAATTGTGTTATAAATCCATCAGAAACTGTATAGTAATACTAATTTGTTTTTATTAATGTTGAGGCAAAGTTGGAATCTACTCTCCACAACAATAATTTTCCAAAAATGAATGTAGGGGTTGCAACACCTCTTCTTCCTCCATGAATATTGCAAAAATGGGATAAGTCTTAGACATCTTTTCTTATCCATGTCATAGTCCAGAAAACATTCTATAATATTTAATATAATGGAAAAACATCAACATCCAGGGATATTTTTAATTCCTGCATCCTTCAAGTTTCTTGAGCTCGTTTTCTAAGTAGGAACACAATAGTATACAAAGAATACCATTACCATGGTTGTATCATATGTGAAACATCGGATCAAATCATTCAAGAGTATCTCAAGAATAGTGATACTTTAGTTGGCTTTGACACATTGAAATTTCATTGTTAAGCCAAAGAACCCTGCATACATTCTCAACCTTGAATTCATAGTCTCATACCACAACGATTCATAGATGAAAGACCATATATTCTATCTCAGATCCTTTGAAATTATGATCACTCTTGGTAATTGGATTATAACAGACTTCATACCTCTGATGAATCAATAATTTATTCATGAGAAAATGCACACCTTATTCGGCTTGATGACAACATTTAGAACCTCTATACAACAGGACAAACCTCTATACATTATGAAAAATCTCATTCATCTAGGGTCCTTTATTAATCAACTAAATACATACCATACCTTAGATGAATCAATGAACTTAGAGTCCTTCACAAGTAGATACATACTATAATTTGATTTCAAACTGAGTACAAGCCCTGAGATCACCTATTTCATGTTTGATTAGCTATAACAAAGACTTCTTATCACTAGAGTGTCTTAGGTTGCTCAACAAATCATTTAAAATTTTAAATTGTTTGTTCTCTTCTCAAACCTCTGATACATATTCAGTTTGCTTGATGTATGCTCCAATTCTTATTATGCTAATGTAACACTCTATCAAAAAATAGTACATGTTAAGTGATACAACATTATTTTTCTTTATACATATTTCTCATGTTGAGATGTCTGTGCACATATCAATTTCATTTAGTCTAACATGTTTTATATTTTTTTATTTCAATGGTCCTAACTAGGACTATCAGTCTTACTTTAAAAATATGGCACCTAAATATGGAAGACTCACTTCACTCCCAGGATTCAAATTATGTTCCAACCCCTTATAAACAGACCTAGAGTATTGGCCACATTCTGAAAAATAGTATCTTATTCTGAGTAACCATCTCAGGAAGCCCATCCTCTCTCCAGCAAGAGCATCCTAAATTCTTCCAAAGTGGATGACCCCATTACATTCAACATGAAACTATTAGATTACAAATATCGATTTCCCTTTCTAGCTACATGATGTTTTCAATGAAAAAAGTAATGCATATTACCTGTGCTCCTTGAATACATGGTCCAACTTCTAATGATGTCGCCACTTTTGATTATTCTACCAACTACCACAATCCTGATTGTCAACCATGTCATAGAGAAAAACACCTTCTAGTACCCAAGTGAATGTTGGAGGTGATAATTCTAGTAGATGGTTGACACCTACTTCATCAATCCTACCATGGCAAGTAGTTTTGCGTTTAACACCTATCTCATCACAAGACACATAGAAAGGCATGAACATGGGACTTAGGAAGGAGTCAACTAGGTTAGATTGAGCTTTTCTAAGTTCCCATAAACTGACAATTTTTGACAACCTCCACATCCACATACATTTCTACAGCCTCCCACTGCTCCAATTCTACCTCCCAAATCTTCAGTTTGCAGCTCGAGATTGGGTATGACCCCTCTTATGCACATCTCAATTTATCCTACCATTGACAATCATGTAGGATAGATCATATCCAAAATATATTTTTATCTACCCCTGACATCCATACTTCCAGATGGACAACTACAGGTGGTTGTTTCCATCACTAGGTACTGAACCCTAATTTTAAGAGAAAAAGTAGGCATCCACTGCCCCCGTCTGAAACATAATGGAGGGACACCATTACCTTCTCAATATCATACCATAGACCATTCCTAATAGTCTTATGAACGCTATAATAGTTCAGCTAGCTCCTTTTCAATACATCCAACATTTTCACAACCCTTAGTAGGTCGTCACCATACCTATAATTATCCTAAACAAAATAAGATGTTTTCTTTCCTTGGTGTCCCACACTTTCCTAATATCTCACTAGTCATACCGTAGTCATTTGTATCATCAATTAAACCCACATTCTTAGTATAATCAAGCTTTTGAGATCTAGAAGACTTCAAACACACAACTGAAGTATGCCTGACACATAGCGGTCCCATACATGGTGAGGTTACTAAACAGTAAATAACATTGCCTTGAAGTCTGTCATGTATGTGGATACCATTGAGAATTTTGTGAGAAAACCTCACTTATTTGTCATTCACAAAATGAGAGAGAATTTACAATGCCGAAAACCTATTGTGAGTTGTCTGATAAAATCCTTTCAAGGCCTATCGGGTGATATTGGGATTACTCCAAAAATTGCATCAAAGTTGGTATAGTGTCGAGGCAACTCAGGGCAACAACACATGTAGAGCTTTCCGTCATACATGGCACTATCTGTATTACTCCAAACAACTCATTGCCCTTATATTAAGGATGTTTC
The DNA here is from genome assembly GCA_019776745.2 of Taxus chinensis. Lineage (NCBI taxonomy): Eukaryota > Viridiplantae > Streptophyta > Pinopsida > Cupressales > Taxaceae > Taxus > Taxus chinensis. Next base: position 197,543,283 of record CM034154.1, read on the forward strand.
CAATTTCCTTGGTATGGCTCCTACCTTTAACCTAGCTTACATAATGGTATCCCATAACATTATATCTTCTCATTCGTACAACTTGCACAGACCTTGTTTTTATGACACTTATAAATCAAAATCACTTCATAAGATACTCCATCATTAATCTCTATGCTGATTAAAAAATTTGAAGACAAATGTTGTACCATTTTATCGCAAAATCTTTGAGATGAGTCTGGTAATCAACTCTCTTTCCCTCTCCCATAGACTAAGATGATCAAGTCCTGTTGAGGTTCTCAATCTTGCATTAAGCACATATCATCAGACCCTCCAAATGGGGCATAATTACTTACAAATTTTGATGAGATCTATTGATCCATGGCCCGGAAACAAGAGCTTCGTGCCCTCGAAGATGGTAAATTATGGAAACCTAGGTCTAAGAAAATCAAGCCTAAGGCATTACGTTCAAGACTTCTTCTAGCAATGGAGGTAATGGGAATAGGATCAGCCAATGCTATTGTTGTGAATTCTACATCTAGAATAGTGGTAAGAATTTGAATCGAACTCAAACTCAACTTGGCAGGACTACACACCCATTGGGGAGTCTTATAACATTGTGTTTGCTCCAAAATTTTAGCAGCTTGAATGATTAAAATCCCTATTCATATCTGTCACTGTTAACATATCTATATATAAACCATCATGGTATCAAGATACCTTATTATTGTGAGGATACCATCAAGTCTGAGGCCATGAAATCAAAAGCTCTTTCAGTTCATTCAGAAACTTCTTCTTCGAGATGTCATTGACCATAGAGTTCAATTATACTCTTGACAATCCAATTGGGTACCTCCAACTTCACAAGCTTGGATTTGTTTAAAAAAAATTTCTCAAATCATTCCTTCATCTATCCATTCTAAACCCAGATAGAATGTCAGACGGATCCTGGGCATGACTATTAATACTAGAAAATATCCTACCACTCAGTATCCTTAGCCACATTGCGTTTCTATAACTGAGTAATGACCCATCAAATGCACATGACTCTTCGAATCAAATCCGATCACCACAATTGGCCCTAGTTAGATCAGGAACAGGACACAAACCATCACATATTATAGGATGCTCCCCTTAGTATACTAGACATGATTAAAATTATCCATCAACACTGATAACCAAATGTCGTTGAACATCCAGAGTTACAAGGATATCTCTCCTTCGATGACCATGTAACTCCCAACAGGAAAATAAAAAATCCCAGGAAAATATAATTATACAATTCACAAATTGATTCATCTAGAAAATAGAAACCATGCCAAATTTTCACCAAAAAACTCCATCACATTTAGCCACAAACATCCCCTATCATGGGCTCATTTTGGGTTCTTATCCTTGATATGAGAAATTTGTGATCATTTTTTAGCAGAATATAAGTTCATCCCTCAACAGGTTTGAAACACTACTCAAACTTGCCATTTTCATAAGATATGACCCTAATTAGTTTTAGATCCCAATAGGAATCATGGTAGTACCTATCAGCAATATTGTCCTGTCATGTCACCATCATAAATCCTGGTCAGAGTACATCTTCATGATACTATACCCCAAGAATCCCACATGGAACAATGAAGGCTCCAATGTTTCCATCTGGATGAACATTTACCATCCTTCTAGATCCATCTGGGAATAATCTTAAGGGTGGAAACCCTATTGGTATAATTATGAGGAATGGTTGTGCATACCATCAAGATACTAGGAAACTGTTGTACTAAAGAATTCAAAGGAACTGCCATGCTATAATTGGAAAGCCTTGCTAACTGAAAGGGAAATTCTACACCAGCAAACATCAAATCATCATCCCTCAGGATCTGAGATGCTAATCAGGAACGCAATCCATGGAATTTCTATCCTTAGTACCAGGTGTGTTTATAGAACCAGTCACCTAACACTACATCAACATCTTGCTGGAAGAGTAGGAATTCTTCTAGTAAATGCCCCACTCCATGAAAATGGGACATCGTTCAACCCCAATAGACTATACGATCCCTTGTGTATACCGTAGAGTTGCTCAGATCAACAACGGGCCCAAAGTATCTATCTCTTATAAAGGGATCCCCTAGAATCACCAAAGCCTTCGCCTTCTAAGGCCAGATGTTTCCATCCTTGCCACTTGTTGGGTTCTTAAAAATGATCCTTTTAACAAACCATACTCAGGGGACAACAAGTCCCTCCTCTTTAATGGGAAAGGTTCCCTTATTGAAAGCAAGCAGTACAAAATTATATACGAAGTGTACAACTTTCAAAGTGTGGATTCCTGATACTTTGAAATGTTTTATACCTAAAGATCATCAGTACGAAAGGATGGAATAATTAAGGAGATGAGTAAGGAAGAACATAACAATACCTTCAGAAAATATAGATGGTAGAGTATCACCTTATATGTATTGAACCAGGGAGTTGCATAATAGAATCATTCACTTTCATAACCAATATAATTCCACATACGTAAAGTTCCAGAAATCATATAAGCAAGAAAAAAAAGTTTCCTATCATAAAAGATGGATGATTCCTAAGTTTTAGACATAGAAAGAAGAAAAGCAGAGGAAGAAAGGGGAAAAACTTCTTGTATTGATTACTTCAAATGTATTACCATTACAGAGTACTCAGGATCCAACCCAAATAAAAGTCGTGGAGAAGATCCATTGAATAGTTTCCAAGAATGGTTATATTTGGTTACAAAAATAATGAAAAATAATTTGAGAAACCGATGTCTGAGTCACTCCAATGTCTTGGCCATTTCCATGTCTAGTAGAAAAACCAAACGCATTAAATCGCATCCATTTAATCTACCATTGCAAACTTTAAATGTGAGCCATCCATGTGGGAAAGATTCAAACAAAGGCAGGCATGAGGATGCCTTTCGCGTTTTGTGCCCTTTGGAGAAATGGCACTTTGGAAAATTTTGGGCCCGCCCACCCACTTTTGATGTGGTCTTAACACGTGGCCTTAATTGATTGGGGATAAAGTCATAGTTTACATTTATAATTTTTACTTCTTTTTCAACATGCGGGCTCAAATACAAAAATTACTCCGCCAGATCACTTCCCCACTTTGACCTTTGATGCGGGCCCTTAAATATTTGAATTTTTACTAGGCATGAGCAGGGCTGTGGATCACTTTTTAACTTTAAGCTCATTTATGAAAACAATTCTCAAATTCACAAATCGACGGCCCACTTTCCCGCTTTGACTTTTCAACGACATCAAAACAAAAAAGGACCCACCTCCTTACCGACGCTTAAAACATGGCCACATGTCCTTTACCGACCAATTCAATATTTCTACATTTTTGACTAAGTCCCTTTTATTTGGTGGAGCCATATATCTGACCCTGGACACGTGGAGGGCTGGCGCAAGTTTGGGACCTACCTCCATATTTTTTCTTTGAAGTTGTGCCACGATGACACATGGAGAGCTCCGCTGGTTCTTTATAATTAGCTGATTTGGGTCATTGAGGCACATTGATGTGGTTATAGTTATTATCCATTTATTCATTTGAATGTGGATAATGAAATTAGAGTAGATGTGGTGATAGTTATTATCCATTTATTCATTTGAATGTGGATAATGAAATTAGAGTAGACATGGATGATGATGAATTGTATGCTCTTATATTTTTATATATAAATTCTACATTGTAGACGGTATTTGTGTTTGATGCATAATCATGATTCATGGATTTAAACTTTATGCAATATTATCTCTGTTTGCAATGAAGGTCATAGTTACATTTATCATTACATGTGGGTGATGACATCTGATATTTTTGATGACATTAGAATGGATCATCCATTATTCATTTAGAATGTGGTGTTATGTGGAAATAGGATGTGGATGTCTTGATAATGAAATTAGAGTAGATATGGATGATGATGAATTGTATGTGACTAGATGATGATAATGGATAATTGTTTTAAGAAAATTAAGAATGTAGTGTGATAGATACATCTTAATACAGTAAGGGCTTATTCTCTATATTTTAAATTTCAAACTCTTTAATATGTATATCATTTCTTCACATTTAATTTCAATCCTTTATATTGAATTGAAATGACAAAGTTCAAAGGAAAACAAAATGTGGTATGACACAGATATCTTAATACCTCTTGTCTTCTTGAGAAAGCTAGATGAACTTTGATTCTTGGGAATTTAACACAAAAAATGGATAAGGATTAGAATAAAAATGGGTGAGTTTCCTGATAATCTCAGTCCCAAGAAGCGAGAGCTTCCTTGGATGGATGTCAACTCACATTTTTCATAAACATCAATTAAATGAAGATATTAAAATGTAGAATTCAGATCTAACCTAAGAAAATAAAAGCAAACCAGAACCTGAACATATCAGAGGTGACACAAATATCAAGAATGCACTACAGAGTGGACATCAACTATACCAGACAGTAAGCATGGCAGAATATGTAGAATCTAGATCTGAGCTTTGAAGACCTTGCAAAATACAACATCAAAGTGGTTTGAAAATTAAAAATACCAATGAAATAATTTTTGTAAATGATAGTATTTGAATAAATGTAAATATATATACATGTAACATCTTCGATGATAACTACATGTAGACACCAAATTTGGGTCTTATGACACCTTGTGCCCCACATCTCGTCTCGCAACTTAACCCTACCTCACCACCTAAACCCTACACACTTAATTATTTATTAATTACCTTATAATTAATAAATCCACATCTCTAACTCTGCCACCTCACCTCGCCACCTCACCATGACCTAGCCCTAACCCTAAACTAACCTAATTAAGACGTATAACTTGGTCCAGACCCACACCCATGACTCATCACCCCTCACCCACACCAAAACGAAACCTAATAATGACTTGACCAAGCCCACAACTGACCCCTTGGGAGAAAAGGAGGGAAAGTTGGCTATTTTACTAAAAATAGCCAACTTTGACCTAACCAACATCGATCCCTACGTGACTGGCGTTGGTTAGGTAACTACCATCGGTTCCCTGTAAATGACCTCCCCCAACCAAAACAAAGGGATCCAAATTCATTTTGTAAGAGAGAGACAAGTGAGAGAGAGAAAAGAGGTTGCAGAGAGGAGTATTGAGCCCAAGACTGTAACTGAGCAACTAGATCATGGTCACACTCATCCAAACATTGGGAGAGTTGGAGGATAGCTTCATCAGCTCACTTCCGATTGTCGGATCATCCCAATTGAGCCTTACCTTTACCACTGCATTCCTTGGACCTGCATCTGCATCAAAAACTAGTAAGTAGTCTCTTTTATTACCTTGTATGCTTCTAGACACTACTTTGAGAAATTTTGATTCACAATGATTATAAGCTCACTCCTGGATCTACCACCCTATAGCACCCTACACCTAACCTTCGTTCATCCATCTCTATATTTCCCCAAAGACAAATTTCTCACTCTCTGAGTCTTCTCTATCACCCCTACTACTCCCCTCAACCATTTACCAACCTTCTGAACCCCATAACCACCATACAACCAACCTCCATTTAAAAAACCCTAAACCACTGCCCTTACTGATATCGGTTATCCCCTACCGGTACCGATTTTATAACCGCAGTTGGTTATCTAGTGACCGGCATCGGCCACTGTGACTTATACCAAAAACTAACCTTTCACCTATTTACCTCCAAACAATCCCATATCCAGCCTTGTCTACCCCTGTAACATGATATGAACGTATCAATAACCAGTGACCAAACAAACAACATGACATTTTATTATTGGTAGTTTAGTATCTATTGCTTTTAGTAACGAGGTACCTAAATCGTGATTTCGCAATAGTTTCTTTATTATCATTTGCATTAATTTGTATTAAAGGGGAACTGACCACCTTCGAAAGGAAGTCTACTATTTCCTAGGCCCAAGGCAGTTCCCTCACTTATTGTTTAACAAAAATCTGGTGGTCTTGCATTCTTATTTACAGGTAGTTCTTCCTAGACAAAAGGAGCTCTTCACAATCGGTCTGATCTCTCTACGATATGCGCACACCTTCCCAACACTCAATAGGTATTCCTCCTAGCCCTAACCCTTATCTGTTTCTCAAGAGAATGAAAAGATAGAAATAACTCTATTCTGGAATAAAATTCTGTGTGAAACATTTTCGCACACCCGGTGGGACCCTTCTCGGGTTGCTTTCTTTCTTGCTTGTTTTCATATAGCGAGCACACTTGCTATTTCTTTTCTTCTAAATATTCACAAAATATTTTGTCATTTTTGGTAAAAGAACTTGTCTTTCTTTCGCATCTTTTCATTAGTAAAATTCATCTTCTTAACCTCTTCTCTTTCTTTGCTTCATCAAATATCATTTTTGATTTGGGTTTAAAACACATGCATCACATTCTTGCTTGCTGTTTTTAATTCTAGTGAACGTAGATTAAGTAACAGGTCGTACACGTGGGGGTGATATCCACGGTATTGATGAGAAATTAATCTTACTCTCACTACACAACACATACCAAATCACATCATAATCTACACAACATCTCAAACATCCCCCCTTCCCGCAGCATTCCTCCACCCGATTGAGGTAGCCTTACAAGCCAAAACAAACTTGACATCTCCCTTAGGTATATTTTTTAGGATTGAAATCATCTTGCATCTAAGGCATAAGCCCAAAGTGATTAAAACTAATCCTAGGGTTAGTCTCTTGATTTGCTTGTGTATCTTGCTTTTGTTTTTCTTTCAATTTTATTTCTCTGTTATACCCTATCTCAGTGATCACTTCAGACAGTTTGGTGGGTATACTAAGCCTTATTATCCCCAAACCAGTAGCCTCTTACATTCTCTCTTTGCCTTCACAGTGACTGACACCGGTCCTCTTCTACCGACATCGGTTACACTGACCGACGCCGGCTACTGTCTGACCGACATCGGTTACTAGACCGATATCAGTTACTGTGTTTCACAGTTCCTGACAAACCAGCAACCTACCAATTCCAACATTTTGTTGCTGTTTCTATTCCTAATTGACTAATTCCCTAATGTATCTTCTTGTCCATGGTTGTTATCACCCAACAACAAGCCACAACCATGGGTTCGCATGCGTGTTCCGTGTCTTTGCCTAAGTCACCCCCTTTGCATCCTATGGGGAATCCTATGGACACCAGTGCTTTTCCCAAGATCCCTGTAGGAGATCCAGACTTTGCCAAATTTTTGGATGCTAATCCTAGCACCGTACAGTATTATTTGTCTCATACACCTGACCGTACACTCGACGGTCAGCTCCTCTTTGGTATACCTGTTAGTATATCCACTCACTTAGACACTTCCCCACCTAATAACTCTACCTCACCATCTTCATCCTTAGCCCCGTCTCCCAACTCAGTGGCTTTGGTGGTTCATACTATTCCAATTGGCCTTCTTTTGGTTAATCTGGGGCCCCACATATCACTACCATCCACTACCCCTACCTCATCTCTCCCACAGATTGCCTCTTTCATAACTCGCTCTCTACCATCTATCCACACGAGCTTTCCCTCTTAGGCTCCGCCTGCCTTTTCATTTTCGCAGACTCATCTAGTGGCCTCAACATCTTATATAGGACACCCTTATTCGGCCACCCCAACACATTCATCATCGTTACCTTATCAAAATTCAACCCCACGATTTTCTAGTAGTGGCTCTTGGCCCAATCCTCCTTCATTTATGATGAAAACACCATCATCTAACCCAACCAATGATTTAATCAAACAAATGATGGAAAAGATGCAAAATATTGAGGCTTCTGTTTCAGGAAGCCGTAACACCCTGACATACAAGCAAGTTTTTTGGGAGCCTATTCATCCTTCTATCTCCCTTCATACATATTCTCCTCAATGGGAATTACCGAAATTTACTCGCTTTAGTAGTAAGGAGGACCCTCAACAACACTTGTGATCTTTTAGACATGCCTGCTATCTGATTGCTCATGATGATGCCTTACTACTCTATACCTTCCCCATGTACTTATTAGGACCTTCCTTGGAGTGGTACAATGCTTTAGCCCAGCACTCAATCTTCTCCTTTAACCAGTTAGCCTAATCTTTCTTTGGATCACTTCTCCATCAATATTGCCAAGAAAGTATCCATTACCGATCTCTATGCCATCTGACAATTTGAAGACGAGTCTATCGAAGATTTCGTTGGATGATGGCGGGGCCTCATCAACTAACTTACTTATGCCTTGCCTCAGGTCGAGCTCATCGAACTCTTTATGTGGGCCTGTGCTACACAAATTTCTCCCACCCTCCAAATTCAAACTTTCCGCACCTTTGATGAGGCCTTTACTATGGCTCAGAAAATAGAGATTCGAGCCTTAGACGATGAGAAATTGAAGTTGCGCAACAAAAACTCAAATTTATGAACCCAAGACTCCACCAACAAACCCAACACCACTAACTCTCATGCATCGGCTGCTTCGAAATCAAAAGGATCCGTACACTTGGTGACAATCAAATCTCAAGCACCGTCTAATACCCAGCTAAAACCCACCTATAGGTATAAAGCCAAGCCCATCAAGTACACTCCCTTGGGAGAAACTTATGATGTGATCTTAGACAAATTGCTTAAAGCAAGAGCTATCACCTTTCCTCCTGTTAAGCCTCACTCTGGGTTTTTTTCCACCCGTGTCATACCTTCTTGGTATAAAGAAAATGACTTCTGTAACTTTCATCGCATGAAGGGACATAGCCACGAAAACTGCAAGATGTTGAAAAACATAGTGCAGGAAATGGTTGATGCAGGGGATATAACCCTCGATAATCCTAATTCCCCTATTAATCAAAATTTAAAAATCTTCAACAAACCATTTCCAAACCATTTATCTAATAGTAACACAAACCAAGAAACCTCAGCTGAGGATAAGAGTGTGCATGAGATTCATGCGGTTTTCAACTTCCAACTAAGGGATTCCATCGAGGAAATTCTAAATCGAGCCTCTTCACCAATGTAGGGGTCCTCGCCCCCTTCTCCTTCCTCAGGACAAGAGGAAAACCCCCATGATTCCTTTACCCATAAAGGAATCAAACCGCCCAGAGTTCTCTTCTCACATAAGAGCCTTCTTACACCACATCCCTGTAAGACTATGAGCAGATGTTATCCAACCTATCTATTTCCCAAACATCTCCTTCCACCACTCTTGCTACAAAAGAAGAAGGATCGCTACTTTTTCTGTCATCCTTAGAAGAGAAACCCCTCAAGCCTACATCACCAAATTCCTTAACCATGACAGATCCTCTAGAACATGCCCTCCTCCCTATCAGTTCTTCATCACCTAAATCTTTCCAGCAACCGGTTGACCTCTTAACACCCATTGATACAACACCTCATTCGCCCCCTGTATCACACCCACAGTGGATCGGAATCACAACCCACTTCTCTTCCATACCAAAATTCCCATCCACACGTGACGATTTTCATCCCCTAGAAGATAGACGAGTCTTATGGGAACGTTTGAGTACACCATGCTCTATTCAAATGCAGATGACTAATTCAGACAACTTTACCATATGCCTGAAGTTTTTAAAAAAGCTCAAAATGCCTATGTCCTCACCTTCACCCCCCTCATCTCTACCGAATACCTCATCCTCCTCTATCAACCTAACTAAACCTTCCCTTACGCTTGGGACTTCTCCAATACCCAACATAACACACCCACCTAAATGGTTAGATTTATCCAAAAATAAAGTCGTCAATCCACCTAGGAGATAGACCCAATCTCCTTGAGTCCAATCTATGCCTCCGCCAGAACTAAAACCCTCGCCCCCGATCACACCGGTACAGCAAGCATGGTTTTAACCCTCACCTTCACACCTACCTTATATATTGGGGCCTCACCCCTCCACCTTGCCTTAATACACCATGCCTCCCTCATCTTCTTTAACACGACCTGCACCTTTTGCACCCATACAGAAATCCACAAGCATCTCAACACTGTCGCCCCAAGTATCCTACCTACCTACTAACCCTAAGTAAACTCGATCATCAAAGGACTTGTTTTCTGTCGCTCCTCTTTCCCTGTGGTTGTTTCCTGTCACCATGCCATCTACGGCCTCATCATCTAACTAGCTAAACATGATTTCTGTGCAGAAGAAGCCACGCCTAATTAAACCCAACCATCAAAATCCCTTACCTAAACCACCACCCATACGAACCACTCATACCCGACCATTATCAAAACAATAAATAATCTCACCCACTCAATCAATAGCCTCATCTTCATCTAAATTTGACCCACTCAAAGGATCTTATGCCAAGATCCTTGATATGTTGGTAGGGGATGCGACCATTTCCCTACCCCCACTCAGACCCTATGATCCATCTAAACATCGACCTATAGGTTATGATGAATCTAAAATCTGTGCCTACCACCGCACACCAGGACACAATGTAGAAGGATGCAAAGCTTTGAAAGCCATCTGTCATTTAGGTTAGGGATTTAATACCTATAACCGTCGGAGCCAACATCTACCTATAATACTTGGCGTCATCTGTCACGGTCTCGACTCTTGCCTCTTGCTCTGTCTGGACCCATCGCCTGAATCCCAACCTCAACAATCCTGTCTCTCCTACCTGGATTGGTCGGCCCATTTGTCGCACACACACACACATGTAATTTTCATCTTGAGGGAGATTTCCAATACAACATGTTGTTAGGCCCGCCCTTGGATCTAGGCTATGGGATGCATTCCCTCCACCTTACATAGATGCATAAAATTTGAGTATGAGGGGAAGTCATACACCGTCACAGCTGATGCTTCCCCCTTCAAAAATTACAATATGTTATATCGCCCTAATGATGTGCTTGTACTAGTCAAGGCACCCATTGATCCGACCCAACCATCTACTTCAACCATGCCTCAACCATCCACCTTAGCCGCACCCACACCTTTGACCAATGAAACCACCAACGCGAATACCTCTTCCTTCCCCACGGACAACATCCCAACCTTGGATCCCTTGGTAGGTGTTTTTTAATGCCTTACGTTGGGGGAGTACCTCCTATACAATGTTAGTACCTTCCATACCCCACAAGAGTATGGACAGTTAAATGCGCATCCTACCTACGACTGTCGTGTGGGGGAGGTGATCTCCTACGGACCACCTAATTGCCGCACCGACCTAATGTATGGCTTATACCAGGGTGTCAACGCATCCTCTATCACCCCTTAACCTCCCCTTGGTGTGGTTCCCTTCCAATCTGATTTTCAATATCTAACCAACCGTCGTTAATAAAACCTTAACCAAAATTCTCATGAAAGTTGTTAACGATTATGGAAAAAACTGGCATGATCACATCCCCTTTGCCCTTTGGGCTTATCGTACTAGCATTCATACTTCCACTAATGCCACACCATTATTTTTTGTGTATGGTACCGAGGTTGTCTTGCCTCTCGAAATACAAATCCCTTCCCTCAGAATATCTCTCCAGGATATTCTCACCAATGATGACTTCCGCCAAGAGCGGTTAGCCTAATTGGAGCTTCTTGACGAGCGTCGTCTTACAACTCTTGATCACCTTCAAATTTATCAAAAGCGCATCAAGCGTGCTTATGATAAGTGAATTCATGAGCGTACCTTTAAGATTGGTGATCTTGTCCTCAAAGAGAATCAACATGTAACCAAACTAGAAAAGAGAAAACATGGAAAATTTTCTCCTAATTGGATTGGGCCTTACATTATCACTCACACTTATGAATCAGGTACTTATCGTTTAGCTTCACTTAATGGTAAACCTAAGCCTGAACCCCTTAATGTTTTGCATCTCCGACCATTCTACTGTTGAATTTAGTGTTGCATCACTTCTTATCTACCTTGCGCTCATCCCTTGAGCTCATTTACCACCTCATACACCTTGTTTCGTGCATCTCAAAGTAGAATAAAACTCACGTGGTTTGATCATCACCTTCTCTTAAATATGCCTTCCCCTTTTTAGTCTGGTCCATGACTTAAAAGTATCAAAATAACAAGTTCTCAATTATATAATTCTGGGATATTCTTGAGTCAAACTTTCTGCAAAACTAGATGCTTCATGCCAAACGGACATCTAGACCTCTAAGCTATAAACTAGACTACTCCCTCGAAAGATAGCTATGTGAAAATCCGCATCTGCTATCATAAGTAGACTACTCCCTCGAAGGACAGCTATGTGCAAAGCTGCATCTGCTACTATAAGTAGAATGTTCCCTTGAAGGACAGCTATAGAAAGTAAGCCTCTATCATAATCTTCTCGCATTGATCAGCTTCGTGAAGACCTCAAGAACAACAAAATGTATATCCCATATAGACTTCCCACATCGATCAGTCTATATCCAGAAAAATAAAAGCAGTATTCAAAAGCACTTTTGAGTCATGGACTTGTCTATTTAGGTTTGGTTCTCTTTCATCAGAATAATCACCTTATAACAAGTTCTTTGCGCCCCAGCTATACCATGCACCTCACCTCACCATTCTTCAAAACAACAAAACTCAAGGGACGTGACATATATCCGATATATTGTGATTATTAAACTCTTTTCACCTATCAACTTCTCACCTATGCAAGGTACCTAGGGATTCAAGCTCATCCTAAGATAATATGTGGTTTGTTTAGCTCTTTCCAACTATGGGACACTTTTGCCTCTTTTACCCGAATCTAGGATTATGTGTTGACCTTAATCAGGAAACGATTTCCTATGCTTAGGTAAGCTAACCCTCGCTTCACCTATACCCACAACAACACCGCCAATACCTTACCAACACCAACAACATTACCCTACCAACATCAAACTTTTACCAACCAAAAAATTGCCTAACCACAACCAAATTGCCTGAATTCACCTCTCCCTGGTCCTAAGGGAGAACTACATCGGTCTGAGGCCCCTCCTTGCTTTGTGCAATGGGCTATGTAGGCAGAACTTAGGAGACATGGGGTCTCCCACGGTTAGCTCGACCATCCCCTACCATAACCTATCATGTGTTGTGTTTTCCTTAAAAATATAAATATTTTCACATATTTATATTGATAACACTCACCTTTGTCCTTTATCAATCCAAACATTCAAAACACAAACATTCTTATTATTATCATAACTCAAATCAACATACATATTCAGTTTTATTTAGATGTTAAACAAATACATCTTCTCTATTATCGACGCGCAGGTCGGAGTCCTTATTTATTCTTCTACCCCTATATATGAAACTCACTTAACCTAAATCCTGCCTGCTTATTTTAACCTAACTCCTGCCCTTATCCACCAATCTCCATTTTTCACCACATCACCTATCCCTGGCTTTGCTAAATAGCCTTATTTTGAATTCATCGGCCCGACCTAAGGCCAAAACTCACCAATCGGACCAACCCAAGGCCACAACCAACCAATCGGCCTGACCCAAGGCCGCAACCAATCAATCGGCCCGACCCAAGGTCGCAACCAACCAATCGGCCCGACCCAAGGCCGCAACCAACCAATCAGCCCGACCCACGGCCGCAACCAACCAATCGGCCCGACCCACGACCGCACCCAACCAATCGTCCCGACCCATGACCGCACCAATTAAGTACCTCGACCGAGGCCCGTAAATTATGACTCTATCCACCCATCATGTAGTTTTTTGTTTAATCAATCTCACCTGTTCGTGTTTTAGCATGACTAGGATTCTTGAATTGATCAGCCGACCAGCTTTGCCTAGACCGAGAATGTGAAGTTTATCTCAACCAAACCAACCATTTGGTACTACCGAACATGCCTAAATGTTCCGGTACCTTACCCATTATATCCCCTAGAGCTACTTCCTATGCCTTGGATACCAGGATTATATCAACCTTGTTTGGATAAACTATCGACCTTTGCCTATGAATTGCTTATTTGCTCTTCAAATCGTGTACCCTGGTCGCACTACTACATTTCAACATGTGTCTGCTTCCTTGAACTTACCCCACCATCTTACCATCATCTCATCATCATTCACCCTTTATCAACCCTATCCTTGATTCCACGTCACCTCAATCTGTGATATATTTGAGGGGGATTACCTATACCCTTAACTGGGGCAACCACTTCTTATCATTGTCAGTGCAGCTTTACAAGACAAGCTACACGACAACAAGGGGCAAATGTAGACACCAAATTTTGGTCTTACGATGCCCTGTGCCCCACATCTCATCTCGCAACCTAACCCTACCTCACCACCTAAACCTTACACACTTAATTATTTATTAATTACCTTATAATTAATAAATCCACATCTCCAACCCTGCCACCTCACCTCGCCACCTCACCATGACCTAGCCCTAACCCTAAACTAACCTAATTAAGACCTATAACTTGGTCCAGACCCACACCCATGACTCATCACCCCTCACCCGCACCAAAAAAAACCTAATAATGACTTGACCAAGCCCATAACCGACCCCTCAGGAGAAAAGGAGGGAAAGTTGGCTATTTTACTAAAAATAGCCAACTTTGACCTAACCGACATCAGTCCCTATGCGACCGGTGTCAGTTAGGTAACCGCCATTGGTTCCCTGTAAATGACCTCCCCCAACCAAAACAAAGGGATCCAAATTCATTTTGCAAGAGAGGGACAAGTGAGAGAGAGAGAGAAGAGGTTGCAGAGAGGAGTATTGAGCCCAAGACTGTAACTGAGCAACTAGCTCACGGTCACACTCATCCAAACATTGGGAGAGTCGAAGGATAGTTTCATCAACTCACTTCCGATTTCTGGATCATCCCAACTGAGCCTTGCCTTCGCCACTGCATCCACATCAAAGACTAGTAAGTAGTCTCTTTTATTACCTTGTATGCTTCTAGACACTACTTTGTGAACTTTTGATTCATAGTGATTATAAGCTCACTCCTGGATCTACCACCCGGTAGCACCCTGCACCTAACCTTCATTCATCCATCTCTATATTGCCCCAAAGACAACTTTCTCACTCTCTGAGTCTTCTCTATCACCCTACTACTCCCCTCAACCATCTACCAACCTTCTAAACCCCGTAACCACCTTAGAACTAACCTCCATTTAAAATCCCCTAAATCACTACCCCTATCGATATCGGTTATCCCCTACTGGTACCGGTTTTATAACCGTGGTCGGTTATCCAGTGACCGGCATCGGTCACTGTGACTTATACCAAAAACCAACCTTTCACCTATTTACCTCCAAACAATCTCATATCTAGCCTTGTCTATCCCTGTAAATTGATCTAAACGTATCAATAACTAGTGACCAAACAAACAACATGATATTTTATTATTGGTAGTTTAGTCTCTATTGATTTTAGTAACGAGGTACCTAAATCGTGATTTCGCAATAGCTTCTTTATTATCATTTGCATTAATTTGTATTAAAAGGGAACTGACCACCTTCGAAAGGAAGTCTAATATTTCCTGGGCCCAAGGCAGTTCCCTCACTTATTGTTTAACGAAAATCTAGTGGTCTTGCATTCTTATTTACAGGTAGTCCTTCTCGGACAAAAAGGAGCTCTTCACAATTAGTCTGATCTCTCTACGATACACGCACACCTTCCCAACACTCAACAGGTATTCCTCCTAGCCCTAACCCTTATCTGTTTCTCAAGAGAATGAAAAGATAGAAATAACTCTATTCTGGAACAAAATTCTATGCGAAACACTGCATATCAAAAATAGTCTTCTCAATCAATATTTACATCTGCAAAATTATAATGGTATTTATGTAAAACTATAAACAATTAAATTAGAATCTATTTATATGAAATTGAATAAATAAGAATAGTTAAAGTGTAATGTCAAGGTGATACCTATTTAAAGCTGAAATAATCCATTATCAATAGCTTCTTTGTATTCAATATTTGCATCTGCAAAGTTTGAAGATGCACCACTTCCAGTCTCATCGTTGAGATTACTTGGACTTGTAGCAATATTATTTACACCTCTTCTTTTAGAAAGGGAATTCCAGTGTGCAATAACTATGTCAAAAGGAAAGGTTCCAAATATTAGTGATAAACATAACACCTTATGTAACTTTCGACATTTGTATCCAACCTGTTTCTCAGTTTTGATTTAATAAAATAATAAGCACTAAAAACTCTTTCATCCTCCACGGATCCCAAAATCATTGTTTGGCACAACTCGTACAACTAAAAATATTCACTAATGTCTTCTTGTAACACACTACTTTGGTATATTTTTCACCAGATCCTTGTAATAGCACCACTCTCTGAAGGTTGGTCTAAGATTTTATACTGTGACCTCATTGTCGTTGCAAAATTAGTTGATTGAGTCTTTATTAAATCAACATTCAGTATACCTTTTATTTAGTTACCCTCTACCTTTGATTTATTGTTGAAATGGTCCAAAATTGTACCCATGTGTTTATGAAAAATCTTACCTACAAAATCAACACGACCACCTTCTGTATTCCAAAAATTTGGATTCATCACACCCATGGCTTCAAGAATTTTTTCTTGGTTGAAACATTCTATAATTTCTAATGCTAAGGATTCTTCAATTTTTCTGAGTTTTATTCTTGTTTCAATTACTATAGAATCAAATAGATTTTGTGTCACAGTAACTTCTTCTTTTTCCGTCGATGTAACGTCTTTACTTTTTTACAGAATGTGCAGTTGTATCTCTTTCCTTCTAACATGGATACAAAGGTGATCATGGATATTAAATCTCAAAAAGTTATTGGGATGGTTAAGATCCAATAAAAAATTCCAGTTATCAAATACAGGTGTATCAAAATGATCTGAGGAAGTGTACAAGGCATCAAGACTCATACATACCATTTTTCTCATCCGTACAAAATCAACAATATAGGTTAATTTTCCCTGTGCATGTTTCATCAATGTATTGATCTCCTACAGCATTGGAAGAATTCCTACCAATGTAAGAAATGTCTCCAAATTAGTTAGATGAAACAACAAGTCCCTCACCCTATCAATTTCATGACGATATTTGTGCATGAAACCAACCAACAAAGGATACTCCTCACACACTTTGCATGCAGGCTCATACAATGAAATCCACCTTGTCTCAACATCCTTCAGAAGTTTTTTGGCATCTATAATACCTATGGAAAATTAGTGAAACTCAAGAAATCACTTTGGGTTACTTGCCTTATAGGCATGTAGTTCTCTTATAACCTCTTCTACTTTTGCAATGTTTTCATATTTGCTAACGATTTTATATGCTAAATTCATTTTGTGAGCCATACAGTGAATTACTACCATATAAGGGGAAACTGATGTTTGCAATCGAACACACAGCCCAGTTCTATGACCCTGCATGACTGATGCCCCATCTTCTCCCACACATACCAAATTCATAGCAATTTCATTCGCATTCATGCCAGCAATTTCTTTCAAAAGAGAAAAACTAGTTTATATAGGTTTTCTGCATTGCAATTTTCAACCATTTTCTGAACACCCAATAGGTACAGAGTCCTCATATGATTTTATAAAGTCTAAATATGGATACATACCCATGCGGTGTTGTCAACAGCAGTCACTTCATCAATTGACAAAGAGATAAAATTTACATTTTTTACACACTCTTTCAAATCTTCCTTCTCAATCATAGTAAGGCATTTAGCCATTTCCCATGCACTGTTGTCTGACTAGTGAGACTGGGGAACATTCTACATTCCATTATATTGATACAAAGGTTTGAAATTGATGAAATATGAAATCGGTCTTCCTTTCTTAAGGATGTGGAATAAAGTAAAAAATTGTATGATTTTAGCACACAAATTTGATTGATTCATCTTACCAATTTACGTTGTGATCGTTCCACCATTTTCTATGAGAAGTCTGCGTATTTTTTAATCACCCTCATATTCTGTCACATATTTCACATGCATGCATTCTTTTTCAGTTTTCCATATGTGTGTTTTTATTTTCTATCCATCTTCCCTAGTTAAAGTGAAATATTGTTTTCCATAGTGTTTTACAATTGTGTCCAACTTCAATTGCATTTTTTGTTGCCTTCCCAATTTCCATGTACATATTGTACACGAACATTCCAATGAAATTTATTTAGAATTAGCTAGTTGTACAGGCTGAATAAATGGAAATTTGGCAGCCCAGTAAAACTTGTATGTCCTCCCAAGAGTCCACATATTCCTATTCATATTCATAGTTTTACTTTTACATGCAAAGCTTTCAGGAATATCACGATCATCAGGTTTCCTTTTCAGTGAACCACTAGTTGCATTTGAATTTTGTGTTGTATTTTGCACTACTAGAATATCTTCAAGCCCTAACATGGTATCATTATAGGTGTCATTTGGTTGATATTGAGCAGAATGCATGTCCACTTCCATAACACCTTCCACACAATCTGTTCTCTGATTGATTTCAATGGGAGCTCTATGGGTGTTGGTGATTGTTAAAACTGAACCAACAAAGTTTCCAAAATACTTGAACAGAGACTTTTGAGTTTTTTTGTAACTTTTTGGGTGTTCTAAGCACTAGCAGCTTCCATTGTTCCCTAGCGTGTGTCAACAAATGAAACTTGTCACACATCAATAACACAGTTACATGTCACGCGTTAAAAGGTTATTCTTGTCGCCCGTCAAAAAAACCTTCTTGGCACCTGTCAAGAGATCCTTCTTGTCAACCGTCAACAGATATAACTTGTCACCCATCAACAGATCTTGCTTGTCGCCTGTCAATAGATTCTACTTGTCGCCCATCCACATAGCCTTCTTGTCACCCATCTATAGATCCTTCTTGCTTCCCATCGACATAATCTTCTTTTCACTTGTCCTCATAGCCTTCTTGTCACATGTCCACAGACCCTTCTTGTCACCCATCAACAACACATCAGTTGAATGCTTTTGTTTGAAAAACTATACTTTTGTGTATTGGAATTTGTTGCTTAGCAAGTTATGTAATTGATAATAGATATGCCCCCATGTGGACTGTGGAATGAGTTAGCAAATAGTGTTCTACCAGGAGAATAATATAGGATTATATATGGGATATTATAAAGATGTAGGCGAAGCCGACCCCTAAAAAAATTTAAACTTTAATTTTTAGGCGAACATTTCATTGAATATTCGCCAAAAAATCACCTTTTCAATTTTTTATAAAATGGAATATTCACCATTTTATGAATATTCACCACTAAAAAAATTCCTAAATCCAATATGTGTGATTTTGGAGTTAAGATAATTCCAATATTTAACATTTTGGAATCCAAAACAAGTAGTTTTGGATTCCAATATTGGCTATATTTTTTTGTTTCTCAGGCTGGAATAAGTCCAAATTTAGTGAAATGAGTGTTTATATTGTAAAGGACACATTTGCATGGAAATGTGTATGCCCATTTTGTGGGCATGGGTGGAGAGAGGGTTGGGAGAAGGGAATTTTCTTCAAATAATTCAAAATCTAGGCTTCAAATCCTCTAGAGCAATAGAAGATCACCAATAGTAGTGGAAATCATTATGTTTTTTGTAATCAAGTGGTAGTGATTAGTGACAGTGGTTACAAACGTGATTTTTAGTGAGGTGATGAAGACATAGTGAGGACCCAGAGTCATTATTTTATATTTACATGTTCATTAAGGCCCAAACAATCATAAGAGAGTAATATGAGAGAAGCAGAGGCTCGTGCCCCACTTGCAAGAGTTTGAATGTGAACAACATATATATTATTCATAGTTATGTAAATTGAATACATTGTGTGTCACTTTCCACATTTGATCATATGATCTCAAATAGATGTGTCTTCTTGTTCCTAATCAAAAGTATAGTGAGGTCATGCCCATTACTCAATTCAATTTACGATAGGTCTCCATATATTATTGTTCATTTTTAATTGTAATTGAGCATGCAATTGTATTATAGATAAAATCAAATGGTCATGCTAGAGAACTCATTGAAACACACAAATTTATATTAATCTACATACCAAATGAGACTAGTTTACATGTTATTGAAGCTACTCCAATCATTAAGGTTTGTTATTCTCAATATTGTTATTGTCTAAGGGCCTTAAAAAGTTTAGATAGTTTTTTTTTTCCATAAGGCCCAAGATGAGTTATATTTTCATCAAGGTTTTAGATATCAATGCACAATTAGGGAAAAGAGGAACTCTATTTTTCACTTAATCTAATTGAAAACACAAAAGTTTGAGTTATAAGATCATGATTTGGAAATAGGCTAACTCGATCATCAAAAATGTTTGGACCTATATGCTACTCGTGTTTAGTATCTAGACACTCTAAATGTTGTCATGAGAATACAAAATATTCTTGATAAAATTATGTGTTTGTCACAAGATTTATGGGTTAGGGCCCAATTACTTATAAGCATGCAAATCCATTAATATAGGCTACAGATCAAGAGATAAATTTAGTTAAGCCTAAATGTAGCACACCACCTCTTATGTCTACTTTTGGAATTGAATAGTACATGTTTATTTAGCTTAGATATAATGGGGGTATGTGTTACAAGATAATCATAATCCATTTATTTGTAATACAATACCCTAAATTTAAAATTGGGATTTGTAAATAATGTAACCTTAGTCTTTGTATATGTAAACTTATATTTTAAAATCAATTTTTATATAATTATATTAAATTGGAGTTTATGGTAAAATTTGAATCTAGGTGGGTTAGAAAGATGTTGATTCTCATTATCAACTAATCAACATCCAAAGGCACTCAATGTTGAATTAACATAAATTTATTTTATAAAATTCCATAAGCAACTCAACATAGGTAAAAAACCTATACAATTTCTCGTGAGAACCTACAAATTCGACCTTGAAATTCTACTTCCTACAATAGCCACTCCTGATTTTCAAGTGAAGATACTAAGTTTTACATTTCCTTACATGTTGAGTTGTGGAGCTCAATTACTTCGGTTTAGCATGCAATGTGAAACTTGCTGGAAAATATAGTAACTGTCATCAATTAGGGGGGAACCGGTATCGGTCAAACAAGGAGGAATGGGCTAACTGAAGTCAGTTACATGTGCGAGAATTTTTTAATTAAATCTCAAGAATTAGATCTATTTTTAGCATTAAAATATATTTTTTGATTGTAATTGCATGGCTAAGTGCCCTAAGTCTATAAACGACTATATAAGCATAAAAGCTAGGGTTTAGAAGTAGAGAGAATTAAGAACTTGTAAAAATTGGTGAGTGAGAGAATTCTTGGTGATGAAGAAAAAGCTTGAGAGAAAGAAACTATTGTACATCTGAGAGGGTGGAAGATTTTAAATCTTCATTGTATATCTTATTAAAGATTTGGATAATAGATTGGCTTGTTTCTTTGTGGACGTAGCCCACACTGGGTGAACCATGTTAAATATGGTGTTGATTTATGTATCTTGTTTTGTATATTTCTTCTGGTAGAATATCTACTTTTATTTGCATGTATGATTAGATTTGATATATTGTATGTACAACCGGTGTGCTAACCCTAACAACTAGTATCAAAGCTTTGTTTGAGGGTTTTGTGTGTTGATAGATTTACTCACATAGGGTTTTTTTATTGAGTGGGAGCTACAACAATGGTAGAAGAAAACAAATACAAAGTAGAGAAATTTGACGACCAAAATTATCAATTATGGAAGATGCGGATTGAGGATTATTTGTATCAAAGAGATTTGTATTTACCATTGGATGAGAAGTCTAGACCTAAGAAGTTGACTGATGAAAAATGAAAGATTCTTGACAGAAAGGATTTGGGATCTATAAGATTGAGCATGGAGACATACGTAGATTCCAATATTACAGAAGTGACTTCTACAGTAGAGTTAATGAAATCTCTTGCTAATTTATATGAAAAATATAGTGCTTCAAATAAATTTTATTTGATGAAGAAACTATTTAGTTCTAAGATGCATGAAGGTGGATTTGCATCTAGTCATTTGAATGATTTCCAATCTATTGTAAATCAGTTAAAATCAGTTGAAATACCATTTGATGATGAAGTAAAATCACTTTTATTATTGTTCTTTGCCTGATAATTGGGATAACTTGGTAATGAATATTAGTTATACAACACTTGCTAATAATATATTGAAGTTTGATGATGTAGTTAGTATAATCTTAAATGAAGAAATTCACAGAAAGAGTACAGAGGAAGCATCATATGGAAATGCTTTGAATGTAAAGAGTAGGGGTAGGAACAAGGAGAGATCTAAAACTAAGAGTAATGGGAAATCAAAGTCAAGGGATAGCAGATCTAAATCCAGAGGTAACGGAATTACTTGTTGGAAATGTGGAAAGAATGGACATGCAAAGAAAGATTATTGGTCAAAGGATAAAGAGAACCAACAACTAGAAAAATGTAAAGAATAAAATCTTGCTACATCAGAGGTAATGTAAGATGCTCTTATTCTTTGAATCATGGGTTTTAGATTCAAGAGCTTCTTTCCATGCAACCCCTAGTAAGTGTTATTTCAGAAATAATGTCCAGGGATATTTTGGGCATGTTTATTTGGGTGATGATGAACTTGTAGTATTACTAGTAAAGGGGAAGTTCATCTAAAATTGTAAAATGAAAATACATGGGTATTGAAAGATGTGAGGTATGTGTCAAGCCTCAGGAGGAATATTATTTCTGTAGGGCAACTAGATGAATCTAGTTGCATGGTTACTTTTACATGAGACTCTTGGAAATTCACCAAGGGTGCTTTTGTTGTGGTAAGAGGTAAGAATGTAGGAACGTTATATTTATCTACCTATATTATCTACTTCATATTTAGATGCATGCATGTGACATAACTGGTTGGGCCGTATGAGTCAAACATAAATGCAGATCTTAAAGGCTAAGGGTAAGTTGTCAGATTTGAAAGATTTAGATCTTGATTTATGTGAGCATTGTATCTTTGTAAAGAAAAAGAGAATGAGATTTCTCAAATTGTGGAAACTAAGGAGTAGAAATTAGAGCTTGTACACTCATATGTGTGGGGACTGTCGACATTAAAATTTTCCTCTGTAATTTCTATTTTATTAATGTATGTGTTAGGAATAGGATGTTGTTAAGTATAATTAGTAGTGACGTTTGATAGAAGATAACGGTGCCATCAGTACAGTGCCGCCAATAATGTAGAGTACGGTAACATTCAAAGTACAATAGGAATGTTGTAAAAAGTAAATATTTGTCGTAAGTGGTCCGGTAATGTTAAAATGTCAAAGTTGGGATAAGTAGAGAAGTACGGTCTACATGATTAGGAATTAGAAATATTATATTTGTAATAAGGACAAAGAGTGATGTCATAAATATTTTGTGTATTTTATTTGTGAAAAATTCTAAAAAGGTGGAACCCATGTGAGATGATAAGGTTTATCTTATCTTAGAAGATAAGCCTACATGTAAAGGCAAGAGTTTAGGCATGGAATATGATTGGCTGGAAGAGATTTCATATCCTATCTTAGAGATAGGGTGGATAAGCCTGAATTCCTATAAATAAAGAGGCCACCCCTCTCATTTAGCATAGAAAGAAGTAGTGAGAAATATTGTATGAGTAAATATGTAAAGGAAGCCATCATTTTGAAGGTGTGTTAAAGAAGCCATTAAGAGGTGTAATTGTGAAGTTTCTCCCATAATTATTGTTGAAAAGCAAGTGAAGTCAGTAACACTTGAAGTATCTCATGGGTGAGATTGTAACAATTTCATGTTGATATTATAATTTACACTTATATTTCAGATTTATCATCATTCCTTCTTATCATAGTTTATGGTATTCTTGTTTTATGTTTGTTGTGTTTCTAAATTCCATCCACCAATCTAAAATCTGTGCATAGTAAATAATCATAGCACGAGGAGTTCTCGGTAAAGATTTATTATAGTACTAGATTGGTGATGACATTTTAGTTCCATTACCGGGACCATTCCTCGTTGGTGGATTTTCTGCAGAGATATTCCCACTTAGTCAGAAATCATTTGGAGGATAACCTTGTTTTTACCGTGCATAGGAGTTACCATGGTAAATTCACCTTTACCGTGAATAGTATTTACCACAGTAACTTCATTTTTTATTGTGAATAGTGTTTACCACAGTACCTTCATTTTTACTGTAAATAGTGTTTACCACAGTAAAGTCAGTTTTTACCGCAGTAAGTCAAGTTTTACCATAGGTTACCGCGGTCATTTCTATTTTACTGTAGAAAGGTGTAAAGTCACTTTATATTGTAGTAAGTCTAATTATTTGTGCACATAAGTCTTACTGATTGTACTTGTGAGTTGGTATTTCACTGTGGTTATATTTAAAAATAGGAAATATTCCTATTTTTTCAGCCCAATCTAATGAAGATGCTTCCTCTTTCATTCAAAAGTTTAAACGATCTTACATTTGTAATGACCTCATAAGAAAGGAACAATGGACTGAAATTTTTTCTACCTTTTTGGATGGTTCAGCCCTTAGGTGGTTTGAAACACTAGATGATAATGTGAAAAACTCATGGGATTTATTAACTGAAAGTTTTCTTAAAGCATTTGGTGAATAATAAAAATATAAATATTTCATGATCGATATCCCAAGCTAGCTCAAGGAGAGAAGGAGAAGATAAGAGATTATCATGCTCGTGTTCTAGAGCTAAGAAGGAAGCTCGATGCCTAAATCCAGAAGGAAGGATTAGCGGATGGGTTAATGAATGGCGTAGATAATCTCCTTTGTAAGCATTTCATTCTTAGGATGAAGCCAGAGATCAGACAATGAGTGAAGTATGACCACCCAGCTACCATTGAACAAGTAAAGGAGATTGCAAGAAGGCAAGAATAAAGCATGGAAGAGGAGCCCAAAGAAATTGTTGTTAAAGTAGAGCCTACACCAGCACCTTTGGTCCAGAATCCACAACCACTCTCGGTGAGCACAAATCTTTCTCCTAGTACATCTATCGATTATGAAGATCTGCTAGAGAAGATGGGCCAGTTAACTATTAATCTTCTTCAGGAAAAAGAATTTAGTTCTCAAGGAGGATATAGAGGTCTAAAAATAAATATTTCTGAAGTTGTATGTTATGGTTGTTATAAAAAGGGTCATTACAAGTATAATTGTCTAGATATAGCTTCTACATCTGGTACAAGAGATAATGATAAAGGAAAAGCACCTGTGAATTATTTTAATGTAGTAGATAAGAGCATAAATAATGAAGTAGATGTGTTTGTAACAAAAAGAAAGAAAGAAAAAGATAACCAAGATGGAAATGATCCTAAGAAGATGAAAGGAGAAACTAGTAAGAAACATAGGAGAAGAAAGTTGGGTGTGCAGGATTTTTCTGATTTTGCAGGGACAAGGACCATACTCCATCTTAGAAGATCTATCCAAAAGGCCTACAAATATTACATATGGTCAACTCTTAGCTATGTCTTCTGAGAAGAGGAAGGAGCTACGAAGTGGACTCAATGCTCGACAAAGGAAGGAGGTTGAGGTCCCTATTTTGGAGGCAGAGGTGAATCCCTACGCTTCACAAGCTAAGGTATTATATAATGATATTTCAATTCATGATGTCTTAGTTGATGGAGGTGTTGCAGTTAATATAATGATTGAGTCTGTAATGAATATGCTGGGTTTAAAAATTGATCGCCCCTCAACACTTATGTTAAGGTCATTAAAAAAGGGAAAAACTAAACTAGAAGGTGTAGTTTCAAATGTGGCAATATCTGTTATGGGTGTTATATGTGTGGTAGAATTTCAGGTGATGAAAAATAGTACTTTTGCATACCCAATGTTGTTGGGAAGACCATGGCTAAGGAGAGTTCATGCAAGAAACTACTGGAATGAAGGCTTCATCACACTTAGACGTGGTAGAGAGAGGATGAAGATAAACATGATCCCTTGGCATCATAAGGCAGAACCTGTGGATTCAAGTGATGAAACTGATGATTAGACATCCTCTGATTACTTTAGTACCAATGAAGTGGATACCGAAGATGAAGAAAGTGAGGTTGATGTTCGGTTATGGATATCCTTTCAGTCACACCGACTCATGACCCCATAAAATTATCTAAGAAGAAATTGATGATCGTCTCCAACAAATAAAGATTGGTGATGCTATGATAGAGCGTGAGAAGAAATCCTACTTCACACTCTTTCGAAGGTACATATACATATTCACTTTTGATTATAAGGAACTCCGTCAAGTAAGTTGGGTAGAACATTCTATTGAGCTGATAGATAGTGTTAAGCCCATAAAATAAATGCCATATATAATGAATCCTAATTTTTCTAAGACTTTAAAAGAATAAATAGATAAGTTGTTTGATGCAAGATTCATATTTGTTGTAGAGAATTCAGAATGGGTTTCTCCCATTGTGATCTCAATAAAAAAGAATAGGAAGCTATGCATTTGTGTTGATTATAGAAAGCTCAATAAGGCAACAAAGAAGGATCATTACCCTCTTCCATTCTCAGATCATATTTTAGACAAAGTAGCTGGCTAGGAGTGTTATAGTTTTGCTGATGGATATAGTGGACACAACCAAACTTGTATAGTAGAGAAAGATCAGCTGAATACCACGTTCACCACTCTTTGGGGAACGTTTTCTTATAGAGTTATGCCTTTTGGGTTATGTAATACTTCAGCAACGTTCCAATGCTTGATGAATAGGGTGTTTGAACCCTACATTGGGAACTTCATCAGAGTATTTCTTGATGATTTTTATATTTATGGGAGTAAGATGAACCACCTGCACTAGATGGAGACAACATTTCAAAGGTTAGATGAAGCACAAGCCTCACTAAACCCTACAAAGTGTGTCTTTGGATGTTCTAAAGGTGTTTTGTTAGGGCATGTTGTATCCAGAGATGGTATTAGTACTGATTCTGATAAAGTTTCAAAAATCAAAGAGTTACCATTTCCTATGAATAGAAGTAAGTTGAGATCATTTTTAGGCCATGTGGGTTACTATAGAAGGTTCATCAAGAATTTCTCAAAGATTGCACAACCACTAACCCAGTTCTTGAAGAAGGATGTTACTTATGAACTAGGAAATAAGGCACATGAAGTTTTTGAACAACTGAAGGAAGCCCTGGTGTCTTCACCTGTTTTAAAGAATCCAGATTGGAGCAAGCCATTCATTGTGTATACTGATGCCTCAGATGCAGCACTAGGAAGTACTCTGAGCCAAAAGGATGAAAATTTGAATGATCATCTAGTTTAATTTGGGAGCAGACAAATGAGTAGTCCTGAGGTAAATTATACTGTAATTGAAAAATAGGCTCTAACTATCATTTTTGTTGTAAAGAAGTTTAGAAATTACTTGCTAGGGCAGAAATTTATAGTTGTAAAAGATCATCAGGCTCTAAAATATATTGTAAATAAGCCTAACCCATCAGGGAGGATAGCAAGATGGATAATTTTGCTACAAGAATTTGAATTTGATATAATATATAGGCCAGGAAAGAAGCATGTCAATGCAGATGCACTCTCTCGAGCCTATGATGGTTTAGGTTCATCTTGTGATGATGATGATTTCCCAGATGCAACATTGTTATCCCTTGACACAATCCCTAGTGAATACATAGATATTTGGAATTATCTGAATGAATTCAAGTTTCCTAATGGTGCTAATGCAAAGACTAAGAGGAATATTACTCAAGCCAGTCGTCCATATTCTATTCTGCATGGAGTATTATTTCGGATAGGACCTGATGGACAGTACAAGAGGGTAGTTGGACATGATCAAGGGAAGGAGCTGATAGAAGAATTCTACAATGGTACATATGGAGGAAACTTCTCTGGACAAATTATAGCAAGAAGGATATTGGATGCAGGTTATCACTGGCCCACTCTTTTTAGAGATTGTTATAATTATTGTAAGACATGTGATATTTTTCAAACACATGGTAATCGTAAGACTTCATCAGCTCCATTATGCCCTATTCTTCCACTTGGTCCCTTTGAAAAGTTGGGAATAGAAATTGTAGTTCGAATTCCAACTACCCCACACCAAAATAATTATATTGGAGTTGCCACAGATTATTTAACCAAGTGGGTTAAAGCTAGGCCATTGAAAACAACTTCCATAGATGAAGTGGCAAGGTTCATATATGAACGCATTGTCACTATATTTGGTTGCCCATTAGAAATTGTAACAGATCAAGGAAGCCACTTCATTAATGAGGTGGTAGAATCCCTAGTCAACAAGTTTTCTATTAAGCACATGAAGGCAACAACATACAAGCCAATAAAAAATGGACAGGTGGAACGAACAAATTTTGTGTTGTGTCAAATTCTAGAAAAAGATGTAGCCTAGCAGGTACATAAGTGGGATAAAAGGATTCATGAAACATTTTGGGCATATAGGGAAACATGAAAGTCAGCAACAGGATACTCCCCATTTCAGTTGGCTTATGACATTGATCTGATTCTTCCTATTGAGTTTGACATTCCCACTGTGAGAGTTATGAAAAAGGTAAGGATGGATGAAAGTGATTCAGTAAAAGAAAGGTTTTTGCATCTTCATTTACTAGAGGAAATGAGGGAAATAGCGAAAGATACAAGCTCTAAGAATAAAATGAACAAGAAGGAGTACTTTGATCAAAATATTTGTTGGTCTCCATTTCATGTGAATGACTTGGTTCTAGTATATAATTATAGATACAAAAAAAGAAGACAAAGAAAATTTCTTCCAAAATGGATGGGGCCCTACCAAATAGCAGTTGTGCATGAAAATGGTACATATTGACTGGAGGAATTGGATGGCACTCCCATTATGAAATGGGTCAACCATGATAAGTTAAATATTTTCCAGTAACGAGCTTCAGAATTTCCATAAGAGTCTACTTCAAGGACAGAGTAGAAGCTAGGAAGGGGGAAAATGTTGACATTAAAACTTTCCTTCGTAATTTCTATTTTATTAATGTATGTATTAGGAATAGGATGTTGTTAATTATAATTAGTAGTGGCATCCAATAGAAGATAACGGTGCCGTCATTACGGTAACAGTCAAAGTACAAAAGGAATGCTGTGGTAAAAAGTAAATATTTGTCGTAAGTCATCCGGTAATGTTAAAATGTCAAAGTTGGGGTAAGTAAAGAAGTAGGGTCTACATGATTAGGAATTAGAAATATTATATTTGTAATAAAGACAGAGTGATGTCATAATTATATTGTGTATTTTATTTGTGGAAAATTATAAAAAGGTGGAACCCATGTGAGATGATAAGGTTTATCTTATCTTAGAAGATAATCCTACACGTAAAGGCAAGAGTTTAGGCATGGAATATGATTGGCCGGAAGATATTTCCTATCCTATCTTAGAGATAGGGTGGATAAGCCTGAATTCCTATAACTAAAGAGGCCACCTCCCTCATTTAGCATAGAAGGAAGTAGTGAGAAATATTGTATGAGTAAGTGTGTAAAGGAAGCCATCATTTTAAAGGTGTGTTAAAGAAGCCATTAAGAGGTGTAATTGTGAATTTTCTCCCATAGTTATTGTTGGAAGGCAGGTGAAGTTAGTGACACTTGAAGTACCTCATGGGTGAGATTTTAATAATTTCATGTTGATATTATAATTTACACTGATATTTCAGATTTATCATCATTCCTTCTTATCATAGTCTATGGTATTCTTGTGTTATGTTTGTTGGTGTGTTTCCAAATTACATCCACCAAACTAAAAGTTGTGCATTAGTAAATAATCATAGCACGAGGAGTTCTCGGTAAGAATTATCATAGTACCAGATTGGTGATGACATTTTGGTTCCGTTACCGGGACCATTCCTCGTTGGTGGATTTTTTGGAGAGATATTCCCACTTATTCAAAATCATTTGGAGGGTAACCTTGTTTTTACTGTGCACAGGAGTTACCATGGTAAAGTCACCTTTACCGTGAATAGTATTTACCATAGTAACTTAATTTTTTACTGTGAATAGTGTTTACCACAGTAACTTTATTTTTACCGTAAATAGTGTTTACCACAGTAAAGTTAGTTTTTACCGTAATAAGTCAAGTTTTACCATATGTTACCGTGGTCATTTCTATTTTACTGTAAAAAGATGTAAAGTCACTTTCTATTGTAGTAAGTCCAATTATTTGTGCACATAAGTCTTACTGATTGTACTTGTGAGTTGGTATTTCATTGTGGTTACATTTAAAAAGGGAAAGATTCCTATTTTCTCAGCCCAATCTAATGAAGATGCTTCCTCTTTCATTCAAGAGTTTAAATGATCTTGCATTTGTAATGGCCTCATAAGAAAGGAACAATGGACTAAAATTTTTCCTACCTTTTTGGATGGTTCAGCCCTTAGGTGGTTTGAAACATTATGTGATAATGTGAAAAACTCATGGGATTTATTAACTGAAAGTTTTCTTAAAGAATTTGGTGAATAACAGAAATATGAAGATCTCATGATCGATATCCCAAAGCTAGCCCAAGGAGAGAAGGAGAAGATAAGAGATTATCATGCTCGTGTTCTAGAGCTAAGGAGGAAGCTCGATGCCTAAATATGGAAGGAAGGATTAGCGGATGGGTTGATGAATGGCGTAGATAATCTCCTTTGTAAGCACTTCATTCTTGGGATGAAGCCAGAGATCAGAAAATGAGTGAAGTATGACCGCCCAGCTACCATTGAACAAGCAAAGGAGATTGCAAGAAGGTAATAATAAAGCATGGAAGAGGAGCCCAAAGAAATTGTTGCTAAAGTAGAGCCTACACCAGCACCTTTGGTCCAGAATCCACAACCACTCTCGATGAGCACAAATCTTTCTCCTAGTACATATATTGATTATGAAGATCTACTATGGAAGATGGGCCCGTTAACTATTAATCTTCTTTAAGGAAATGAATTTAGTTCTCAGGGAGGAGATAGAGGTCCAAAAAGAAATATTTATGAAGTTGTATGTTATGGTTGTTATAAAAAGGGTCATTATAAGTATAATTGTCCAAATAGAGCTTATACATCTGGTACAAGAGATAATGATAAAGGAAAAGCACCTATGAATTCTTTTTATGTAGTAGATAAGAGCATAAATAATGAAGTAGATGTGTTTATAACAACAACAACAAAAAAAGATAACCAAGATGGAAATGATCCTAAGAAGATGAAAAGAGAAACTAGTAAGAAACATAGGAGAAGAAAGTTGGGTTTACAGGATTTTCTTATTTCACAGGGACAAGGACCATACTCCATCTTAGAAGATCTATCCAAAAGGCCTGTAAATATTACATATGGTCAACTCTTGGCTATGTCCTCTGAGAAGATGCGGGAGCTGCGAAGTGGACTCAATGCTCGATGAAGGAAGGAGGTTGAGGTCCCTATTTTAGAGGTAGAGGCGGATCCCTACGCTCCACAATCTGAGGTATTATGTAATGGTATTTCAATTCATGATGTCTTAGTTGATGGAGGTGTTGTAATTAATGTAATGACCGAGTCTGTAATGAATACGTTGGGTTTAAAAATTGATCGCCCCTCAACACTGTTGGTCTGAAAATCTGTCGCCTAGACAGATCTATGGATAGACGAGCCAACAGTGTGCAGGGCTTAGCCCCTCTTTGAGTTAGCAAAGCGAAACTAGTTTATTGCTATTCTACCAGCAGGAATCTATGCAAGTCTCACAGATTCTGCCTTCGGGGGTTTGGGATCTCATCCCAGTAGAGTGTTTCAGGATGCGAAAAGAAAGGAATGAAAGAGGGAAAAGAGAAAGAACAGATCCGAAGGAAGAAAAGAAATGAATTCCAAAGCAGAAAGGTCAGAAGATTTATGTTTTTGGGTTGGTAGTAAACAGAGCCAAACCTACTTGCATAAATAAACAAAGCAATACTGATGAGCAAATGACAGAAAAGTAGATATGAATCCAACAGATTAAACACATACAGATCTAACATGAGGAAGATCTAATACATAACACAGCTATTGAGCACAAAGTCTTAATATTTGTATTACTGTTTTCTTCTGTTACAAGAAAGCTCAAAGTCTTTCTCTCCTCACTTCTATTTTCATCTAAAAAATGTTCACCCTGAATACAACAAGTATTCCAGTATTTATAGAAGAGAGGAGAAGAAAAGCAAAAAGGAGCCAACAAATATTTACAAAGATATTTACAAAATATCTAAAAGTCATGTTGACTTTTGACAACTTGATGGATGACATCATCCCATGATGCAACATGGATGATGTCATCATTTGTGCCAACACACTTTAGACATTTCAACAAGAAAGTCAGATAATAGAGAGAGGAAGAAGAAGAAGAAGAAGAAGAAGAAGAAGCAGCTACTCGTCATCGTCATCCTGCGGCCGAAAGGGGGTTGCCTGCTTCTGATGCTGCTCAGGAGATGATATGTGGAACTGAGCGCGGTATTCCAAAAACTTGTTAATCATGGGCCCAAATTGATCCTGTGATGGATCCTTGTGCCGTTTGCTGATTGCTTCGCAAGTCTCCCACTCGCTTATGAGCTTTTCTGGGAGTTTAGAATAATCCTTCTCTGCCTCAATGAGAAACCCGATGAAGTCCCTACAGGCCAGCAGGTTGTTGATAGATTCAGTGTCAAATGTGACCTCTGGCCCCGTTCCTTGAGAAGCAATCTCCTTGAAGGTCTGGATAGTTTCATCAGCTGATCTCATGGTAAAGGAAGGAGTGAGCAGCCCTGGAGACATGTTAAGGACAATTCGCTCCATTTGATGCATCGCATCCAGGGCCTCTTCCTTCACCTTGTCTATCTTTTCCAGAACAAATTCCAGCTAATCTATCCGATAGTCCAAAGTGGACATGGTTTTGTTGAGAGCCCTTGGATGGCCGAAAACTCTGAACTTGACCAGATCTTCAACTGAACAGTCGAACATTTGTTGAAAGGTCTCATGTTGGAGTCTAGCATGATCTAGCTCTTCTGATATGGGACCCGCTAATACTTGGAGTTCCTTGTTCGCCTTTTTGATGTTTAGATATGAGTTGACATATTCGGCGATCACTCTTTCACTGTCCGTGAGGATCTGGCTCCTCCAAGCAAAAACGGCCATACCCTGCTTGCCAATCTTTGAATATTCATTGATTTTCTCCTGGCTGAGAAGCCCAGAAGTCTCGATGGCAGTCATGGGAGGTGCACTACCCATCTTCTGTAAGGCTTGAAGCAGATATTTGTTCTGCTCCTTCAGTAGCCTTTTCTCTTCTTTTGTTTCCTGAATCTTTTGACAAAGGGTGTCGACCGCGGAAAGAGCTTCCCCCTGGAGACTTTCAGAAGATGTCCCCATTGTGACTTGGGTCACAGTAAAATCTGCCGGAGACAGATCCTTTTTCTCTTTGAGGGGATTGGGGTATGCAATTTCCATGATCCTCTCACCTGCAGCACTTTTAGAGAAGCGTGCAACAGGCTTCAGCTTCTTTGCCCCTTTGGCTGGAATTACTGAAAAGTCCATCGGAGCGATGGGAACTTTCCTCTTTTGCTGGCTCAGCTGCTGAGAGATCCATGCTGGTCCTATGGAAGAAGGACCAGAGACAGAAGAGGGGACAGCTGCAGTAGAAGAGGGGAAAAACGTGGAGACACGCGGAGGTGGCATTGAGAGAATAGCCGAAGAAGTTCCCACGAGAGGAAGGGAAACCGCAGCTGCAGAAGACAAAAGAAGGGAAGGGAGGGAGGAGAAGATAGACAAAGAGGCAGGGGAAAGAGTAGAAGAAGGGGCGGAGAACACGACCAAAGGGGTGGTCGTCTGAGTCACTCGAGGAGGGGAAGGAAGAGAAGAAGAAGGGACAGAAGGGACCTCTGTGGTTGTAGCGATGCCGCCATCCTGAGTGGATGGGCGTATGGGACTTTCTTCTGCTGCTTCTTTCTCTGGCGAATCCAGAGTTATTACCTGTTCTGGCGCTGTGGAAGGAGGATTCCCAGGGGCTTCTTCCTGAATGGTGTTAGGCTCACCTTCCACACCTTTGCCTTTTAGCTGCCTCTTGGACCTTGGAGGTGCATTGCCCAATGGGGAGGTTGTGAAATCTACCCCGAGGTAGATCAGCCCGTTCATGCGGCACCAGTGCTCTATTCTACGCATAGTCTCCTTGACCCTCTCTTCAATTGTTTGAGGAGCCTTGCTTCTGTCAATGGCCGGGAAGGGCCAATCATCCCCTTCCGTGTCATTATACACCTTGTCTACTTCATCTTCCGTAGTTTGGAAGCCTTTGGGGACAATGGCCACTCCGTATTGGATAATTTCCTCTAATGCTAAGCGAGAATGATCCTTTCTTCTGAGTTCCACCTCGTGGATGACGTCAATGTAAATATCCTAGATCTGAGGAACATGGATCGGATCAAGCTTAGCCCTTGGCAGGCAGCTCCTTGGGTCAAAGGTAGGCCTAGCTCGGAAGTCATGTTTCAAATTGAGCAACTCCAGCTCTACGAACATTTTCTTCACCTTGTGATGGGAGGAGCATGTGTACCGGCCCACTGTGAGGGGGAAAGGAGTTCCGCCCTTCTTTCTTTTGAGGCATTTCTCATGGTATGTGACCAGCTGCCTTGATAACTCTAGTAGAATTAGCTTAGGTCCAGCGTACCTCGGCAGCCTGGTTGGCTCGCCCAAGAAGTTGACCGCCCTCAGATAGGTAAATGTGGGAAACTAGGTGAACAGAGCCCCCCATTTCTCCACAGTTGACACAATGTTCTTGGTTGTGCGACCATGAGTTAGATTTGGCCTCAACAGGAAAATGATGTGATAGAAGAAAGTATCATTAATTTTGGCGAATTGAGGGATGCTGTTCTCCAGCCTCAGTTCTAGATAATATTCATATATTTTGACCTGAGGCCAAATTCCACTTCGGTTTAGCCCTGGATAATCCCTCTTCGACGCTGCAGCGTAGACTACATAGGAGTTCACATGGAACACTCCCGTTGTGGCGAATTGTTGTAGCTGCTCGGAGATGGTGCTGCTTATTATTTCTCCCCAGCAAAAGCGCTACTCAGGAACATTTTTATTCATTGTTTCCAAGTACCTCAGCATCCATTTATGGAAGTAGTGGGCGTCAGAAAGCCCGAAGACCCTGCTCAGGAAAGTGATAGTATCGCTGAGCTCTTCTGAGAAGTCACTGCGGTGGATGATTTGGGGCCACTGGGTTACCACCTTCTTGTTCTTCAAGTAGACTTCATTCATCAGTTGCATGCATTGGTCATCATTGTCTTCCCAGGCCTTGATGCACTCTTCTTGGCTGATGGCCACAAAGTGCCAGTGGTGAGGGATGCCAAGTATCATCTCAAAATGACGGGCAGTGAGGTTTATGACTACCTCGCCCTTGCTGTTTTCGACACACCTTGTGTCCTTGTTGTAAGATTGTGCAATCACCATCATGAATTCATTGTTGACAGCGCTGACGGGGATTCCTCCGGTGAAATTCAGGGCACTGCCTATTAACTTGTCCATCCATGGACTTCTTGTAACTTTCTGAGTTCTAACCCAGAATTCTTCCATGTCAACGTGACCCAATTCTGAGTCTCTGACATTCATACTGCATTCATCCTGTGATTTGGGCATCCTGACCCTTTGATATTTATACTTCATCTCTTCCTCAGTAAGCTTTGCCTTTCCTTTTGATTTGGTGGATCTCTTGCTGGATGTAGACATGTGTTCTTTCGAACTCAGTTGCTGATCTGCATGGAGAAGAAGCGAGACCCAATCCAAAAAGGTTGAATTAGCCATTTGATCTTTCATTGGAAATCTAGCAGAAGAAAGAGTTAGAGATTTTAAGGCTCAGGGCGCAGGGCGCATGAAAATTACAGCTTACAAGGCTAAATAGGCAGGGCGCACGGGAAAGGGTTGTTGCAAAAGTTAAACTGGCGCCAAAGGCGCATGGCGCATGGATGTTGCAGATTGCATTTTATAAAAGGGCGCATGAAAATTGTGTGTTACTTTGGGATTCGGTGCACCCTTTGGTGCGTGGATGGATCGTGTAACATTGAATTTTCGTGCGCCAAAGGGACATGGCGCGGTGCACGAAGGATTTACACAACATGATGTTGATGTAATCGGGGATGCGCCTACGCCTTTATAGCTTCATACTTGCACAGATATAACTTGTGTAACATGGAAGCTGGATGCGCTATTGGCGCATGGAAAAGGGATGCAACATGGATGAACGGTGCGCCAATGGGGCGCAGGATCAGCACTTGTAGCATGCGAAAGAGGCGCGCCATGAGGGCGCATGAGTTCTTGATGCAGCAGGACAAAAGGGTGTGCCATTGGCGTGGGTTTTACTCATATAATAGGGCGGGTAGATGCGCCAAAAGGGGCACAACTATTCTTAGTGTTGCAAGATGCGCCAGCGCGCCTAAGTGAAAAACAGAGCTTTCTTGACGGGGTTTCTAACTCTTTTCTTTATTTCCTTCATTTCCAAGACTGCTTGGGGAGACATAAGGTTTCAGACCAAAAAGAGGTTTTAAGACCAAGCTTTTCTTCTTTTTTTAAAATAACACCCTCTACCAGCAGATCTGGAAAGAGGGGGGAAGGGAGGAGGAAAAGAAGAAAAAATACAAGGCAGCATAGGGGGGGGGAAGCTCGACCTATTTCTATTTCAAAACCAACCGACAAGCTAAACACCAGACCAACAACGCATCAAGAACCGAAAACACAAAACGTAAAAGAGGGAGAACCTCTTACCTGATAAATAGCAAAAGTTTTGAGAACGGGTCCACAATATGTTGAAAACGATGGGCAGGAGCTGACAGGTTCAGAATGATCACGTGCTCAACAAAAGTGAAAATGACATTTGGGCTCGCAAACCACATATATATAAAAAAACTGGACATAAATGCGCCAACCACTTTTTCAAAAGCGCATGAGATTTGCTGTCGACACGGGAAGGGCTACGCCCTTTGGCGCATCAAAGCATCTGCCAACATGAGATAAAGCGCGCCCTTGGCGCACCAAATCTATTGTCGACACGGGATTATGTGCGCCCTTTGGCGCAGCAAAGGGTGGCGCAACAAAAGTTGTACCAACACAAGCGCATGCGCCTTGGCGCACGCAGGGAAGGTTAAACATTCTTTGGCGCATGAAAATTTGTGTTGACATTGAAAACCATGCGCCAAAGGGTTTTAAGGGGGCGCATGAAAATATAGTGTTACAAGAATATTTCATGCGCCCAGCCAAAAAAGGCTCAGAATGACTAAGTTCGAAAACTAGATTTCCCGGGAAGGGATTTTACAACGTTTCGAACGCGAGGGATCCCTAACGAGGGATCGAAACAAAATTTTCCGTATGGTTATCGGTAAAATTGCCCTTGTCAATTTTACGGGATAACAAACACTTATGTTAAGGTCATTAAATAAGGGAAAAACTAAACTAGAAGGTGTAGTTTCAAATGTGGCAATATCTGTTATGATTTTTGTATGTGTGGTAGACTTTCAGGTGATGAAAAGTGGTACTGTTGCATACCCAATGTTGTTGGGAAGACCATGGCTAAGGAGAGTTCATGCAAGAAACTACTGGAATGAAGGCTTCATGACACTTGGATGTGGTAGAGAGAGGGTGAATATAAACGTGATTCCTTGGCATCATAAGGTAGAACCTATGGATTCAAGTGATGAAACTAATGATTGGACATCTGCTGATTAATTTAATACTAGTGAAGTGGACACCGAAGATGAAGAAAGTGAGGTTGATGTTTCAGTTATGGATATCCTTCTAGTCACACCGAATCATGACCCCATAAAATTATCTGAAGAAGAAATTAATGATTGAATCTAACAAATAAAGATTGGTGATGTTGTGATGGAGAGTGAGAAGGAATCTTACCTCTAGCTCTTTCGAAGGTATATACACATATTCACTTTTGATTACAAGGAACTCCATCAAGTAAGTTGGGTAGAACATTCTATTGAGCTGGTAGATTGTGTTAAGCCCATAAAGAAAATGCCATATAGAATGAATCCTAATTTTTCCAAGACTGTAAAAGAAGAAATAGATAAGTTGCTTGATGAAGGATTCATATTTACTGTAGAGAATTCAGAATGGGTTTATCCCATTGTGATCTCAATAAAAAATAATGGAAAGCTACGCATTTTTGTTGATTATAGGAAGCTCAATAAGGCAACAAAGAAGGATCATTACCCTCTTCCATTCTCAGATCATATTTTAGACGAAGTAGCTGGCCAGGAGTGCTATAGTTTTGCTAATGGATATAGCGGATACAACCAAGTTCGTATAGCAAAGAAAGATTAGCTGAAGACCACGTTCACCACTCCTTTGGGAACATTTGCTTATAGAGTTATGCCTTTTAGGTTGTGTAATGCTCCGGCAACATTCCAACGCTTGATGAATAGGTTTTTTGAACCCTACATTGGGAACTTCATCAGAGTATTTCTTGATGATTTTTGCATCTATGGGAGCAAGATGGACCACCTGCACTAGATGGAGATAGTCTCGGTTACAGAAGATCCAAACCAGCCTCGATTAGTAGAACTGATATTGGTTAGAGGTGATCGGCATCAGTCACTATCAAATTTGGATACAAATGTCCAGGAGGTCCAGATTGAGCCTCTAGTACCCCAAACTCCTGTGAGAAGGTCACAAAGGGTAAATAAACCTCCAGAAAGATTTACACTTTCTCTATTTTATTTATTATTGACTGATAATGGTGAACCATAGAGCTTTGAGGAAGCAATGCAAGATAAGATCCGCGTCCAGTGGGAGCATGGTATAGATGACGAGATGGACTCCTTAGAATAGAACTAGACATGGGATTTGGTTAAATTGCTAGTAGGTAAGAGAAAATTGTAGAACAAATGGGTTTACAAGATTAACGAAGAAGAGGGTGGACATAAAAGGTATAAGGAAAGGCTTATAGTAAAGGAATTTATACAAAAAGTAGGTATTAGCTTTGGTAAAATATTTTCTCCTATTGTTAAGATGACTTCTATTTGTATTGTATTGAGTTTAGTTATAGTAGAATATTTACATTTAGAGCAACTAGATGTGAAGACAACTTTCCTTCATGGTGATTTGGATGAAAAGATTTATATGCAGCAGTCATTTGGGTATGAAGTCAAGGGTAAGGAGAAATTAGTGTGTAGGTTGAAAAAAATTCTATATGGGCTCAAACAAGATCCAAGGCAATGGTACATGAGGTTTGATAGTTTTATGCATGAACATGGTTACTTGAGATGTGAATCTGAATATTTTTTTTATTTCAAGAAGCTTGAAAATGGGAGCTATATTATTTTGTTACTATATGTGGACAATATGCTTATTGCAGAATCTAGTATGCAGGACATTGGTGAGCTTAAGGGAAAGCTAGCTCACACATTTTCTATGAAGGAATTAGGAGTTGTAAAAAGAATTATTAGCATGCAAATACATAGAGATAGGAAAAATAAGAAATTGTATTTGTCTCAAGAGGACTATATCTACAAGGTGTTAGAAAGGTTCAAGATGTAGAATACAAAAGTTGTTAGTACACT
The DNA here is from genome assembly GCA_019776745.2 of Taxus chinensis. NCBI lineage: Eukaryota > Viridiplantae > Streptophyta > Pinopsida > Cupressales > Taxaceae > Taxus > Taxus chinensis. The sequence continues at coordinate 197,582,613 of CM034154.1, forward strand.
TATGGCTGGACACTTCAAATTGAGAAAATATCAGTGTCCTTCATCACATGAGGAGATCAAATACATGACACGAGTGCCATATGCTTCAGTAGTTGGGACTCTCATGTATGTTATGGTTTGTACAAGACCAGACATTGCACGGGCAGTGGGAGTTGTGAGTAGATATATGGCCAATCCAGGTAAAGAGAATTGGAAAACAGTCCAATGGATACTCAGATATTTGAAAGGGACATCTAGCATGTAATTATGCTATGGAGGTTCAGATATTTCATTATGTGGCCATGTTGATTTGGATATGGCTGGAGATCTGGATGGTAGGAGAAGCACTACTGGATATATTTTCATAGTAGGTGGGACGAAAGTTAGTTGGATTTCAAGATTGCAGAAGGTTATGACTTTTTCTACTACCGAGGTAGAGTATGTCACAGCTACAGAGGCTAGCAAAGAAATGATATAGATGAGTAGGTTCATGGAAGAGTTGGGAAAAGAGAAAAATGATTGTAAATTGTTTAGTGATTGTCAGAGTGTAATTCATTTGGAAAAGAACTCAGCATTTCATTCAAGAAAGGAACACATTCAATTGAGGTATCACTTCATATGACAGGTATTGGAGGATGGATAGATGAATATGGAAAAGATTCATATGAGCAAGAATCCTATGGATATGCTAACAAAGCCATTAGCAAAGGAAAAGTTGGAGCTACACTCCACTTTTGTTGGTCTTTGAGTTTGAGACTTGAAGACGAAGAAATAAAGCTAAGGAAGGATCCAAGAATGATGTTGTATAGGTATGGCGTAGTAATTAATCTCCAAGTGGGAGATTGTGTAGTTGTGGACCTCGATTACTTCGGTTTAGCATGTAATGTGAAACTTGTTGGAAAATACAGTAACCTTCATCAGTTACCTATGCGAGGATGTTTTTAATTAACTCTCAAGAATTACATCAGTTATCTATTGATTGTAATTGCATGGATAAGTTCCCTAAGTCTATAATCGACTACATAAACGTAAAAGCTAGGGTTTATAAGTAGAGAGAATCAACAAAAATTAAGAAGAACTTGTAAAAGTTGGTGAGTGAGATAATTCTTGGTGATGAAGCAAAAACTTGAGAGAAAGAAAGTACTATACATCTGAGAGGTATGGAAGATTATAAATCTTCATTGTATATCTTTTCAAAGCTTTGCATAATAGATTGGCTTATTTCTTGGTGGATGTATCCCAAACTGGGTGAACCACGTTAAATTTGGTGTTGATTTATGTCTCTTGTTTTGTATATTTCTTCTGGTAGAATATTCACTTTTATTTACATGTATGCTTAGATCTGATATATTGTCTGTACAATCGGTGTGCTAACCCCAACATTACATTTTTCCACCTTACAGGACCCTGAAACATCAAAATAAGTGTGGTCTCCCCTTCAGATAGCAAGGTCCTTAAGCATGCTAAGTAAAACATAAAGCCATGTGTAATGATTACAACCATGAGACAAAAAAACTTTACAATTTTATACATCCATCAAATCTTGTAGTCACAACATAATATAAAGTTGTGAATATGGGAAATATAAATATTTTGGCTACCCATTAAATGATTATGGAAGGTTTAGCTCTCTAGTCTCAAATCATTACCACTGCAATCACTCCAACTCCAAGAAAAGAAGCCATATAATTGTAAAATGGTTTATCAAATGCAATCTCATGTTCCTTATTAGAGTTGTTATTATGAGATGCCCCTTTGTGTGGGAGATGGTTTTTAACCACATAAATGAAAAATATGTAGGCCAATCCAATTGAAATTGCATAAATCGAATTGACCAATATTTCATCTACTGTGGCTTTGATTAATATGTCGATTGCAGTGTCAATCGAGTTCAATATAGAAAATGCAAAAGAATACGCAACACGTGACAAGTGTGGTCTATATGGAAGAATTTGCAATAGCACTATTCCCATTACACTTGCTACAAATATTTAGTGGAGACACACTACCACAATGCCCTCCATGTATCTATGTTTCTGTTTGTTACCACATATTGCCTAATTATTTCTTCTTAGATTATCATGCACACACAAAATAGAAATTTGCGTAAATCTATTGCAAGGATAAGAGAATTTTCCTGCCACACCAATAATGAATTCTCCAGTTAAGGTAGCCACAAAAACAATGCTGAGACCATATTTTTACCAGAAATTAATGGAATTGACAAGAGGATAAGGTTTTTGGACATCAATGTCGCCATGGCTATGATTTTAAACTTTGGATTTGTGGGAAATATGTGATTTATCATTTAAGGGCATCTATTGTTGTTCTTTGATTACTGACAAATCCATTAATATTACAATTGGAGTAATATATTCAATTGTGTTGGTTAAAGAAGAATGAGGGCTCTCTTTAAATTATTTTAGACGAAATTGCTAGATTGTGGGTTTATGACTCTTTGGAAAGAAATACATTAGATATCATCAAAATGTGATATGTTTATCTACGACTATAGATATCTTAAATAAATCCATCTAAAAGATGCCAATAGATATCAATTTGAATTCACCGTTTTAATAAAATTTACAATTTATATAGATTTATAATACTTAAATTAGATCTTATTGTTTAAAAGAATATATAAATAATTACAGTAATCCACAAGAGGGGCTATAGGGTAATATTTAATGTATCACAATTTCATATACAATCATAAGAAATATTTGGTGTCAAGTGCGTCCAAATAACAATGCAAAGAAGAACTAGAAAAGAAAGCACAAAAAGAGAACCTCCACAGGAACCATGGGTGTACTCTCCTGGTACCATAAAAGTATGGCTCTAAAAAGGTTTAACTAGGGAAATTTTGATTTCATGACCATGTTCATCAACTTTGGGGCTCCAAAAATTCATTCTTTTTTCCCCGATTCTATGTGGATCTTTAAAAAAAATGATATCCTTATTTGAAACTTAAATAAAACAACACCACCTTGCAAAAAGATGAAAAATAAGGAGATGTTTTGAGGGGCATGTGTTACCCCTCCATTATTATAAGGTCTCTTAATAGAAATAGTTATTTGAAACTAACATACCACTATAATGCATGTCTACAGGTAGGCCAGTGTAATGCAAATACCCAACCATTATCACTTTCAATGCTCTAATGAATACTAGATGCAATGTGCATAATAATTGTTAGATGTTCTTCATATTTCCATTAATAGTTGAATGTCTTCTCTAAATGATTGTAACGATTAATTTTCGCATAGGGGTGTTTTTTATAATAAAATATGTCGGTCAAGGTATTAAGAATCATTTTATTTATGTGTAATATGTAACAATTCACCTAGTTTAGGATGTGTGAATTAGAGTGATAAGGTAAGACTCGTTCTTCCTAGGAGTGCAATCCTATACATATATCAATCTCGTTAATGAATAAATTGAACTATTCGAGTTAATCTAATTTATTTTCAACCATGTGTGGATGTGATCATTTTATTTGAAGTGTATTAAGAGCATTGAGCACCCCATTTTGTGATTCTTAAAAATCTTATATATGTGTGTATGAACATAGACATACAAACATTAGATTTAACTACATAAAATAGCTATAATACAACAAAAAGACTTAATGCACATATTATTTGTTTACAACCTTTTATACATTATATATGTTATGGAAATGCACAACAATAAAAATAATGTAAGGTTTTTTCACATGGGGTTATTCTAATTAATTAATTTCCATCATTAATCATGTAATATCATGACAAAGCATGTCTACTTGCAACTAGTGATAAATATATGATATAAGCTCAAAAACATAGGAGAGATGCACTTAACTATATAGTTTGAAACAAGAGATATTCAGGTTCACAAACTAGACAAACTGGGAGAACTAAACCTAAAAATGCTTCATTCTTAAGACTGTAATTTGATAAATGCCCTAGTTTGGAACATACAATTATGTTAGGATTGATTTTATAGTCTTGGACCTATTATATGGTCTTGGTTCTACTCAAAGTGTGGCTTTGTGACTTTTTGTGCCCTTCAGTTGTCTATAAAAGTGTGTCATTGTTTAACCTCAAGTGTCAAACAATTGTGAAACCCTCTGAATAATCAAAATCAAAATCAAAAACCTAACCATTAATGAAAGACCCCAAAACAAGGTTAGTTGTTGGTTTGAAGTGAAATATGTACATCGCCTACATTGACATTGCTCCAAAGAGGCCTCAAACCTTATTTAGTTCTACACCTATCATCTGGTATTTACATGGATGTAGTTAGATTAAAAAATTGAACCACTTTAACAATGTTTGAGATGATTTTCCTCATGCTAAGACATTGGATTGGGATTTACAAATGCTTGGAAATACGGGAAACTGAAATCCTTGACCTGGTTGAGTTATTTAAAATGGTAGCAGTGGCTGCCCTAAGCGATGTGAACCAGCTTTGGGAAGATTTAGGGAGCATTGAGAGTTGTTTTAGTATTAGTATTTGCAATGAGAGCTCATGAGAATGTCAAGTGAGTAAATGAAGTGATATGAACTTTCTTAGATATGGTTCTGAAGGTAATTTGTCATAAAAAGGTTGGCCCATGAGGTTGAAAATGTATAATAAACATAATTAAATTGAAAGCAAGGTTGAAGGATGTGTCAATTGAAAACTATACAAGTTAGTCAAGACCAAAAATTACATCATGACCATATTATATGGTTTTAATCAAGGGGACTATAAATGCAATATGAAATATGTATCATGATAAGAAGAGGTTAAATACTAATTAATAAGCATTTATATCTAGAATGTGATGGAAAATAAGTGTGTAGGGATGAGAAATTTGGGAGAGAAACTATAAGATGTACTAAGCGGGAATAAGATGTGGATAGCTGTCTTAGCAAAGGAGAATTGTCAAACCAACAGTTTCAAATAATAAATTGTCAAATTTGAGGGTCTAAATTTTCCTCCTCTTTAGCCATGAAATGAAAATTACATGCTTAAAGAAAAATATACCTAATTGTGTAGACACACTTTGTATTTTCTCAGCGCTTTTGTTGTCTAGATGCATTTTCATTGGCATTTTCAATGGCGAAACCTACAATACAAAGTATAGTCAATTTCCATAGTATAAATCAACTATAACTTGAATATAAATATAGAATTTAAATTTGTACAAAGTGAAATAAAGATATACAAAATATGTTAAACATGTTCATTTTACGGAGGGAAGAGCTCTTGTTCTTTTCTTGCACTTGGAGATTTGGATTGTATTGTTGAACTTGTTGAAGGATTGGGGGTGATCAATCCCCAATTATGCCTAAGGAGAAACTAGAGTATTGAGTGAGTGCAATTTAACACAAATAAGAAGGTAGAGAGAAAATATGAGAGAGGTATCGAGGCACCCTGTAAAATAAGAAAACCATGTATCAAATTTTTTAGTAACCCTATTATATTCCCCTTTAAGAGGATAAGAAGGTATGCCTATGAATGACTTCACAACTTTGATATCTTCCATAAACCCACATATCACATTGTTGGAGACGGATCTAGGCCCAATCTTGTATATATAAACATAGTATAAAAGATGGGTTCCCACATGTCCTTCTTGTGTCCTACACAACTCAAAAGGAGTATGTAATATGTTAATATGATGATTGAGAAGGATACACATGTCCCCAAAATCTTGTATTTGTAACTAGGTATTGAATTAGAGGAGTGAAATATACATACATCCCATGTAACCTGTTATATACATGTCCCATGTAACCTGTTATGAATTGTGTCAATTGAGACTGAAATTATGCCAAAAAATTGTATTCGCAAGTGAAAATATAAAACTATAGAAAATGCAATACAACCACACCCTAGAAAAAACACGTGGAAGGGTTAAGAACGTCTATACGGTCCTGATATGTCCTGATAGGTTTGTGATGAAAACATCATAGAAACTAGTAAAGAAGAACATAAAGAAAGATATCTCTATCATGTACAAAATGTGTGTTAGTTTTATTAGCTCAAAAGATAACATGTATACAATAAATGTAATCAAGTGTAATGATGAAGTAGAAAGGAGTTATAATGAAACAATATCACCCCTATAGAATATAATAGTAGATGCCCCTTAAATGATAATGGTATATGGGAAGGGCTAGGTCGGTACTTATCATTTTGTACCTTTGCATGTGTCATGAATTAAGGTCATTATACCCTATGAGTGCATGTGTGTAAATATTATATAGAAAATATTGGATATCTATCAAACCATAATGAAAAAAACATATGTAATGTAAATAGATAACAATGCAAGCTATCAATTTAATTTTGATACCTATCAATTTATATATGTAATTTTGTATTTTTAGGAATATTGAATGTTTTTGTACTTTCAATTTAGCTATGTATAGGGAAATGGGTAGCACAAGAGCTACCCAATGAGATTCTAATCATCAGGAAATTTGAACCCTAAACAATGAAGGATGCGTAGGACTCAAATATTTCATAGCATACATAAAAACTATAGAGGATTCATAACATGATAGAAAGTTGCAAAGGGGTAGAGTCATTAGAAATAGTATGAGTAAAGGTTTTGAACTGAGATTTGTGAGTAGAGTACTATGCCTAGAGAGATTCCAATCAATTGACATTGATTTGGATTTTTGTGTGGAACCCATTGTGATGGAAGATATATGGTATAACATGTGATGATAAGGGATAATATTAGCAATATTAGCAAACATATTGGAAGCATCACCGCTACCAAAGTACACAAGGGCATATATATGTATATAGACACAAAACTAGAATAGATAGGAATGAGATAAAGTATAATTGCAATGGTGTAGTTCCCTCCCACTTCTCCCTTATCGAATCTGAATTAATGCACTCCATTTTGATGTCTGGGTGTGGTCTATTTTCTTCTCCTCCTTATGGAAATGTTATAAAAATGTGAGTTTTTAAATGCGAGTCTGTAACCTTATTAGTTATGGTGCATGATAATGCAAAACAAGTTTAAACCTTGGTGGAAGCAAGGTTCTCCAAAAATTCAAACTTAGTATGTTCCTCTCTCTACATCGGTTCAATTTTGGGAGAACCACGTTTATGAAATTTTGGAACCCATGATTTATATTTTATAAATGGAAATGTAAATAGTAATTATTTAAATAATTAAAGAATATTAGAAATGTGGATGAAATCAATGGAAAATAATAATAATAATAACTAAAATAAACAAAATTATATTGAAACAAATAAAATGGGAAAAATGGAAAATTAGGGTTTTTTTGTTTTTTAATAGCATGTGAGTAGCAACCATTATGGGAGAGGATGTCCAAACCTTCAAAAGAAATTTAGTGCACATGTGTAATGTCAGGCTTGGAAACACTGCCCAACATTCTCCTAGCCAAATAAGTTTCACTAAAATGAGGAATATTCTCCTAGCCGACTTTCCCTTCCCTCCAACATTCTCCCAGTCAACTTTTCCTTCCCCAGGCCAGGTAAGTTTCATTATTGCCTTGTTTAGAAAACAGTCATCCAACCAAATCAGCTTACCTCAGCCAATATACTTCCAACCGATGCAAACAAGGGAGATTTTAAATAGGGTTTGAATGTTCACTAAGCATTATGGGAGGATTCCTTGTGATATGTTAGATTTGGAAGTGTGTTGGTAATTATGTATGTAAAATGTGGAAGCATGCACTTGGCACGCAAACTGCTTGACAAAATGCCTTAAATAAGTATGGTCTCATGGACTATAATGATTTCAGTATATATAAAATATGGTTTTGTTAAAATGTATTTGAAGTGATAAGAAAAAGAAATTATTTAGAACAAAAAAATTCCATTGCCAACACTCTCCTTACGACTATACACAATGATGTGAGATTTGATCCTATTGAGAAAACCTTGGGAGTTGTCAAGTTAATGAAAATGACAGGTGTTATCCCTCATGCCACAAAGCTTTCTTGATTCCCCCTAGGGTGTATCAAAATAAAAGTTTTTATCGGAATATTTTTCCATATTTTCTGACTTGTATTCCTTGTAAAACATGTATGCAAAACAAAGAATCATAGGTAAGTCGTGAATTGTTTAAAAAAATGCATTAAAATTTTGGTTTCATGGAATTCCATGATTTTTGGTTATGAACAAAATGGATTCATGGAAAATGCATTGGAAACTCTCAACAAAATTTGATTCGCCATTCAAATTCCATGAGAAAATACCTAAACAGATGCCTCCAACAAGCATTAAAAACAGGGATGGATCTCTCTTCCTCCTATACTAAATTAAGCACTTCATTGTTCTTCTTTGTAGCTTTCAATATGTTTTAATAATATTAAATGCAACTAGATCATGCGATTAAACTTAACGTTGTATGGAAGGATTATAAAACATAGAAATTTTGACCTCAAAAAATGTGTGCATGGAGTTTTAGACCAAGTTTTACCAAAAACTACAATCTATAGTATAATCCCTATTGACCCAAGGCACCATGAAGTTCCTGAACCCAAATGAAAAAAAATCAATCAAATTCCTTGATGTGTCAAGTCTTGAATCCCTTTTAGTATTTTGGGAATTTGTGGTGACGTTCCCATTTTAAGAAAATGTGAAGAGTTTTGGCTTATGGTTGTCGTACTGATTGGGTGAAACTAAAATCCACCCCCACCTACCCCTAGACCTGAAATGGAATAATTTAAACTAACCCTCAGTTTCACAAAAATGATTTCGTAAGTTATAGTTTCAAGTGGGTTTTGGGACCCACCGACCATTATACGATAGTAGTGTTTGACGTGTTTATGATTCTTGGTCCCAGAGTTGCCTTTGCACTTTTACCCATGTTTATCATAATCAAATTCCATCGAATCTGATGAGTTCTTTGTATATGGGGAGTAATTAGGAATCAAAAAAATTTATGTTTGAACTTAAGATGAGTGTTTTCAAGACCCAAATTATAAGCAGTTTAATTGTTTTGGCCAACTTTTGTAAACTCACAACTCAAGCTAGAAATTCTTTTTTAGGCTCGCATTAAACTTATTATTATTTGTGAACTCTATTTATATCGTTACCATGTTTTGTAGAGTATGCTTTAGTCAAATTACTTCTTATGATTGGATTTTGTAATTTATAATGTTATCTCTCTCCTCCCTCTTGCCTCTCTAGAAATAACTATGAAATTTTAGATTGTCTTAAAAATGTAAAGGCTTTGAAAATGTGGATGGGTTTTAAATAAAATGAAAATGGTTGTGAAATGTAAAATGGTTATGATATTATGAATAGAAAAGAAACTATCTCCTAGATTTTGTCTCTCTTTCCTACTCTCTCTCTCTCTTGAAAAAAAGTAAATAAATGTGGAAGTGTGAATGTGTGAGGAAACGATTCTCTTTCTCTCTCCATATCTCTATCTTTCTACTTTGTTATGTATTAATTAAAATGATGAATGTGTTTATTGTTCTTGAGTGTAAGGTTTTTCAATACTAGTCCTAGGATTGACCCTGCATTGGTTGTAAGTACTCCTTACAAGAAGGATTAAGCGTGTGATATGTTGTAATTAGTGAGATGACATTGAAATATTGTACATTGACACATATTTAAAATGTTTAATGGAAGTGAATTAAAATAAGGAATTAATTAAATTTGTGTGTTGAAAAATGTTGTTTTTCTTAAATTCTTATGTATTAAACATTTTACATGGACAAACTACGTGGTTTGAATCTTCCTTGTTTTAAACTAAAATTTGAACACCAGTAGGAGTGAGACCTAATGAATATAGGACCAACTATGTAGAACCATGTTAATTTAATTAACAAAGCATATAGTTGGAAATGTAAGTTGGAAAAAAAGGGGTATACCATTTACTTCTTGGGTTTCATGACTATTTGGATTTACATGTGATACTTATGGTTTAGATATTTGAAACCATCACTTTCCATGTAATTACTATGGTTCATTCATAAACTCGTAATCTTTGGTAGAATACTTATCTTATTTACACCATTACAATGAATCGGGTATTTAACCTTGGTCCTACCTTCCCTCTCAAGAAATTTACATCCAATTTTGCAACACCCTAATGTCCTCAGAAATGCTTTAATCCTCTCAGTTTTACATCTTGTCCAACACCTAGAACAGGTCTTAAAAAATACCATTCCCTTAAGTATTTTGTGAGGTGGTGACTATTCTATTTGAACCATGTCATATTTGAGTGAGAGAGACAAAAAAACATTGTGTTGTAGGTGTGATAATATTATGTATAAGTTTAATCCTCATGTGCAGAATTGCCCTTGGTACCCTAGTGGGTGGCCAAAGTCTTGTAATGATAATTGGTGGTATTAACTACAATTTATCTCATTGTGAGATCTAAATAATGCAAGTGGAGGCTACGTATCAATTTAACTACGCATCAAACTCTTACATTTGAACCCTTTTTCCCTCTTAGATAAAAGTGTTCCCTTAGTGAGTAGCAGTGGATTACCTAAACTTTCTCGAAGGTGTTGAGAGGTATTATTTTGAACTCTCTTGTATTGTCTTGTAGTAGGGTGTAGTTTCTCCCCCTAGAATTCCTTTAAAGTTAATAAACCATGGAACCTCTCTTAAGGTTACTGGTGAAAGAAACTTTGATGCATATTTACCCAGTGATTGAAATAGTTCCTTGGAAGGCATTTGAAATGCATAAAATTGTATTGGATGTATCACTTGTAATATACATTTAATATTTGAGTTTTTAAGAGAAATGAAATGAGTTGTCTTGTGCAAGATCTCACTCCTTGTAGTCTCTAATCCCTAAGTGTCAAGTAAGTGTTATATGAATTGTAATTATTCTAAAATGATGCCAAGAGTGGATCCAAATTAACCATGTAAGTGTAATGTGTAATTCCCCATCCCTCGTCCTTCCTTTTCTTCTTCAACGATTGTGTTGCTAAGCATTTAACGTTGTTGTGCTCCTGCTGATTCTTTTTGGATTCACCTTTTGGGTAAGTGCAGGAAGTTGATGGACAAATATAGGGTCATCTGTGGACATCATATTGAAAATAACAACATAATATCAACTTGTAGGGATTATTAGCAATACATACACTCAAAATTAGACAAAATCATATTCATATGAATCGTAGCATCCGGAGTCTAGTTTCTAAAATACTAATTTTTGTAAAAAATGGACAAGATTAGCTATATTAAAAAATCAAAATTCAATGACTTGGTATTTTCTTTTTAAAACGCCGATAAGATTATAGTCTATTTGCCCACAATTTGGATGACCAAAAATTGATATATATATTTTTCCTTTAGTGAGAAGTTATATGCCACTATCTATCTTGGGATGGATTTTATTTTGTATTTTTTTGAGTAATATTTTATTTTTTATGATTTTTTCCGTGAAAGTGGTATGAAAACATAAAGAAAACAAAGCACTTTCCGTTTGCCCACCATAACTTCATCAAAAAATATTGAAATCAAATAATTTTTTTTTTGAACATGTATATAATTTCACCATGGTTGGGATGGTATAAGTTTTATCACATTCTGATAAGTGAAACAAATTTTGCAGTCTTAAACGTAGACATAAACATTCATAGGAAAAAGTGTCTTAAAGACCTACTATTAGTAAAAAATTATAAAATGATATTTATCCTCTTCTATTCACTTTAAAATTAGTATTTATACAAAGCTAATAGTCTCCCCTACACAATGGTACCATATTTATGACATAGTTTTTACTTTTCGGCATGGTTCAAGTCCGCGGAAGACTAAATTTGATGTTTTGTTGTTTTTAAGGTAAAATTCAGGATTTGATGTCCACTTAATTGTCCCCCAACTTGGTGCACTTACCCTTTTTTATTACCCTGTTAAGGAAAAATCTCTTTCTCGAATTCGATAGGTGGCTTGAAGGATGACTTGATGTTGTTGTTAGGGCGTGACCGGCTAGAGGGAACACCTGCATAATAATTATTATTCTTTTGAATTGTCGATTCTTACTATTTTTGTCTTGGTCAAGCTTATATGTTGGTCCTTTTCAGCGTGATTAATAAGTAGTATTAAGTTGTAATAATTATAGTAATCAAAATAGTAATAATATTACTATTTTAAGTATCGATCGACGATAACTTCATCATCCGGTCGTCGATTAGTTATAAAATTTGTTATTAACTATCAGTAAGCAATTTTATTATTAGATCGGTCGCTTCGTGGATCAATCCTCGATTCGCACAAGATGAGGGTATCCTATTGTGACGTTGTGGCCAGTCTTCGTCTTGCGTTCATTTTTTAAACTCCTTTCTAGTTCCTCCTTGGCAGACCGAGTCTCCTCTCGTATTTTTTTTTTAGGTATACCTATTTTGATGAGAATAATGGACTTAATATAAAATTAAAATGAGAAATAGAAGCATAATTAGTTTTTTTTTAAAAGAAAGAGGCCCATGTTTATGGGGGCGGATTTAGGGCAAAAGGGGGAGGTTCCTTTGTGTTTTTTTTTTCTGGCTTTTACTAAGTGTGAGGGAGCGCTGCCACCATGGGGAGAAGCTACACACCTGTTTGGTGCACCACCAGATAGGAGGGAGGCCATGTTTTTCTTTGTAGAGACACCCACACCTAGCATAATGCCCCTACACTACTTCACCTCCTTCCACGTGGTCATAGCTTAACATGTTGGCAGATTTGTATGGTTGGACGGACTATACCAGCTTCCTTCCAGCCTGCGTCCAAGCAAAAAATGAGCCCCCCCATAACTTGCATGGAAACCTGTCAAGAAAAAAAAGGGGGATAGAGGAATTTTGTTAGATGGGTAGTTTGCAAATGCTGAGGGGGGGAGTTGTTTGCAGTGTTTGACTAGATGAAAGAATGAGACAGCTTCCCTGGAACACGTGTATAGAAGCATACAGAATGCGTGGGTTTCCTCAAGAGACAATCGCACTGTTTCACGTGTGCAACAAGTAGGGTTCCAACCCCATCAGTTTTCATTTGCTAGCATACTCCCAGCCTGTGCCAAAATAAGAGCTTTGAAACTGGGTGCAGACATCTGCCAAAGCATTATGGAGAAGGGATTTTTGCATGTTTTAGTTGCAAGTGCCCTGGCAGATACATATGCAAAATGTGGAAGCATACAAACTGTTCAGCCATGCCTGAAAGAAATGTGCTTTATGGACTACAATGATTGCAAGATGTGTAAAAAATGAGTTTGTTGAAAAGGCCTTGGAAAATTTCAAGCAAATGCAATTGGTACATGTTAAGCCATACTCCACAACCTTTTTTTAGCATCCTCCCAGCCTCTTTCAAAATGGGAGCTTTAGAGTAGGCCTCGGAAAACCGTCAAAGCATAATGGTAGAGGATTTTTAATTGCAAATCATGCTCAAACTGGATTCCAAAAAGGCCTTGGAAATCGTCAGTATTTGAAACTCGTCCGCGTATCGCCAACCCTGTTGTAAACACTCCCCAGTTCATTCCCAGGCATGGTCATATTTTAGTTTTCGTTTATAACTTAAAATAATTTTAAAATATCAAGATCTTAATACAGTTAATTGTTTATTTCAACTCGTGCAAAAACAATGAAATTTCTTATCGTTACTCACGATGTCAAATTAACTTGTTACATCAAAACATGAACTTTTGCCATCATTCTGAGGTGATTTAGAAAGCTTCCTACCTGGTTAGGTCACTACAATATTGGTATATCGACAAGATGAGTTTGAATTCCCAGTAATATTGTTGACCTTCTTCCTATTAAATAGTTAATTTTTTGCATTTTTCGAAGACTCATTAAGTACCCTTCGGAACTCTAAAAATGAGATGTTAGGTTTCATTTGTGTACCTTGTTATGTGAGGAGTCACTATGACATCTGGATTTACCTTGAATGAACATATGTGATCTTTTTGATGCTCTTATAGGATCCCTGTTACACTGGTTTACAGCAGCAGAAAACTGTTAAATCTAGAAAGTTGGATTTCGTTTTGAACTGCCATTTGAAACCTGGATAGAGAAATTATTTCCCATATTTGCAAACCTGTAGTGATTATACTAGAAAATTTCATGGAACATTCATCTTAGGGAAAAGAACTCTTCTGGATATTTTGGAAAAGCCAGTTTGTAGGCCTCCAACTGTAGTTTGATGAGGTCAAACTGGACCAATTTCAACTTGTCGTTCTAGAAAACTTGTCGCTATTTGAAAATGGTTTTCTAGTTCTCAGTCCCGTTGACTCTAATGAATTATCCTCGTATAGGGAAAATTTTAGGAAGTGTCTCGTTGCATGCTCATCCATCAAACGTCAGTTATGGATGCGGTTTTCTGGGCCCTTGAGCTAAATTTTGTTCATTTACAACTGGGTCAACTACAACTAGTGGCCCCAGAGAACTAGCCACCAAACGTAAATTGTTCACTTTTTCCCAATTCCGTCGGTTGATATGAACTCTTGGTATATCTAGGGACACATAGAAAGTTGATTGTGGTGTGCGTTCTCATCGGAAGATAACTTTTGGAAGCAGTTTATTAGCCTCTGAGCCCGTTTTGAACGTTTTGTAGCTAGTGAGAAAATGTAAAAATAGAAAGATGCGGGACCCTTGTAGGGTTGCCAAACCACCCTGGAAACTTTTAACAAATGCAAATAACTGTTTAAAACCCTTTAGTGTATTTGTTGTGTGGAATAGAACTTTTGACAAAATGGTGTTTTCTTTCTCTTCCCTTCTCTTCCTCTCTCCTAGGTTACAAAGTGAAGTGAAATGAAATGCATTGAATACATGTCTCTAAACCATTCTCTTTCATTTTCAAATTGTATTTTTTATCATATGTAGATGGGGAAACTGAAAAATGATAATTATGTTAGATTAGGGTGGATGTCATGCCAACAATTTATCACTGATATCATGCTCACATGGGTTTTGCAGGATGGAAGATTGACGATGAAAAAGGTGATGTGTAATTTAATTATTATCATTGTAATTTTTATAGTTCATTGTTAAATGAATAAATGTATAATGTAGTCTCATGTTACAGAAGGTTATAATTGATAATTTGTTGATATGTATGAAATGCTAGTTTCTAGGACATCTAGGAAATGTGCATTTAATCTTAGGTTCAATTTTGATTCAGAGAACACATGGTTAAAAGGGGTTGATATTTATATAAGGTAAATGAATTTGAAGTAATATCTTGTAGTGTATGTTCAGTGTTTAATAAATGATTAACGAGTCATCTTGTGCATTCATACTTGGTAAATGTAATAAAGAATTTTAATTGAAACACTCTACCCTTGCGCATTATCGGATCATCACTCATTTTCATGTGTGATACTCCTTACCATAGAAGATATTGAACACCATAGGATGAACTTAATCTTTGCTCTCAGTGGAATGTCCTAATTCAGGAAAATCAGAGCTCAAGAATGGACTTATCATCTTAGTCAGTAGGTTTAGTGACATTGTCATAAACCCATCTAATAGGAGTGATGCAATCAAACCTCTTTTGGAGTAAGTAGAGCTAACTCCTCCTTCATATCCTAGTGGATTACCTTGTTTTTCCAAAGATAGATTTAAAAGTAAATTTTCTTCATCAAATGAAATCCCTGTTGGATCCAAATGACATAAATGGAGATCGGGACATATTTGTTCTTTTCCTTGCACTCTTGTTAATGAACTCCCCTGGCTCTACATAGCTAAATGTTTTACCTTGGTGTCTCTCAACATTACACCTTGGCCCCTTCTGAAGGTGGGTTAGGATAAATTTGTCCTCTTACCTAAAAAACTCATATATAGTTGAGGGGTAGACCCTTAGGTGAAGTTGGAAATTAATCTAAACCTCGTTTATTTGGATGTTAATTTAGGGTTCGTGTGTAGCTTCAAGTCTTCTAATCATACATGTCTTTAAGAGGTTGGTCAAACACTTTGTAACTCCTCGTACAAGACAATGCTAAAAATAAGACCTTAATGTGACGTAGAAAATAAAGCATATAAGAGTAAAAAAATGAGAATTGAGGTTAGGGATACTGCCACTCTTAGAGACCTTATATCTCGATTAAAAATACTCTTGTGTTTCAAATAATATGTATTGCATTGTTGTGATCAAACTACAAGAAAACAAAAGATATATAAATATTAAAAAAAAGGAAGTCATTAAGTCATTGAATTAGAATAACTATGGTAGGGGAAATATCTCTACCGTGATCGAGGAATGCTTTTGGTAAAAATTTATCTTGTATCTAAATCTCCATCAAATCCTAATATCGCTATACGAACACCAAGTCACATTCACTTGAGTTGTAAGAATAGAAAGGTAGATACCGAATTTATGTTCGAGAATAATATTCTTCACATAAGAATGAGCTAACAAGTATTTTTGTACGCTTTTGAACTACGCCAAATAAGTATGCAAGTTATGGAAACTTTTGTAAAGAATAAGAAACCAACTTAAAATGGGTGAACGGTAACTTAACCGTGGAATTTACTTAAGAATATGTAGATGGCCAATTGAGAAAATTATCCTTGTGAAATAATGTTCTTGGAGGGTTAACCGTAACTAAAATACAAATAAAGAAATGATGTGTTGTGGGTTCGCCATTCCTGAAGTCATGTTCTTGTGGTTGGGTCATTGTTAGTAACCAGTCATTGGGAAAAGTGTGGTATCGACATGCCTATGATGTTTTCATGTGTCTATGTGAGTCTATGACTTATGTGTTTGTCCTATGCGAGTCAAGTTTTTGTACTTGAAGCCCATGCTGTGTTGTGTGTAGTGAGAAATGTAAGTCAAAAAAAAAATTATTCTGGTATTTTATTGTTTTACTGGTGTGTCTAAAATGTGGGCACGATATAATGAGTACAAGAGTATCTGAGATATTGGATAAGGAATAAGCTTATTATTGAAGTCCTTATAACTTAATTAGGCATTCTCATTTTGTTTAAAAAAAGAACATGGATTGTTCCTAGTGCGATCAAGCATTCAAGCAAGCATAAACTATTATATATATATATATATATATATATATATATATATATATATATATATATATATATTCATAGTGTGAAAAATTCAAATTTACTCAAACTAGCTATTGAACTATAGCAATTATAACAAGAAAATAAAGGTAACCTAGTGGAGGGAAGTTTATAGAAGAGGTAGCTTGAATATAAATTTCCTTCAAATCTTAATTTTTATTTCCCTTCAATTGAAATTATTTTCCCTTCTATAATTAGGGTATAATTTAAACATCAAATAAACATATTTGAAAAACAAAACCTTAGCATAAGGATGAGCATAATAAGTTTTGGATGCATTTAAAATGTGGCAAATAACTATTGATTTATGGAAATTATTGTAAGGGAGAAAGATCCAAAGTAAGTGTGCTTGTTATAAGTTAAATCTTAAATGGAATTAAGAATATGTAGGTTGAGAATGATAATTTATGTTCGTGTGATAAATTTTCTTATAATTTTAATTGTAACTAATATGTAACTATGGTAATGATGTGTTGTGGAATGTTCCTATCCTTGGGTTCTTTTTTGGTTGATTCATTGTTTATATTTGTTCATTTGGAAAAGTGTGGCATTGGTGTGCATATTTTGTTATAATGTTGTCTATGTAGGTCCATGCTTGTATATGTGTCTTATGTGATGTTTAGTTACTCTATTTGACACCAAGTGTGTCGTGTAACAAGAAATGAAAGACAAAAAAATGATTCTAGTAATTTAACTATTGCATTTTGGTGTTGAAATTGTGGGCATTACATATGGTATCAAAGAAGAGGTTCATGCTCTCAAACCTCTGGGATAGGTTGACGTTGTGATGATTATTCATGATGGTAGAGGAGTTGGAGGAGTAATGTGATATTATGTTGTGATGTGACAACCATTATACTTGTACTGATATAAATGTACTTATCATTCTTACCACTTCATATCGACTAAGTGATGTTTATGTTTCTCATGGTGAGAGTCCACTCTCTCTCCCTCGTGAATTTAACATGTATGTGTTGGTATCTAAATTCGTTCTCCTTTTCAAGTTGAGCAGCAACATAGATTTGATAGGGAGCTTAGAGATAGATAGATCATAGTGTTTGTCATTTTGTAATCGGGGATGAGATCTAACCGGCCCTTTGTTACTCAGATTTGTGGAGAGATGGATAACACTTTTAAAAGGATTTGACAAATCCTCACTACTTTAGGTCAGATAATCTTTCAACCAGGGTGAGAGGACCCTTAGTGTAACCTATGTTTGATGAAGGAGATGGAGATATCTTTCTTTTGGAAAAATTTAATGAAGAAAACCTTGGAAAAATATGGTTAATACTCCATAATTTAACTCTTAAGAATTGTCACTTCTAAATGATGGAGATACTTTCAACACAAGGCGAACATTACTAAAGACATTAAGAGATCTTGATTGTTTCAACATATTTTAGTAAGTAAATTTTGTTCCTTTGTTGATACATGATGGAAAACAAGGGGTAGTTCAGGATGGATAAATAGTTTTTGAATGACTTTTTGGTGGGAGATGAAGCAAAGGATAAAGTTGATTATAACATATCTTCAAAGGGATTTATCACAACAATGAACAAATCAACAACAAAAATCTTCATAATAGTTAAGATGTTCCTTTAATGAGAAAGTGTGCTTCAATGGATGCCTAGATCAACATGTTTTCACATAAATTTGAGACTCTAACATGAAGGCTTGAATTGAAAGACTCAATTAAACACCAAAGTCTCAAGAATCAATCACACCTAAGGTACACCCATAAGACTTACAGGACAATCTTTATCAACAAATGATAGTGAATTGATTTTAAATTTGTTTATCTCATCACAAGATGAAGGATCTTCTTGAAATGAAATTGCAAGATTCCATTAAATTGATCACATGGATGAAATACTTTTGTGATTTCCCAAATATTTCAATGTGAGATTGAAATAGGAATGAAAGAAACTATTTGCAGACATTCTGAAAAAAAAGTAGACACAAATTTCTATAGATTGGACACAAATTAATTTCAAAATTTCTTAGATTCATTAGGATAAAGAAGGGAAAGTGGATTCTAAGAGAAATCTCAATTATCATCAATGGCTATACATCTGTAACCAACTTGACATGATAGAAAATCGAACACAGAAGAAAATAACAGGTTATCTCAAATTTGGTCTCTTAGAAAGACAAGGATTTCTCAAAATTTCTCTTAAGTGAATTCATCCCTCTGACCAATTTACAAGAGTATTCTCATTTCATTTATACATTTTACTCACTCAATTTTCCCCTGTAAAAAGAAAGAATATTTGAGGGACCTTTGCATGTTAACAATTTTCTTTATGAAAGTGACATTTAACAAATTCAAATCCGGAAGCTATCCAGGTGGACCAATTATGAACTGATCATGTTCCTTGGGCCCTCAAATAATGAGTAGGATGCCTTGCCATAAATTTTTGGAAATCCTTATTAATCATTTTGATTCTACTCATACAAGAAATCTCCCTTTTTAATCATTTTTCTAAGATTCTACACAATCTGGATATGACATGTAATCAATTTTTCATTCTCAAGGCAAACCTTTTTCATCTTTTGCACCCTAACTTTCATCATTTCATCCCTTTTCCCTCTGTTTTCTTTGTAATTCTTCCCCACATCCATTTCCTCTAGTAATTTCTAGTTTTTGCATAGTTCCTAAGCAATTCCAACTTCTAAATATCAACATTTAAAATCCTCGGACTCACAAATTAAGTTTTGAATCCATTCAATGACACTTTACAATATATAGACTAATAAGGAATTTCATCAAATAACTCATGAAAAACCATGAGTATTAATATCATCCAGGATGTCTTGGAGAAATAATGGTAGAAAAAATAGATGACAATACACAACAACCATTTATTCTGCCCCTTTTCTACTTTATATCATAGAATGTCTCTATGTTTCATTGGCACAACTGTAAAGGAGAAGCATCAGAGGCAATTCCCAAGGTAAGCGTAGGCATTCCACATAAATTGGGCCCAATAAAAACATCCTTTTGGCATTTAGAAAAGTCTCAGTAAAAAAGGAGTCAGCAAAAGCCTCCACGTGTACTCAATGGCACTGAAGTATGGTCCCCAAGAGCAGCCTAAAACAATGCACCATAATGTCTCAGTTTATGGAAAATATCATGTAGAATCCATCACATTATAGTCACAATGGCACAGTTCTTGATATGGTCCCCAAAAGATAGACCCCAAACAAGATGGAGCTCAACATAGAGTCTCAGTAAGACAAAGTTTGTTAAAAAAGTTGAAGGTTTAGCGGAAGGCACCATGTGTCTAGGGTCCGAGACATTTACCTTGGCCATTGAAAAATCCAAACAAAGGTAGAGTGAGAGGAAGCCTCCAACTGTCCTCCAAGCATCCTTTAGAAATGGATATTTGGGGGCCGGTCCCCAAACAGGCGCTTCCATTTGGGACACAAGAAATGAAAAGTCTAAGTAGGAAGACCCATCAGCCTCCACAGTTTGATCCTTATAGCAAATCGAGATGGTTCCATCAAGATTGCAAAGACCATGAGGGACAAGAGCGGGCTCACCACATGTACCTAAGGCCTTAGGGGAAAATTACTTTCCAAAAATTTTAAGTACAAAGCGGAGCCATTTCAGAAGCCTCCACATGTCTCCCTATCATGAATTCATTAAGGTGGGACCGTAAGGACTAGATCCTCAAATGAGTACTCATGCCCTCCACGTGTTCATGGTTCATGATTCAAAACTATACCATGATTCATGAAAAATTTGTCTAAGTCTAATGGGAAAAGTAGCACGTGAAACCCCCATGTGTCCCCCCAGATTGCAACTGATAAGGCCAAACCAAAAGGTGTATTTTCAAATGATCGTCGTATACTCCACGTGGATCCAAGTTTTGGGTTTAAGTTATCTTAGAGTTTTTAAAGTGCCCTTTGGAGCCACATCCAACTCAATTAAAATTCACCACTATTTCCATTGATGCTAAGAAGTAAATTTGACTAGGAAAAATACACCCATCAAACCGTAATATGCAAGAAAATCACTATTTGAGCCTGAAAATGAATCTTTCTTCAAGGACTTAGAACTTATAGAAATGTTATAAGGCTCAAATATGATCCTCCAAGCTACATCCAATCATGTTTCCATAGGTATTTGGGACAATAAATGACAGGGAAAACATGAGTGTAAAGTTAAAATGGAAGGAAAGGAAAAACTTGTGAAGTTTTACGCCCAAGTTACAGACTCTTTCAGATCCCAACAAAGGAACGAAAAACAAATTGAGGGTATGAACATTTAAGTGATCCTTGACCAAGGAAGGGACTAAAGTTATCATGGCAACCAAATGGTTGGTAGTAGAGAAATTTTTAAAAACCTTTATATACGGGGATTTACAAAACATCACATAGTTCTTGATTAATTACATTTTATTTTTTAAAGACATAATGGGGCGAGACTAATATGAGCACAAACACTAAACATGTGTGAACACTTGGAATTATGTGTGAAACCCATCTTATTATGAACTATAAAACTGATAGTAGAAGTGAGTTTTACCATCTTATTCATAAACAAAATATTATTCCTTGTTATAAAAATGTGTCCTCGAGAACTAGACAAACCTAATATTATAAATCCTATTGACACTTGTGTCATATCGTGTTTTTACCACCATGTTTTGTAGCTAACAATCTCCATTTTAGAAAGAAAATGGAACCCACATGTTTTATTGTAAGTGTGTATAGGTCAAGTGACGTTAACTTCTAACTAAACTTTGTCATAGAAATGTAATACTCTCTTCATGTGATAAACCATTTTAAGTCATGAATTAGGGGCACTATGCTGAACAAGAATGGCAAACCTTTATTTGCTATGGAATATGAATACTTTTATAAAGTATGTAGAAATGGTTTATGTATTGTAAACTACTTTCAAATAATTCAAAGTTTTCTTCACAATTCAGTTAGAGTACCATTTTTAAAATAACCTTTTCGTGGGTTGTTGGAGTGTTGATAACATGACTCTTAAAATTAGAATGATGCAAACAAGTGATATGTTGTGTACTCTTTCACTATTAATCCCTATGGGTGGCTTCAAAGTGTATGTGTTAATAGAACATGTCAAGTGAACCTTAGATTTTCATTACTTTGAGGCCATTTACAATTTAATCCTAGAAGTGGAGGATCATGTTGACTGAAATTGCACTAATTGCTATCTGTGTGGTAACACATTAACATTTATCAATATATTGATAGACTATGTACCACCTAAAAGCTCAAAGGTTATGAAGTTTCAAAATAGATTGATGCAGCCTACAATTTGTACCAGATAACTCCCTAGACACATGCTGGCACATCACTCAGCCTAGACTGAGTGCTCACCCAAAGCACGTAAAGGTGTTAGGTCCCTCTTTAGGGTTGTTATAGTAGGATGTTAGTGTGATGAAGGACATGAAACATATAGATTCATAACTAATCTATCATTCTACAATGTATGCTACTTTCAGATCTATTAAAGAACAAGATTTAAACAGTAATCATAACTGAATCAATAACATGCACTACTCAATTACACACAGGAATGAAACTTAGATTCAACCAATATCTTCAATCTATTAACAAGACACATAAGCTCATTACAATAATATTCAAATGATACCAATGCACGTATGGATCTGATACAGACATACATTCAGAATCATATGTGTACTGATCTCTGTGATCTTCATACATCCATCACACTCATATATATAACCACTATGTACCTAACATCATATATATATAGTGAAGGGACTTTCCCTTCACCACTTATCTATTCCTAGAAATAGGCCACATGTTATTAATAGCCATGCCCCATTCACAATGCATAGCCACACATGCAAGTGTGCTATCTATAAGTTCTCTTATAGTTAACTGAAGTGTCAATCCTATTCTTATCTCTGTCTCCATGCAAAAATGATTCGAACTTCAATCCTCCAAAGATAGGTAATGCATGGACACGCATGTCTCTACATCATTGGTGTGTTCCGCATGCCATTTTCTAAAAATAGGTCATCATGTTCAAAAATTGGCTGAGTCCTGAAATGTTGAATTTTCCTTCCATGCATGGGTCCTTCTTTTCCTTCCTCACCCTTAATCCTAGATTTTTCTCCCACGTGGACTCCTTGTGTGATATCTCTAACAAGTATTCTCTGATCAACATTACCCCACACTAATCTCATTGTCGTCCCGAAAATGGGTATTCCTCTGAAAATTTGAAGTAAAGAATAAAATAATGGAAAGAATAAGAATGAAAGAATGTAGACAAATAAATGAGGTTATTTATGAGACAACATCCTCTGTATCACTTTGTAGTATCAATTTTGGATACTCCTCCTTTATTTCGAGCCTCCAAAACCTTTCATTTAGTGAGTTATTGTTTTGCTTTATTTGGGATGTCCATAGCAATGGATTCCAACTCATCCCTCGTAATCTCTCCCTTTCTCATTCTACAGAACCAACACAACACTAGAAATTGATGTCATTCTTCCTTCTAAAAGATCAATCTTCCGCGTAATTAGCTTCCCAAGATCTTCTAGACTGAGTCTTGTGTGGCTCTTGTGCTACTGCTCAGTGCCTTGTGCTTCTACTTAACCATTGATCAATCTTTCTATGAGGCCCAATGTATCATCCTTCATTATTTTCTAGACCTCATTATTTTATTCTAGGGTCCTTAATGCTGATAAGCACCTCTAGAGATATGCAGATATTTAAAACCTGGTCTGACTTTCTTGCAATACTTCTTGTAATGCACTTACAACAACCCTTCATAATATGCAATCTTTCCTGCATCACTAGACACTTTCTCTCTTTCTGCATCTTGTCTCTGATCTTTCTTGGCACTTATCATGCGCAGAGGTTCATCTTCGAAGTACCAAGTCCACCAACTTTCCTACATAGTGTATCATTGAAGGAAACGTCTGTGGTACCTTGGCCTCCAACTATGGCCTTGCTCTGATGACATTGTCCCCAATCTCCTCTGCATGATGTTGATAAATACTTCATTCTTCTTATGTACAAAGTCCCTCTCTTGTGTTATGCATGCTATCTCCAGCATCCTTTGTGTATCAACTCCTTGCGTGCAGTGCTCTGATTGTTGCAAATTTGTCCATGTTTCTTCTTTCCACTTCAACATAGAACCTCTCACTAATGTGTTGCTTGACCTGCTCATCTGACATGATAATATGATTTACTATCATGTGTCTAGTTTGGGGTGCCTTCTTCAGCCATCCTTGAAATGCATGATTCTTTGCATACATCAAATTCAAGGCTCATCCATGTGGGTGTGAATTCGACCATGATAGTTACTTTCAAGTGTGCACAGTCATCATATCCTCATCCATTAGCTCCCCTATGCCAAATAAATCCGTTATGTGCTATCGTGCTCTGGAAATAGGCACAAATAATTTTTCCTGCATCCTCTACATACCCCATGGCTAGTGGAATTTGCTCCCCACTTGTTCCTTCTAGACCACTGCTTCTTACGGAACTTTAGCTTCCAAATTTGGCACTTATGTCTCCATGTCCTGAACATATCCTCGAAAGCTATTTCCTCTTGGTCTCTTATCATCTTCTTCACTTCCCTTTGATTCCTCACCCTGTTCTTCCATGGGATTCTCTAGAAGTGTAGGAGAATGTAGGAACGCTTTCCTATAACTCTTTTGCCTCCTCGTCTCAACTTCAGCTTCCTCCTTCTTTACATGCGCAGTCACTTCCTTCTGTGGAGAGATTCTAGGTGATCTGCGCATCGTGGTTGGAGTAGCAACTTAGGTCCTTATTCTCCTAAACACCATTTTAAATATATGCTCCCCTTGAACTACATTCAAGTCCTCATCATCCCCCTCTTGTGGCTGAGATGGTGTAATGGTGCACTCTCAGCTTCACCCTTACTTTCTAGGATGTCTCCTACCTCTATGTCTCCAAACCACCACTATCTTGACACTCCTCCTCCTCATCCTCCACTTCAATTGGCTATATGGCCTTAGGCACTAGGAATATTCTCCATTGTATGCTTCCCTTTTGGTGGTGCTGGAAGTGTGAACTCACCTTCCACATATTTTTTGTTCTCCATCTTTGGATTCAACTTGAGATACACTAATGCTTCCCCCAAATCTGCTACAGCCAAACTTATTGGCTTGATATTCAATACTTTTGAAATAACTCCCTCTGTATAGGTGCTCCTGCAAGGATATACATACTTTTTACTCAATGTATGGTAGTCATAGTCTACCTTATCTACATTGAATATCATTCTACGTGTGTCGGTAAATCTATGAAAAATTTCCTAAAAGTACCTTGCAGTGAATGCGTAGGGTAACTTGCACCAAGGGCTCCAGACTCCATCCTTCATTAGAAAGCACACGATGTGGAAATGTTGGTATACAACAAACTAAAATTGTTTTCCTACCATTGCTGGTAGGTCCTTTGTGATGCGCCACTCTTCCCCAAATGCCACGCGGAGCCTGTCATACCACTTCTCCACCCTTTTTTTTACTTCATCTGTCATGGCCCCCTTGCATAGGTATTTGCTTAATCTTTCAGCTGGATACTTTTTCTTCATGGAGTATTCCCATATTTTCTCCTTTGGTCCATCTGGCACTCCAATCTCCATGAAGACCAGTGATAGTAGAATAGCCTCAAAGCTGATCCTCCCTCATGTGCGTGCTTCTTCAACTATTTTCTCTACAATATAGCCTGCAATATTATATATTGTCCTCTTTGACATTTTTTGTGCCCCATGTTACCACATTGTATTTACCTATGACAACCGCTCCTAATCATTCAACTTGGTAACCAAGTGTATTGCATCTTATACCACTGGACAATTTTTAAATTTATTGATGTTCATTCCACACGGACCCTTCAGGTATCCCAACTCTTTTTTGGTCTTTAAAATTGTGGCTTTATCAAAAAGGTAACTTTTTATGTCTTCCTCATGTCCTTTAGACCTATCACTGATGAAACAAGTGTAGACGAAATTCTCATTTTGTGTCTTGCAAAGTAGAAGAAGTCTTCATGTACCCTACTCATAAGCCATTGGTACAAGGGCTCATACTTTCTGAAATATGACAGCTCATACAATTGATATACCCCAATTCTCTTCAAAAGATTTTCACCTGCATCGTCATATGCTGGCATGTCATCTATTGTGCATTTGTTTGTTCTAGAAGTGAGCAAGGAATCGAGCTAATTTTTGTTCTCTGAGGTCCTGTGATTATATTCACTTTTCTTTTTCTAATGGGTGAATCCCACTCTTATCTGACAATGACTCCTTCTGGGTATTGTATCTCCAAAAAATGACTTTCGGGTGCCATCTCTTCTTCCTCAGTGACCAACTTCTTCTTTTCTTTTGTTGCTGCTGCAAATGCCTTCTTTGGTGTCATTTCTACCTTGCAAATGTCTTTTCTTCACCCCTGCAACTCCATGAATCAAACCCTAGCTCAATTCAATTATGCCCTAGGTGGAAACTTCGTAACCTAACCTTTTTTGTCTTTTTGCTTCGCTCAAACCCTTCACCACTGGGGATGCAAACTTCTTGTCGCATAGATTTGGTTGTCACTCTTGGTCTCACACCCTTCGCATTCTAACTTGATCACTCAACTCGTTACACTCAAATCTTCTCGCAAATACTCTTAGTTGCAACGATAAAAATGAATCTGCATCCCTTATATAAATTTTTCAAATTTTGATGCATTTATTGCTCCTCACCTACCAAATATCCCTTCATTTATTGACCAAATCCATTCGTTCAGCGTGGTACATTTTTACACCTAGCAATAACCTTCTAGCGCACCTTCCTACCCTCTGGTCACAGACTTCTCTTTAGCTCACACTCCTGCACCCGAGTACCTCGTCACTGCACCTTCTCCTGGTAGCTAACATGGCCTCCGCTTACCTCGCGTTATGTTATTATTTAATTCATCTCCATCCTTGGTCACTTCTGAGAAGCAATCTTCTTTTGACTTAAAGCACGCCCATAGTAGCTTATCCCTTTCACCTTTCAAATACCACATTCTATTTCTTAGATAACAACAACCACCCCACACTAAATATATGTGCAGTCCTTTGTGCATAAACATTCTTCATACAATAATTAGCTTCATGTGCGCAAGCATGCTTATTACACAAACAAAAACTAAATTGACAAAGCATAGTGACAATGAAGGAAATACATTAAGGAAATACTGAATTGAAAACCTAAACTAAATGGAAACATTGCCTTATTAAAAACACCAAGAAGACTTATTTATAGTAGGGCTT
The DNA here is from genome assembly GCA_019776745.2 of Taxus chinensis. Taxonomy (NCBI): domain Eukaryota; kingdom Viridiplantae; phylum Streptophyta; class Pinopsida; order Cupressales; family Taxaceae; genus Taxus; species Taxus chinensis. The sequence goes on from CM034154.1 coordinate 197,609,834, forward strand.
CAACCTACTCCCATTAAAGTAACTAGGTAGCCATGTTCCATCAAGTGCTTCTAACTAGCAAGCACCTAATTCAAGTATAGAAGTGATAACATACGGCACCAACCAATGTACTTTGAGCTTACCTGAATGGCGCAAGAAATTTGAGTCATAAAGAAGTACATTTTGTCCAATTTCAAACTTCGTATCCCTTATGCTTCTATCATGCCATGCCTTCTACCTGGCCTTTTCCTGTTTCTGACTCCAACGTGCTATGGCTTGATGCTCATCCAGTTGAATCAGTTTTTCAATACATTCTTCTAAGGCTTATTCATCAGCTAGACCTCCAGCACACGCAATGCACAAAGAAGGTAACATAAATTCTATAGGAAGAATAGCTTTCACACCAAATACCAACTGAAATGGTGTGGCTTTATTCAATCTCTTCTAAGTTGTGCTATATGCCCAAAGCACAACTAAGACTTTTTCATCCCAATCCTTTCTTCTAACATCAAATATTTTTGTCAAATTTTGGCCCAAAATTTTTTTGAAAGCCTCAGCAATTCCATTTTCCTAAGGATGATAAGGTGTAGTTTTATGGTGTGCAACCATAAACTCATCTAATAGGATCCTGATTGTCTCATTTAAAAAGTGTGTACCTCTATCACTTGTCAAGCTTAAAGGACATCCATATCATGTAAGAACATTCTCCCATAGAAATATAGTTGTTATAGCTGCCGTATAATCTTTCGTAGGTACTGCTTCCACCCACCATGTAAAATAATCTATGCAAGTAATGATATAGCGCGATCCAGTCCTGCGCGTAGCTGGCGAAATAGGTCCTACAAAATCAATGGCCCATTTCTCAAATGGTTCTACACTAGTAATTGGTCTCAAAGGCATCTCATCTATTTGCCCTAGTTTACCTAGGTGCTGACAATGATCACACGCCTTACAATAATCTTTTAAGTCCTTATACAGTGTCTCCCACCATAATCTAGCAATTAAGATCTTTTAGGCAGTTGCATCACCTACATAATGGCCTCCTACAATACCACCATGAGCCTCTTCTATGATATCCTTGCGCTCATGCTCTAACACACAGTGGCGTAACACTTCATCTCTACCTAGCTTGTACAGGTCACCACTGATTAGCATAAATGGTGTTGCACGTATAGCAAGATACTTCTTTTCTAATGCTTTCATTCCTTCTGGTGTCATACATGTTCATAGAAAGAAAGCAATGTCCTCTAGTTCCGTGGGTGCATGTTGTGACCTGTATAATTGTGTATCCAGCATTTTTTCTTCAATTTTCTATGCATCCTCTCCTGAATTGATTCTAGATAAATGGTCTAGTCTAGAATTGCTTTTCCTTGGCTTCACCACAACTATGAAGTCAAATTCTTGAAACAGGAGTACCCATCTGCATATGTGCCCCTGTAAGAAGGGTTTGTTTACCAAGTACTTTAATGCCATATGATCTGTATAAAACAAAAAGGTTGTTGCTAACAAGTACTGTAGAAACTTGTACAATGCGTAGATCATTGAAAAATCTTCACGCTCTGTAGTTGTATAATTCTATTCAACAAGAGTCAGCTTCCTACTAGCAAAATAGATTGGATGATTTGCAATAATTTTTCCAGGTTTAGCTAACACAGTGCTAATGGCAATAACAGAAGTGTCCACATGCACATGGAATGGTTTATCCCATGATGGAAACCACAAAATGGGTGCGGTAGTAAGTTTCTCTTATAATACCTCAAACGTGCGTTGTTATGGATCTCCCCAATAAAATGTACCTTTTCCCTTCAGCAATTCTTCCAAGGGTGCAACACTTTTAGCATACCCTTTTATGAATTTTTCTGTAATATCCTATATGGCCTAGAAATCTATGCACCTCACTTTGGCTAGTAGGCGCTTCCAGGCCTAAAATGACTGAAACCTTCGCCAGATCAACTAGCAAACCTTCCTTACAGATTATATGTCCTAATAGTATCCCAAATGGCATAGCAAATATGCACTTCTTGATATTCAAAGAGATACTCAATTTTCTACATCATTCAAACATCAAGCACAGATTGTCACAATGATCTTTGATAAGCCCATATATTGTCCAGTCATCTAGGTAGACCTGTAAGAATTTGTGGATAAAATATTTGAACGCCTAAACAACTATGCATGAAAATACAGAAGGTGCATTTTTCAATCCAAAAGGCACTATTGTTGGAGACTCATAGCACCCCTGGATGCAGATCAGGCTTCTAGGTTGATCACTCTAGCATCCAGTGTGATTGCACAACATGGAAACCTCTCTCCAAGTGTGGGAACTTGTGAAACTGAGAGAGGAATCTCCATATTAGAGGCTGGTTCCTCAAACTCCTTTGATTTAGCTATATATTTTGCAAAACTACAGAGGTTTGAAACCTAATCCTACTCTAAAATCCAAGGAGACAGAGATAGAAAGTGCAAAAAATGAAACTAAACTAACAGGTGATACACCAAATGAGGAGTGGTGAACACTTCTTGTTCTGCAGATAGACACAGATCATAAAATGTAACATAAAACATCATGCAAAAGCTGATAAGATGTAATCAGAGGTCTGAAATGAAACAAGTAACACAAACAGAGGACTGAAAATTGATCACAGAGCTTGTATTGTCATTTCCACTGTCAAAATCCTTGTATTACAACATCAAAAAGGTAGAAAACCTGTTACAATTTTAGAAGAGGTCTGATACTTCAAAAATCACTTGTTCCAGGTGAAAGAAGAAGCTTGTTATCCAAAGAAGTGTTCCCCCCTTTGGAAATGAGCCAAATCTGGCTTTTACAGTGCATGGGTCGAGCCGAGGGGACAGAAAACGTACAAAAACATGAGAACCCATCCCTCCTTGATTGCAGATGCATTAAAATGGCATGGGAGACCTTACAAACCCATACCCTATCACTTTGACTGAATTACAGGAGAATGCGACCCATCCTGCATTAAATCTGGTCACTGAAATGTCACTTCTGGCCATGAACATGCGTCAAATCCGTTTCTTAATTTTCTCTCTCTATACTACACCAAAATTCAAGATTAACCCTGGAATTATGTAGAGAATTTCACAAGCTTTCCATTGATATAAAGAACGTGCAAATCTGAGCTCTGGAGCGAAAGATATGTCGATCTGAAGATTTAGGGCACGAAACAGGTGAAAATGCGTTTTGAAATTTTTCCCACGCTCTGCCACCTGGATGACACGTGGCATGCATTGATTGGCCGTGTAATTCTCTCTCCTTCCCTACTTCATTGGACACATGTCTTCTTTTATTGGCTCGGGCTTTTCCTTCAAAAATCGCCCTTTGACCTTTGGACCTTTCTCCTTGTGACACGTGTCATGATCTGATTGGTCCGCAGGTCTGTCGGCTCTTCGCGCCCTTCACGTCCATTTGTCCCGAATGTCACAGTGCTGCGTGGGACAAAAACTTCCGATCCGCCCGAAATGGGCTTCCATGCCCCTTTTCTACCGGTGACACATGGCGTGATCTGATTGGATTTTGGCTCCTTTGGCTATCCGCGTCCCACGCGTCCCTTTGTCCCACTTGTCCTTGTGCTGAAGTTTCCCATTTCAGCCGAATGGACCAGTTTACGTCCTTCACGTCCATTTGTCCCAAATGTCCCAGTGCTGTCTGGGAAAAATTCTTCTAAACCGCCTGAAATGGCTTCCTTTGCTCTCGGCCTGTCATCACCAATCCGGCACTATGATAATTCTTCACCGGGAACTCCTCGTGCTATGATTATTTACTAATGCACAGCCTTTAGTTCGGTGGATGTAATCTGGAAACAAAACAACAACCGAACACAAGAATACCATTGACTATGATAAGACGGAATGATGACAAATCTGAAATATCAAAGTAAATTATAATATTAACATGAAATTGTTACAACCTCACCCATGAGGTACTTCAACAAGACTATGGGAGAAACTTTACAATTATGCACCTCTTGATGGCTTCTTCAACACACCTTTAACTGATGGCTTCCTTTGCACACTTCCTACAATATTTCTCACTACTTCTTTCTATGCTAAATGAGGGGGGTGGCCTCTCTATTTATAGAACTTCCAGGCTTATCCATCCTATCTCTAAGATAGGATAAGAAATCCACTCTGACGAATCATATTCCATACCTTAACTCTTATCTGTAGATGTAAGCTTATCTGTTAAGATAAGATAAACCTTATCATTTTACATGGGTTCCACATTTTTAGACTTTTTACAAATAAAATACACAAAATATTCATGACCTCATTCCTTGTCCTTATTACCAATATAATATTTCTAATTCCTAATCATGTAGACCCTACTTCTCTAATTACCTAAACTTTGACATTTTAACATTACCGGACCACATACGACAAATATTTACTTTTTACAACATTCCTATTGTACTTTGACTGTTACCGTACTCCACATTATTGGCGGCACCGTACTGACGGCGCCGTTATCTTCTATTGGACGCTACTACTAATTACACTTAACAACATCCTATTCCTAATACATATATTAATGAAATAGAAATTTTGGAGGAAAATTTTAGTGTCGACATCTTCCCCCTTCCTAGCTTCTACTCCGTCCTCGGAGTAGACTATTCTGGTGTTTGGAAAATCTTCAACTTATCGTGGTTGACCCATTTCGTAATGGGAGTGCCATCCAATTCCTCCAGTCGGTACGTACCATTTTCATGCACAGCTGCTATTTTGTAGGGCCCCATCCATTTTGGAAGAAATTTTCTCTGTCTTCTTTTTTGTATCTGGAATCATATACTAGGACCAAGTCATTCACATGAAATGGAGACCATCAGATCTTTTGATCAAAGTATTCCTTCTGCTTCATTTTCTTCTTATGGCTTGTATCCTTTGCTATTTCCCTCATTTCCTCTAGCAAATGAAGATGTACCAACCTTTCTTTTACTGAATCACTTTCATCCATCCTTTCATTTTTCATAACTCTCACAGTGGGAATATCAAACTCAATAGGAAGAACTGGATCAATGCCATAGGCCAACTGAAATGGGGAGTATCCTGTTGCTGACTTTGATGTTGCCCTATATGCCCACAATGCTGCATGAATCCTTTTATCCCATTTATGTACCTGCAAGGCTGCATCTTTTGCTAGAATTTGACACAGCACAAAAAAAATTCGTTCCACCTGTCCATTTATGCTTGGCTTGTATGTTGTTGCCTTCCTGTGCTTGATAGAAAACTTATTGACTAGGGCTTCTACCACCTCATTAATGAAGTGGCTTCCTTGATCTGTTACAATTTCTAATGGACAACCAAATCTGGTGACAATGTGTTCATATATGAACCTTGCCACTTCATCCATGGAAGCTGTTTTCAATGGCCTAGCTTCAACCCACTTGGTTAAATAATCTGTGGCAACTACAATATACTTATTTTGGCGTGATGTAGTTGGAAGTGGACCTACAATGTCTATTCCCCACTTTTCAAAGGGACCAAGTGGAAGAATAAGACATAATGGAGCTGATGAAGTCTTACGGTTACCATGTGTTTGACAAATATCACATGTCTTACAATAATTATAACAATCTTTAAAAAGAGTGGGCCAGTGAAAACCTGCATCCAAGATCCTTCTTGCTGTAAGTTGTCCAGAGAATTTCCCTCCACATGTACCATTGTGGAATTCTTCTAGCAGCTCCTTTCCTTGATCACGTCCAACTGCCCTCTTGTACTGTCCATCAGGTCCTATTCGAAATAATGCTCCATGCAGAATAGAATATGGACGACTGGCTTGAGTAATCTTTCTCTTAGTCTTTGCATTGGCACCATCATGAAACTTGAATTCACTCAGATAATTCCAAATATCTATGTATTCACTAGGGATTTTGTCAAGGGAGAACAATGCTGCATCGGGAAAATCATCATCATCACAAGATGATCCTAAACCATCATAGGCTCGAGAGAGTGCATCTGCATTGACATGCTTCTTTCCTGGCCTATCTATAATATCAAATTCAAATTCTTGTAGCAAAATTATCCATCTTGCTATCCTCCCTGATGGGCTAGGCTTATTGACAATATATTTCAGAGCCTAATGATCTGTTACAACTAGAAATTTCTGCCCTAGCAAGTAATTTCTAAACTTCTTTACAGAAAAAATGATAGCCAGAGCCTCTTTTTCAGTTACAATATAATTTACCTCAGCACTGCTCATTTGTCTGCTCCCAAAGTAAATTGGATGTTCATTCCCATTTTCATCCTTTTGGCTCAAAGTACTTCCTAGTGCTGCATCTGAGGCATCAGTGTACACAATGAATGGCTTGCTCCAATCTGGATTCTTCAAAACAGGTGAAGACACTAGGGCTTCCTTCAGTTGTCTAAAAGCTTCATGCGCCTTATTTCCTTGTTTATAAGTAACATCCTTCTTCAAGAACTGGGTTAGTGGCTGTGCAATCTTTGAGAAATTCTTTATGAACCTTCTATAGTAGCCCACATGGCCTAAAAATGATCTCAATTTACTTCTATTAATAGGAAATGGTAAATCTTTGATTTTTGAAACTTTATCAGGATCAGTACCAATACCATCTCTGGATACAACATGCCCTAACAAAACACCTTTAGAACATCCAAAGACACACTTTGTAGGGTTTAGTGAGGCTTGTGCTTCATCTAACCTTTGAAATGTTGTCTCCATTTGGTGCAGGTGGTCCAACTTGCTCCCATAGATGCAAAAATCATCCAGAAATACTCTGATGAAGGTCCCAATGTAGGGTTCGAACACCCTATTCATCAAACGCTGGAATGTTGCTGGAGCATTACACAACCCAAAAGGCATAACTCTATAAGCAAACGTTCCCCAAGGAGTGGTGAACGTGGTCTTCAGCTGATCTTTCTCTACTATACGAACTTGGTTGTAGCCGCTATATCCATCAGCAAAACTATAGCACTCCTGGCCAGCTACTTCGTCCAAGTCCTGATCTGAAAATGGAAGAGGGTAATGATCCTTCTTTGTTGCCTTATTGAGCTTCCTGTAATCAACACAAATGCGTAGCTTCCCATTCTTTTTTATTGAGATCACAATGGGAGAAACCCATTCTGAATTCTCCACAACAAATATGAATCCTGCATCAAGCAACTTATCTATTTCTTCTTTTACAGTCTTGGAAAAATTAGGATTCATTCTATATGGCATTTGCTTTATAGGCTTAGCACCATCTACCAGCTCAATACAATGTTCTACCCAACTTACTTGATGGAGTTTTTTGTAATCAAAAGTGAATAGGTGTATGTACCTTCGAAAGAGCTGGAGGTAGGATTCCTTCTCACTCTCCATCACAGCATCACCAATCTTTATTTGTTAGAGATGATCATAAACTTCTTCTTCAGATAATTTTATGGGGTCATGAGTTGGTGTGACTGGCAGGATATCCATGACTGAAACATCCACCTCGCTTTCTTCATCTTCAGTGTCCACTTCACTGGTACTAGAGTAATCAGAGGATGTCTAATCATCAGTTTCATCACTTGAATCCACAGGTTCTACTTTATGATGTCGAGGGATCACGTTTATCTTCACCCTCTCTCTACCACGTCCAAGTGTCATGAAACCTTCATTCCAGTAGTTTCTTGCATGAACTCTCCTTAGCCATGGTCTTCCCAGTAACATTGGGTACGCAATAGTACCATTTTTCATCACCTGAAAGTCTACCACACATACAACACCCATAACAGATATTACCACATTTGAAACTACACCTTCTGGTTTAGTTTTTCCCTTATTTAATGACCTTAACATAAGTGTTGAAGGGCGATCAATTTTTAAACCCAACATATTCATTACAGACTCAGTCATTACATTAACTGCAGCACCTCCATCAACTAAGACATCATGAATTGAAATACCATTACATAATACCTCAGCTTGTGGAGCATAGGGATCTGCCTCTGCCTCCAAAACAGGGACCTCAACCTCCTTCCTTCTTCGATCATTGAGTCCACCTCGCAACTCCCGCCTCTTCTCAGAAGACATAGTCAAGAGTTGACCATATGTAATATTTGCAGGCCTTTTGGACAGATCTTCCAAGATGGAGTATGGTCCTTGCCTCTGTGAAATCAGAAAATCCTGCACACCCAACTTTCTTCTCCTATGTTTCTTACTAGTTTCTTCTTTCATCTTCTTATGATCATTTCCATCTTGATTATCTTTTTCTTTCTTTCTTTTTGTTACAAACACATCTACGTCATTATTTATACTCTTATCTACTACATCAAATGAATTCACAGGTGCTTTTCCTTTATAATTATCTCCCTTACTAGATGTAGAAGCTCTATCTGGATAATTATACTTATAATGACCCTTTTTATAACAACGATAACAAACAACTTCAGAAATATTTCTCTTTGGACCTCTATCTCCTCCCTGAGAACTAAATTCCTTTCCTTGAAGAAGATTAATAGTTAACTGACCCATCTTTTTGAGCAGATCTTCATACTTAGTAGATGTATTAGGAGAAATATTTATGCTCACCGGGAGTGGTTGTGGATTCATGACCAAAGGTGCTGGTGTAGGCTCTACTTTAACAACAATTTCTTTGGGCTCCTCTTCCATGCTTTATTGCTTGCCTTCTTGCAATCTCCTTTGCTTGTTCAATGGTAGTTGGGTGGTCATACTTCACTCGCTGTCTGATCTCCGGCTTCATCCCAAGAATGAAGTGCTTACAGAGGAGATTATCCACGCCATTCATCAACCCATCTGCTAGTCCTTCCTTCCGGATCTGGGCATCGAGTTTCCTCCTTAGCTCTAAAACACGAGCATGATAATCCCTTATCTTCTCCTTCTCTCCTTGGGATAGCTTTGTGATCTCGATCATGAGATCTGCATATTTCTGTTGTTCACCAAATTATTCAAGAAAACTTTCGGTTAATAAATCCCATGAATTTTTCACATTATCACCTAGTGTTTCAAACCACCTAAGTGTTGAACCATCCTAAAAGGTAGGAAAAAATTCAGTCCATTGTTCCCTTCTTATAAGGCCATTACAAATACAAGATCGTTTAAACTCTTGAATGAAAGAAGAAGCATCTTCATTAGATTGAGCTGAAAAAACAGGAATCTTTCCCATTTTCAAAAGTAACCACCGTGAAATACCAACCCACAAGTATAATCAACAAGACTTATGTGCACAAATAATTGGAATTACTATACTAGAAAGTGACTTTACACCTTTCTACAGTAAAATAGAAATGACCACGGTAAACTATGGTAAAACTTGACTTACTGCACGGTAAAAACTGATTTTACTGTGGTAAACACTATTCACGGTAAAAAATGAAGTTACTGCGGTAAATACTATTCACGGTAAAAAGTGACTTTACTGTGATAATTACTATTCCCAGCAAAAAGGACTTTACCAGCGTAACTACTATTCATGGCAAAAAATGACTTTATCATGGTAACTACTATTCACGATAAAAATGACTTTACCATGGTAACTACTATGCACAGTAAAAACAAGGTTACCCTCTAATTGATTTTTACCTAAGTGGGAATATCTCCCCAGAAAATCCACCAACGAGGAATGGTCCCGGCAACGGAACCAAAATGTCATCACCAATCCGGTACTATGATAATTCTTCACCGGGAACTCCTCGTGCTATGATTATTTACTAATGCACAGCCTTTAGTTCGGTGGATGTAATCTGGAAACAAAACAACAACCGAACACAAGAATACCATTGACTATGATAAGACGGAATGATGACAAATCTGAAATATCAAAGTAAATTATAATATTAACATGAAACTGTTACAATCTCACCCATGAGATACTTCAACAAGACTATGGTAGAAACTTTACAATTACACCTCTTGATGGCTTCTTCAACACACCTTTAACTGATGGCTTCCTTCGCACACTTCTTACAATATTTCTCACTACTTCTTTCTATGCTAAATGAGGGGGGTGGTATTTATAGAACTTCCAGGCTTATCCATCCTATCTCTAAGATAGGATAAGAAATCCACTCTGACGAATCATATTCCATACCTTAACTCTTATCTGTACATGTAAGCTTATCTGTTAAGATAAGATAAACCTTATCATTTTACATGGGTTCCACATTTTTAGACTTTTTACAAATAAAATACACAAAATATTTATGACCTCACTCCTTGTCCTTATTACCAATATAATATTTCTAATTCCTAATCATGTAGACCCTACTTCTGTAATTACCCAAACTTTGACATTTTAACATTACCGGACCACTTACGACAAATATTTACTTTTTACAACATTCCTATTGTACTTTGACTGTTACCGTACTCCACATTATTGGCAGCACCGTACTGACGGCGCCGTTATCTTCTATCGGATGCTACTACTAATTACACTTAACAACATCTTATTCCTAATACACACATTAATGAAATAGAAATTTTGGAGGAAAATTTTAGTGTCGACAGGCCGCTTCGCCTTTTCGCGGCCCAGATGTCCCAACTGCTTAGTACGAAAGTTCTCCATTTCGGCCGATCCGGGCGGTTCGCGTCCTTAAGGCCCAAATTTCCTGAGCAGTTAGTTGATTTTCTTCTCCTTTGGCCGAACCGGCTTTCCGCGTCCCTCACATCCCGACGGCCCGATTGTCCCTGTGATAAAATTTTCCTTTTCAGCTGAACCGGCTGGTTCGCGCCCTTCGCGTACATTTGTTCCAATTCTCCCAGTGCTTCGCGGGCCACCTGGAGGCATTTCGGCCGAACCGCGCCTTGGTGTCCTGAATGTCCCAACTGTTCCTAGCACAAGGACTTAGTCGATTTTCACAATTTTTCCTGGCCTAACCTTATTTTCTGTAACCTTTTCGCATTTTCTCAGAGCTTGCTCTTTTCAACTTGGACAGGAGAGTTAGAAAATTTTCTGAGGGGACCCTAGAAACATGATTTTTTCCCTGAATCCATCCATTTGCCTGGGACTCGAGAATTCTGATGTATGTTATCAAATCAACCCTGGGGGTGGATTTGGATAACAATTTGGTGACTCAGTGGGGATACCTGCCTGCTAGGTAGAAGATACTAGTTACCTGAAGCAATCCATTGGGCATGGAGTCATCCAATATTCTATTTAGAACCTCAACTGACTCAGAATGTGCAAGGAGGAAGATGGAATGTCTCCTGATAAAAGCAAGGACTGTAAAACATCTCCATGAACAGCAAGTTGTGCCAAAGCACTTAGGGAAAACAAAACTAACCTACAGCAAAATAATGTGCACAAGCACTTGGAGGAAAGAAAATCTAATCTAATATTTACAGAGGTAGTGAACTTCCCTCTAAAAGCAACGCTTGAGATAGATTCCGTTGACTAGAATCTACAGTTCTTCACCATCCAATGAGGCCAATTGGAAAGCATTGATGTTCTTGCACTTTGTGACTATGTATGGGCCACTCCAAATGGCATCAAATTTTGAATGCCTTCCCGGTTTTGCTCTATCTACATCCCATTTCAACACTAGATCTCCAACTTGAAAAGATCTATCTTTGGCCTTCCTATCAAAGGTCTTCTTGATCAAAGCTTGATCCTTTTCCATTGCTTGGGATGCCTAATTTCTGATCTCTTGCAGCTCCATCAACTCTGCATACCTCACTTCCATGGGCTCAAATTCAAGCAACTCCAGTTTCTTCATGAGTTCCAACGTTGGCAACTCAAGTGACATGGGCAAGGTTGCCTCTCTTCCATAGACAAGCCTAAATGGAGAGTTGCCTGTGGATCTTTTGGGAGTGATCCTATCAGCCCATAAGGCTGATTTCAACTTGGTATGCCAAGACCTCTGATTCTCATCAAAAGTCCTCCTAATGATCCTCAACAAGTTCTTGTTTGTAGACTCGGCTTGGCCATTGTCCTGAGGGTAATAGTTCGATGAAGTGCTTAGGTAAATACCGTTCTTGATAGCCCACTCAGTCACCCTAGATCCAATGAATGCCAATGCATTATCAGAGATTATTGTAGCAGGTACACTGAATCTGGTTGTTATCCCCTCATAAAAGTCTAAGATGCTAGACTCATTTTCCTCTTTGAGTGCTACTGCTTCTGTCCATTTGGTGAAGTAGTCCGTGGCTGTCAAAATCCATTTGTGCCCTTGGCTTGAATTGGGATTAATGACTCCAATGAAGTCCAAACCCCATTGCATGAATGGCTGGTCAACTGAGATTGGATGCAATGGAAGGGCAGCAAGTCTCTCTTTTCCTATGAAGAATGCACAATTCTTACACCTCTTGATCCATGCATAGCAATCACTGAAGATTTTAGGCCAATAATAACCAGCCTTCATGATTTTTAGAGCTGTCACTCTTGGTGCAAAATGGCCACTAGCTGGTCCACCATGAAACTCTTCCAACACCCTTTGAATCTGACCTATGCTAATGCATCTCAGCATCACTCCATTCACATCTTTCTTGAACAAAACTCCATCAACAATGGCATACGGAATAGCCTGCAACCTGAAGTGTCTCCTTTGGGTCTTGTTCATCTCTGGAGGGCATAGGCCTGTGCTTAGGAAGTGCATAATATGTTGGGTCCAACAAGGATTCGGGGCAGCATTGTCTTCTTCTCGTTTGCCACTTGGCTCATGACTGTCCTGGACTGTCAAAATAGTCTCCTCTTCATTGCATACTTCTTTTTGTTTCCCCAGAACCAACTGCTCACACAATCCTTTCCCTCTTACCAGCTTGGTGATCTTGATCTCAATGTCATACTCCATGACACGGGTGATCCAACCTACCCTTTTCTCATTCAAATCCTTGTTGAGGAGGAAATCCTTAACCCCAGCATGTGAGACCAGCAGTTGAATCTTATTGTTTGAGACCAAATGCTTGAATTTCTTCAAGCTTCTGATTACTGCAAGTACATGCTTTTCAATAAAAGAGTATCTCACCTCGCAGTCATCTAGGCTCTGGCTGAAAAAGGCAATCGGCTACTCATCATTATCTTTGTTCTACTATACTAGAATGGTAGAAATAGTGTCATCACCTCCAAATGCATAGAGGATTGAAATCCTTGGAGAATTCTGGGTTGATGAGAGTTGGTGCTTGAGAGATAGCTTCTTTGATTGCCTCAAAACTCTCCTTGCCTTCTGCTATCCACTTAAAATCCATGCTCTTCTTTAACATTTTGGTGATGGGCTTGGCATGGGCTGCAAAATCTGGGACAAACCTTCGAACAAAGTTTATCCTTCCCAAGAAACTTTGAAGAGCCTTCTTGTGACTTGGCAATGGTAGTGCTCTTATGGCTTCAACCCTCTCTGGATCAATTGCCAGTCCCTCTTTCGAGACAATATGGCCTAGAAGTTTCCCCTCGTGAGCCAGGAATATGCATTTTTTGGGATTCAATGATACCCCAAATTTTCTACACCTCTAAAATACATGCCTCAGATGAAAAAGGTGATCCACTACATTTTTGGAGAATACAGTGATGTTGTCAAGATATATCAAAACTATTTTGTTGATCAACCCCTTGAATGCCATATCCATTGCCCTTTGGAAAGTGGCCCCAGCATTTGATAGCCCAAATGGCATCTTCTTGTAGGCATAGGTCCCCCATTTGGTGGTGAAAGTCGTCTTGAACTGGTCCTCTTCTTTCACCATCACCTGATTATACCCTGAGTAGCCATCTAGGAGAGAGAATCTCTCTGAACCGGATACTACTTGCAATATTTGTTCCATTGAAGGAAGCGAGTAATGATCTTTGAGAGATGCCCTATTGAAGTCTCAGAAGTCCACACACAACCTGATTTCTCCGCTCTTATTCCTGTCCAGAACCAAGTTAGCAACCCAGCTTGAGTGCTTGATCGGGAATATAACGCTTGCCTCTATTAGCTTATTTAGCTCTTTCTTCATTAGAGGCTCAATGTGAGGGTTAATAGGTCTCCGCTTCTGCCTGATGGGCTTAGCGTTTGGATCCAATTCTATGGTATGTTGTGCCAAATTCGGATTGAATCCTCTCAAGTCTTCATAGCTCCAAGCGAAGACATCTGGAAATTCTTGGCAAAGCTGTATGAAATCTGATTTCTCCTACTCAGTGGCCACTTTACCAATTTGAAGTGTTTTGCCTTCCCCAACCGGAATTGGCTCTGAATCTTCTCTCTTGACCTGTATGTTAGCCTTTTCCTTATGGAACTGGTCGTTAGGGTTGAAGATAGACTCCAACGTTACTAAACCCTTGGGAAGCTTGTTTGTCCGTAGCTACACTACTTGACCCCCATACTGCTACTCTAGTATGTCCTAATTCCTAGCTGAGAATTCAGCCTCTTCTTGTAAAAAATTGACAATCTGTTGATCGTTCTCAAACACCTGCCAGCTTATATTATTATCTGGAACTGCTTGCCTCACAATCACATGGATATGTGGCTATGTTTTTTCCCTTTTGATGTTGTCAACCACATCAAACGTTGCTCCAACTGCTGCGAGCCTATCCATGGCTTCATTTTTCTTCCAGGGTATGGACACGATGTTGAAAGCTTCAAAATCCTCAATGAGGTCCCATACCCTATTCTTGTAGTTCTTCAGCAGGTCATTCTTTGTAGCATGTTGTCCCCTGACTTGATTGACGATCAGCTCACTATCCCTGAACACCTGCAAGTTATTTATGCCCTTTTTTCTAGCCCAATGAAGTCCATGAATCAAGGCCTCATATTCAGCTGTATTGTTTGAACAAGAAAACTGGAAACGAAAAGCTGAATAATATTTGATGCCTTGAGTTGAAACAAGCATAGCTCCTCCTCCTGCACCTTGCCTACTCCTTGATCCATCGAAAAATAATTTCCATACCTCATTTTCATCCTTATGGTTTAGTTTGGTGATGCTAGGAATAGGCTGGCTCTCTTCATGTATGCAATAGACTCCTAGTTCAGATTCTTCTACTTCTTGGTAGGGATCAAAAGCATATACCTTGCTTCCCCATTCATCAAGAGTCAAATCTGGAATGCTTCCAACTTTGGTGTCAGCTTCATCTGTGTTTGGATAATCTTCTTGATCAAATGCTGAACAGTTGGCATTGACTTGGCTTGGAGTATGAGGCTCAATATGAAAGTTTGCAATTGGTTCGGATTTGATTGTGACCTTAGTACCATATCTTGTTCTAAACAACATGTGTGACCAATCAGCAGATAAGTAGCCTCCAATTTTGGCTGTGAAATATCTTGACAAGCACAATGCAAAGAGTGGTGGCAGGTCTATGACTAACACATCTTGTAAGACTATTACGTTGGGACATGCGTGCAGTGTGAGGCTCAAACCTTTGATTACTCCAACCGTTGTCACTGCTGTCCCATCTAATTGCACTACACCCTTAGAGATGACTTCATATTGAAGCCCTAGCTGATCAGCTATTTGCTTGGGCATTACTGAACTACTTGCCCCAGAGTCAATCATGCAATTATGTACCAACTTGTCTCCTATGATCAATGAAACATAAAATGGAGGGGGCTTCGACATTTTACCTTGTTGTCCTCCATGATTTCCTTCAGGCTGGGCAGCATTTGTGAGTACCTTCTCTTGCATTTGGACCTGCTAGTTCGAAGTTGACCACTCCTTCATGGCAGCTTGTAGCAAATCTCTTTGGCCTGGGATGGATAGCGATTCCCGCATTGATATGTTTACATTTTTCTTCTTCATCTGATCAATGATGTTGAATGGGGATGAAGCATCCCTCTGCTGTCCCCTAGCTTGCACATTCATTCCTTGCACATGGGCAGCAACAACTGGCATCTGAGTTGGTTTAGGGGCTGGTTTAGGCGCTCCTTGCATGTTTGGAACTGCATTTTGTTTGCCAACACCTTGTGGAGTGACAGAAGGACGTGAACTACTTGGGGCCAATGGTTGTTCTTCACCCAAATTCCTCCTTTTTGACCTTGTGTTGGCTGCAACACCTTGAGAGGGTATTTGATTCATACCACAGAAATCTTCAGCCTGTCAATTGACAAGAGTAGTTTCATTCGGAGATGTTCCTTACTGAGGTGCTTCTTGTTGTTGATCTCCTTCATGGCTGGACTCTTGCGACCCACCAATGGTTTTCACCATCAGAGCTTGATTTAATGCACCGTAGCACATTGATTGGTTATGTGGCTGACTACACGGGAAACACCAATCATATTCTTGGACCATGTTATTTTGGACTGGCACTAATGCTTTAGAAGCAAATACAACATTGGGGTTATAGGGCTGAAATGCTCTATTAGCGGGAGGCCTTACTTGGCTTTGATTTTGATTTGCAGCCTAAGTTGGTGACCTATTTTGTTGGTATGGGGGCCTAGCCTGGTACTATGCTTGAGGCTGATACGGTCTAGCACTTTGAGCTTGCTGTCTTTTAATAGTAACCAGCTCATTTCCCAAATTTTGCAACTATTTCATGACCTCTTGGAGTTCATTTGAAGCACTAGAGGACATGAAGTAGAAGTTTCACTTGAACTTTGATTTCTAGGAGTGAGAACAGGAGCCAAAGTGGGTGCTTGACTAGTTCTTGGATTTTCTAAGTTTGGATACAAGGGCATGGGAGGCCTAGGAGCCAGTTTACCAGCTTGAATAAGACATTTTTTGGCTCTAATGGAAATGCTATAAGCAGCAGGTAAGGTTGTGCCTCCCATAGATTGAATTAACATAGAAATATCAGAATTCAAAGCTTTAAGGTAATATAGAAAACCACCTTCTGTTGTTGGCCTGACTGCCACTAGAATCCTATCCCAAGACCTTTGAAATCTGAAGTTGAAGTCAGTCAGCTACTCATTGGGGGCTCTCTTGATAGTTGTCAGCTGCTCCAAAAGAGACAAGTTGTCTCCCTTCTCTCCAAATTGCTCGTGAAGTGCAATACATAGCTGATTCTAGTTTGTGATAGAACCAGCTCCAAGGCTCCTAAACCATTGTAATGCTTTACCCTTGAAGGAAGATGCCAATAACTTGACAGCCACTTGCATTTCATTGATTACATGAATTGCACAAAGGTTAGCAATATCTTTAACATGATCACCTGGAGTAATCTAATTTTCTCCAGTAAAGTAAGGAATGTTCTTCAAGGCTGCAATAGGAACTAGATGTTATGCATTGAGAGTGAGTGGTCTGCTGCCTGTGAAGTTGACGTGGGGATTTTTCTGAGCCATTCTGATTGGTCTTAAAACCCTTGTTGACTGAATGAAAGGTCTACTAGGTGGAGGAGTTGAGAGAGTTCTGTTTGGTGGAGATGGAGACCTTTGAATCCTTCTTCCTTTTTGCCTTCTTCTTGGAGATAACTGTAGGTATTCAAACAACACTTCTTCTTCTCCAACTCTTGACCTTGTGGTGATTCTTCTCATGAGTTTTCAAGCCTGAGTTTGGAACCAGTTGATTCTTCCCCTTGGAGTCGCCAGATATGCAAATAATAGCTCTTTTCAAGCAAGAAGATTGCAGCAAATGCACATCAACCCTACTGCAATAAAAATGAGACCTCTTGTCTCACCCGGCGTGCCAAAACTGTTGTTACAGACTCACAGCACCCCTGGATGCAGATTAGGCTTCTAGGTTGCTCACTCTAGCATCCAGTGTGATTGCACAA
Organism: Taxus chinensis; assembly: GCA_019776745.2. Taxonomy (NCBI): domain Eukaryota; kingdom Viridiplantae; phylum Streptophyta; class Pinopsida; order Cupressales; family Taxaceae; genus Taxus; species Taxus chinensis. The sequence continues at coordinate 197,627,383 of CM034154.1, forward strand.
CATGGAAACCTCTCTCCAAGTGTGGGAACTTGTGAAACTGAGAGAGGAATCTCCAGATTAGAGGCTGGTTCCTCAAACTCCTCTGATTTAGATCTATATTTTGTAAAACTACAGAGGTTTGAAACCTAATCCTACTCTAAAATCCAAGGAGACAGAGATAGAAAGTGTAAAAAATGAAACTAAACTAACAGGTGATACACCAAATGAGGAGTGGTGAACACTTCTTGTTCTGTAGATAGACACAGATCATAAAATGTAACATAAAACATCATGCACAAGATGATAAGATGTAATCAGAGGTCTGAAATGAAACAAGCAACACAAACAGAGGACTGAAAACTGATCACAGAGCTTGTATTGTCATTTCCACTATCAAAATCCTTGTATTACAACATCAAAAAGGTAGAAAACCTGTTACAATTTTAGAAGAGGTCTGATACTTCAAAAATCACTTGTTCCAGGTGAAAGAAGAAGCTTGCTATCCAAAGAAGTGTTCCCCCCCTTTGGAAATGAGCCAAATCTGGCTTTTATAGTGCATGGGTCAAGCCGAGGGGACAGAAAACATACAAAAACATGAGAACCCATCCCTCCTTGATTGCAGATGCATTAAAACAGCATGGGGGACCTTACAAACCCATACCCTATCACTTTGACCGAATTACAGGAGAATGCGACCCATCCTGCATTAAATCTAGTCGCTGAAATGTCACTTTTGGCCATGAACATGCGTCAAAGCTGTTTCTTAATTTTCTCTCTCTAGACTACACCAAAACTCAAGATTGACCCTGGAATTATGTAGAGAATTTCACAAGCTTTCCATTGATATAAAGAACGTGCAAATCTGAGCTCTGGAGTGAAAGATATGTCGATCTGAAGATTTAGGGCACGAAACAGGTGAAAATGCGTTTTGAAATTTTTCCCGCGCTCTGCCACCTGGATGACACGTGGCATGCATTGATTGGCCGTGTAATTCTCTCTCCTTCCCTGCTTCATTGGACACATGTCTTCTTTTATTGGCTCGGGCTTTTCCTTCAAAAATCACCCTTTGACCTTTAAACCTTTCTCCTTGTGACACGTGTCATGATCTGATTGGTCCATGGGTCTACCGGCTCTTCATGCCCTTCACGTCCATTTGTCCCGAATGTTCCAGTGTTACGCGAGACAAAAACTTCTGATCCACCTGAAATGGGCTTCCATGCCCCTTTTCTACCGGTGACACGTGGCGTGATCTGATTGGCTTTCGGCTCCTTCGGCTATCCGTGTCCCGCGCATCCCTTTGTCCCACTTGTCCTTGTGCTGAAGTTTCCCATTTCGGCCGAACCGGCCGGTTCGCGTCCTTCACGTCCATTTGTCCCAAATGTCCCAGTGCTGTCTGGGAAAAATTCTTCCTAACCGCCCGAAATGGCTTCCTTTGCTCTCAGCCGCTTTGCCTTTTCGCGTCCTTTGCGACCTCGCGGCCTAGATGTCCCAACTGCTTAGTACGAAAGTTCTCCATTTCGGCCGATCCAGGCGGTTCGCGTCCTCAAGGCCCAAATGTCCCGAGCAGTTAGTTGATTTTCTTCTCCTTCGGCCGAACCAGCTTTCCACGTCCCTCGCGTCCCGACAGCCCGATTGTCCCTGTGCTAAAATTTTCCTTTTCGGCCGAACCGGCCAGTTCGCGCCCTTCGCGTACATTTGTTCCAATTGTCCCAGTGCTTCGCGGGCCACCTAGAGGCGTTTCGGCCGAACCGCGCATTGGTGTCCCAAATGTCCCAACTGTTCCTCAGACAAGGACTTAGCTGATTTTAACAATTTTTCCTGGCCCAAGCTTATTTTCTGTAACCTTTTCACATTTTCTCAGAGCTTGCTCTTTTCAACCTGGACAAGAGAGTTAGAAAAATTTCTGAGGGGACCCTAGAAACATGATTTTTTCCCTGAATCCATCCATTTGCCTGGGACTCGAGAATTCTGATGTATGTTATCAAATCAACCCTGGGGGTGGATTTGGATAACAAGCACCACAGTATAGGCAAAACTGCCCCATTTATTAGTAAATTTTGTCTTTTCTTGATCCTCATGAGTGATCCTAACCGATGATACCTAGAAAATCCATCTGTGAAAAAATATATTTCGCGCCCTGCTACTCCTAGTATTTCCTTAGTAAATGGCGTAGGAAAAGGATCTGTGGCGCAGGCAACATTTAGCTCCCTGTAGTCCACCCATATCCTAATCCTTTCGTCCTTCTTGATACTGATCACCATTGGGCTAACCCATTCAGACTTATCAAGGGGTTTAATAATTCTAGATTTCAACATTTTATCAATTTCTTCTTTCACCTTTTCGTGCAAATTAGGATTCATTCTGTAAGGTCTCTTCCTAACTAGCCATGTACCGTCCTTAAGTTTGATTTTCATTTCCCCAAGTGATTCATGCATGCCTTTCAATTCATGATTTCCTAGAGGGAATAAGTCCTGAAAATCCTAGAGTAACTCAATGATTTTTTCTACCTTCGAATATGACCAGTAATCTCCAATTATGGCCTCCTTAGGCTCAGCCTCCAACCCTACATTCACCTTATTTATCTTCATGGGTTCATGGCAGCTGCACACATATTTTTCTGTACTGTCCAAGACCTCACACACCCCATGTGAATGTGCAATATCCAGGTTCTCAACTTCCTCATCATTCACAATGTAGACCATATTTCCTTTCTCTTTCTCAAAGAAAGCACGCTCAAATAGTTTGGAGTCTATTTCTTCGTCATGTTCAAAACATGCTCCAAAATCTGTCTCTCTGAATAATTCATGAATATGCTCTTCTGGTTTTGCATTATCTCCCATAGTTAAGCACTTAATAAATTTTAATGCCTCTGTTATAGGAGGTTGAGTCGAGAAGTAGTCAAAAGTCTGGATCATACCTGCAGCTAAATCTTGTCAGTTCCCATTTTCTCTATGTAGTTCTACATATACATACCAAGCGTCTGTGCATCCTTGTAGTGTGGAATATAATCTATGCACCCAGAGTGAAGGTGGTAATGCTTTCTGTCTTGTTGTCCAGAGTATATCACACTACTGAATATGATGTTGAATAGTTCGATCACCATGATAAGTGTGGATTTGCGTAGGTGCATTGTTCCTTATAAACCTAGTAGACAAAGCTATTCCAATCTCTTCCCAGTTTATAAGATTATCTCTGTGGACTACCCACCAGCGCAATGTTTTTCCGGTCAGTGTATATACTAAGATATCTCTCCTTGTAACTGGATCTATCCATTGCGCTTTCATAGCCTTCAGAAAGGTAGAAAGATCCTTTGTCCCTGTATATCAAGGTATTGTGCTTCCTATCCGTCAAATTGAGCAAAGTCTATTCTTACGCGCAACCATGATTTTCTCCTCGCACCCTACCGATTCATATGTACCATGATCCCAATTGTTACAAGCAATACTTATAGTATTACTACTAGAATGAGAATCCTCCCATTGTAGAATGCCTTCTTTTGATGGCTCCTTAACCTCTGGGTCCTAAATAACGTGTACATAGACTCTGTTTAAATCCTCCTCACTCAGAGGCTCAACATATGGCATGAAATTCCCATCTGTCAAGGGTATCATAACCCTTTCCTCCTTGTTTTCAAAGATGATATATCCCTTATTGAATCTCAAGTCAGCATTATTGCCATAACACCAAGGGTGTCCAAGCAACGCTAGAAAATTTTCTGCTTCTGCAAGTGCTAATACCTCAAAATCCCCAGTGAACTTGGCCCCTTGTATCATGATAGATGCATCTTTCAAAACTCCTATGGGCTTGCCCTTAGTCTGGTTTGTCATGAATAACACATTAGATGATGGCTGTAGTGGAGGTCTCCCCATTTGGACCCATGCATCTAATGTTAGTACATTTACTTCCGCACCTGTATCGATCAAGATTTTGCTCAGTAGCCACCCATCCACAACAGCATTCAGATTATTTCTTTTTTATAGTCAATGTTATCAAGAGGAATATTTGCATATAGAATCTATCGTCCGATCTCAAGACTTACGCGCGGAGTGTTCCCTTTCAACCAACTTCCCAATAGTGCAATAATGTTCTCCTAGTGCAACATCTTACACACCTCCCGCAGATCATCGATATCAATCTAAACTATCTCTGAGGCTTTCTTCTGCTCCTTTAGGTACTGTATCTCACCATAAAGATTCCTTAGCACTTTCGTGGTATCCAGGTAAACTTCCTTTTGATGATTAGGATCTAGGTACCTCGCATGCAAAACCTCCTCCTTGGTAATCATAGGCTTCTGGTGCAATGCCTCTCACGCATGCGCAGCTTCAATGCATGTAGTAATATTTACCGTCAATGCCTCAAATCCTTCTATTATCTTGGGCATCCACTGATCCCCTACCACGTGTTGGATTCTAACCATCCCGGTGCCTTTTTTCTCTTACTTATGTTTCTTACTCAGATGCTCATATAAGTCTGGGAACTCTTCATAGCTATGGTTCTTCCCACAGAAAGAACATGCATTATTCTGAGGACATTCGCACCTGTAGTGGTCATGAGATCCACACATATAACATGTTCCATGAGGGAACTCTCCACTTCCTCCACCTCGGCCTCATCCTCCATATCCACCATGATATCCACATCCCCTTCCATGACCTCCTTCAAAACGCCCCTCATTCCTATCATAGCACATTTGATTATGATCTCGATCCTGGTGCTCATTCCTGTCCGTAGAATTATCTGTTATACTCGTCTGTCATACTCCAATGTCTATAGCATCCTAGATCTGATCAATCAACTGACAATCCTCAGTATCATGGGTCGTGGACCTGTAAATCTTACAAAAGCAAGATACATTTTCCTTATCATGTGTTGTAATAAAGGACAGTGGCTAGCATCATGATTCAAGTGGTAAATTTCACATTCCAATAGTAACGAGTTTATAGATCTGCGAGGGCAATTATCCTTGGTGTGACCTTCCACTTCACAATCTGTACACCAAATTCCTGAGCATGTTTCATGGGCTGAATTTGCTGACAGCTTCTCTAACTGCTTGGCCATAGTTACAATATGTGCCTCTAGGAATGGACTGTTGCCAGGTTCAATGCTCCCAATTTCCTTAGCATGCAAAGCTTCTTCAAGTGCTTTGCGTGGATCCATGTATGTCTTATGTGACAGCGCTCTCCTAAAAGGTGTAATCAATCCTCCAATGAACCATTGTGCATGCTAGCTAGCATGAATATCATAGGATAACTTGGATAGAAGTGTCTTAAAATGAGCATCATACTCACGTACACTCTCAGTAGTGCCTTGCTTGATATCCTTGAGCGCACTTATACTCTTCTACTCAAACTTAGGGATATGGAACTCTTTCAAGAAAGCATCCCTCAGTGTTTCATAATCCACACAAGTTTGATCAGGGTCAAACTTCCTATACCAATTATGTGTGTGCCCCTGTAATGTAGTAGTAAATTGACTTTCCTTTCACTCAGTAGTAGTAATCCCTTTAGTGTGCCACAATATTTCACACATATGCACATGTTCGGTAGCATCCTCTATACCTCTATACTCTGGGAGACGAAGAGAGATCTCCATATAGATATTTTGTGGTTGCTGCGGACCTTGACCACCTAATCCAAAACCTCTTGTGTTCCCTCTACCTCTAGAACCACCAGATCCACCATAGCTAGAACCACATATACCTCTTGATCTGTCACCTATAGTTGGAATAGTGCTTGTAGATGTACTCCCCTGTGTTTCTATAGTAGTACTATACAGAACCCCCACAGTCTGTGAAGCAGCTCCACTTCTAAAGGTGAGTCCAGTATTCTGCGCGCTTACACTTTGTGTGAATGACATGCCCAAGAATGCTCCTCAAAATGACATTGAAGTTGTATGCCCTGTCATTGATGTACTTAAACCCTAACTTACTCCTGCTTTCCTACTTCCCAAGTTAGTTTGTTGGTTATTTTTCGTACTAGATGTTCAAAAACCAAGCGCAAAGGCTAGGTCACCATGTGGATTAAGATGCACACATGTGGCCAAAATAGTATTTGCTGGCACACTTCCATGTGAGGCTGAAAAGGGATCTCTATCATTCTTTCCAATATGGGGGAGTTCCTGATGCTCTGGCTCCACGTCTTCTACGTGATCCATAAATCCTTCACGAGCCAACTCTCTCCTCAATGCCATACTTTCTACAACGGAACGTTGCTTCTCTATTTCCCTCTCGCGTGCCTCATTATACTTAAGCCGACTTTCATGTCTATGTTTCTCTGCTGCTAGGTGCACCATCTTAATACCAAACCTGTTCCTATCTTCATACATGGTGAAGTTTAGTTAGCCATTGGTTTACTCTCCAGGTTCAACATTACCACCAAGATCTTGATCGTTAGCAGAATACCGTGTAAATATGTTCCTTGTGGATATCACAAAAACTGGAATTCAACTACCTCTAGGCAAGAGTACATCAAAATTGAATATTCCATAATATAACTGTTTAGAACACCATGAAACCACGTATCCATCGCATGATTCCAATTCATATCAGCATCATAAAGGGCCTAAAATTCTTCTTGTGTCTAGACAAGTGTGCAATACCTCCAATTCTACTAAGATGCATATGCAATAAGCCACTTGTACAGTTCTATTGGAAAGATAGAAAAAAATCTCTCATATAAAATTTCATACAGGTTTTGTTCTACCCAAGTGTGTGTGTTAAACTCAGATCCACTGTTGAACCATTGTGCATATTCTTCCTCCAGATCGTGTATACATTCCTCAATACTTTCTCGAGTTAACTGATACATCTTCATCACAACCATCCTGAAAACAACTAAAAAAGAGGTCCCAGCAATGGAACCAATGATACAGCCTAGAATTTGCAAGATAACACCCTAGTCACGCTGGCACATCACTCAGTCTAGAATGAGCACTCACCCGAAGCGTGCAAAGGTACCAGGTCACTCTTTAGGGTTGTTGTAACAGGATGTTAGCATGAAGAAGACATGAACATATAGATTCATAACTAATCCATCATCCTACAGTGCATGCTACCGACAGATCTATGAAAGAACAAGCTGAAACAGTAATCGTCATTGAATTAATAACATGCAATACAGAATGACACTTAGATTTAGCCAATAGCTTCCATTGATTAATAAGAATAGAAGCTCCTTACAGTACTGTTAATTTATATCAAGGTGTGTATGGGTCTGATACACACATACATACATAATCATACATATAATGATCTCTGTGATCTCTGTGCAATCTGTGTGATCTCTATGGGTGGGGACTTGCCCTTCACCACTTACCTATTCCAGAAATAGGTTGCATGTTATTGATAGCCACACATCGTTTACAATTATAACCACACATGCAAGTGTGCTATCTATAGTTCTCTTGTAGTTAAATGTAGTGTGCATTCTATTCTTGGCTTGTCTTCATGCATAGACGCTTTGAACTGATTCTCCAAATATAGACAATGCATGGCGCGCACATCTCTGCATCATTGATGTGTTCTGCATGCCATCTCCTAAAAATAAATCCTCATATTGAAAATTGGATAATTCCTGAAATCTGAACATGCCTTCTGCGTCTTTGATCCTGGCCTTCTATCCCACGTGGACTCCTTGTGTGATCTTTGACAAGTATTCTTTGATCAACATCTATGCTCTCTTATATTTGGGTTTTCCATCTACCAATCATATGTGATACTAATTATGTGGATCCTCCTATGTGTGATTTGGAGATATATGGAGATATGCTTATTCTGGTTCCATGTAGTTTGTGAGATGGGGCTCAATATCCGAGTGCCAGCAACTCGATGAGTACTCCTTTTGTGGCCATAGAAAGGCCACATAGTGAGCACAATGTGATTTTTTATTTTCATATTTTATTTTCAAATTGATCTTCTTCTCTTTTCTTTTGAGAAACAACAACTTTTATTAATTAATGCATCCTTAAATTTTTGGGCATTTAATTTGATTTTGTGCTAAAAAAAATCCTTTACATTATTGTGGTTTTTTAGCCATTTGTTTTTCTTAGTTTGAAATTTACTTTTGGATTTTAAAAGTTTTTTTATTCTAGCCTAGCTCCAACGCTTGGGAATTGTTTCCACTTGGCATTTAAAACTAATTGATATGTTGGTTCTAATTTTGTCATGTGATGTTATAGGGTCATGGAATTCACCATAGAGTGGTGATACCTATGGACCCACTCATTTGTATGGGGGTACGCCCCAAGGGGGTCATGGGGTTGTGTAGCTTTAGATTTGTAGGTGACTATGTCACTTGGGTGGAAGTGATGGGGCTCTATGTGCCTAGGGACATAAGGTTACCCAACCTCATTGAATGGAGAGATAAGGTGACAAGACTCTTGGTGAGTGACCTAGCCTGAAGAAATAAGGAAATGAGGCTCTCGATGAGTGAAACGGCTTGGAGATATAATGTGACAGGGATCTTGGTAAGTGACATGGATTAGTTTTGGCACTATGATTATTATATTCAAGTGATGGGGCTTTATGGTGAGTGACCTGGATTGGTTAGGTATTATGATTCTTTTATTTATTGAGAGGCATATGGAGTTGTTTTTGGAGGCTTGTGGAGATTTAGGAGGCATAGGGAGTTGGTATGTATGATTAATGAATTACTCTTGTGAGTCTCGTTATCTATTGTGATGTTTAGGCCCAATTCCCCTCTTTATTGACATATGTTATTGGATTTTATCTTATTATTGTGTGGTTATTGTCATGATTTTGAGTCATGTAAAACCTGTTAAATATGTATTATGTGATGCCTTTGTTAGAGATCACAAGCACTGAGATGGGGGTAAATCAGTGTAGATTAAAATGTTAATGCATTCTAATACAAAATCTTGTATTAATAGCAGCAATGTATCGTGAGCATTTAATCAAACACATACAAGAAGGTGATAACATTGAATAAACAATTTATAGTGGGAAACCCTTCACGGGAGAAAAACACACTTCAAAACCTATGCTTTATTAGGAACGCCAATTCCAAAGCTTACAATGATTTTGGTTTATATTGAGCACTCGCTCAAGCTATGAAGTAACCACTTTAGAATCTTCAATCACCCACTTGAATAATTTTAAGCGCCCACTCAGCTAATTCAGCAAGTTGCAACTTGCAAAGAGCACCCACCCCCTATGATCTAAGCACTCAAATAAATATTACAAGGAATTTAATCATATAGCTTCTAGGTTGTTAATACAATTGATTATGATTATTTTTCTCTACTCTCTTCACTCTTTGGGCTTAGATTTTCATTACACTCCTTACCTCGTTTTCACTTCCTCTTCAGGGATTCATCAGACTTGATTTTTTTCTTATCTCTATAGCTCTGTCATTATCACCTTTATCAGTCAACATATATTCATTTAATAACACAGCTTCATTTCTCTCTACAAAATTTATTGGATCGATAACACACGTGATCTCTTTTATCAGCAACAACATTATACATCAAATTTTTCTTAAATAACAAACATTAATCCATTTTCTGACTTATTACCTTTATTTGATTTTATTTCTCTTTGCATGCACATGAGAATACAAGAGATGTTACAAAATTGCTTCTAAAAATATCCTCAATTACTACACCATCTGACATTTAATAAAATCTCTCATAAATGGCTTCAGCTACTTTTTCTGACATTTTCTTTAAATTTATTAATGCACATGTAAGGGCATTACAAGGTTCTCTTTCTGGCATTTTGTTACTCTTCCAAATTTTTCTTTTCATGTTCCATGGCGAAGAGGATGAAATCACATTTCCAAAAAAAATTAATTTTGAACACCTGAGTTGAGAGATATGCTAATGCGGGTCTAGGAGATTCATGGGGAACAACATTAACAGTCCAAAATATTATTGCACTTTGAACTTTATAAAAACTCATTATATCATTTTATTTATTTCCCCTTTGCAAATCGGAAAAACTTGATCATTTGGGAACTGGAAGAACTTGTGTCACATGAGCTTAGTTCATCTGCATGCTATTCTATCTGCATTACACTCCACTTCCTTTTTTTCCTCTTTTCCTTTTTTATTTTAGGTCATAATGACTTGCTCGGAATATAGGTTTGCATCGTACTTGTTCTCCTGATTCCTCAAACTCCCGCACTAGATTAGTTCTTTGATTTTCGAGTTAACTTTGTTTGTGGGAAACATTTGTTTTCTCGACACTTGTTCCTTCTGGGCCCTTTGAGCCCGCAACTTTCTCCCCATTTGCACAACACTCCATTCACTCACTCCTTTGTCTTTCATCTCATAACAACTTGTGGGGAACTACTTTTCACCAAGAACTCATACCGGCGGCATCTCATGTTCCTAAAGCACTCACTTCATCTGTAATACACACAAACCCTTTGATGTACGGGTCAAACTTATATGCAGGGAACACCTATTCACTTGTCCCTTATTCTATTGACCTTCTTTGTGCCTAAAAACCTTGTCTGCTCTGTAATATACTAGTTAATTGACTTGCGGACCAAACTCACTTGCGGGGAACATTGATACTCGCGGAATTTATACCATATGAGCCACATGTGCCTGATTTACTATCTCAAGCCGCAATATCCTAAAATCTTTGATTTGTGGCCCCAGGACCATTGTGGGGAACACATGTTCCTGTAGAACATGTTCCATCTACACCCAATACACCTGCATTTCTCTAAAACTCAAAGTACCCAAATTTTTGCAAATTCCTTTAAGTACCAAAGTAATCTTTTCTCCAACAAATTTTTGGGTGTACCTAAAACATTGTAAAATTGAGCTTTAGCCCTCTGCCACACCAGAGTCAATTTTACCAACCTTTTATTACATCTAGTGAACTCAATTGAACCCCTATCTCACTTGCAGTGACCCTAAATCATCCTGAAACCATTTTGAAACATCCTGAATACACAATACACTAGTCAGAGACCATTGTACACCTCTAAAACACGTTTCCATCACATTCATCCTATTTTACCATGTTTGACCACTTTGGGAAACCTCATCATACCAATGTACCTATTGATACCTATTGAACCATGCACACCACTTGGAACCACACTGTGAGTTGGTACTGTCAATCAATCTTCAACTACTTAATTCACATCATGTTTCTATCAATTCCACTTGACATCAATGACAACACTAATGTAATTGACCATATTTTAACAAACTCCCCCTTTTTCATTAATGGCAACACACTGAGAAACTTAATGGAAAAAGCATTTTCAAACTAAGTTTCTAGTTTTAGACACTCTCTCCCCCTTCGACATCTTTGACAAAGAAACAACCATACAACATGCTGCAAATAAGCTAGATAAACCAGTATCTTACCTTGTATAATGTTCAAGCTCCTTGTCTACAAGCTCCCCATGGGACTGTATTTCTTATTTTCTGTTTCAATTCTCCCCCTAATATGATGCATTCCATGATGGTATTCAATCGTGTCATCCATCTCTTTTCTATTCCAAGATAGTATCAACACTTTGTAGGAGATGATATTTCATGCCTTAATAATATTCAATATTTTCAAGAAATTTCACTTAGAAAATAAGATACCAAACCAAAACCATTAAAATGAGCTAATAGAATAGCTCCCCCTCACAAGAAGACTTCATTACACTAATTAGGAGTTGATTTTGCATGAAACTTCTCCCTTACATTTTCTCAACACTTCCTAATTGCTGGTGGGATCAAGAATGACCCCTAATTAATTTCTCAAGTGCTCAAACATTGCTTTTGGCAGTGGCTTAGTCATTATATCTACAATCTCTTCCTTTATACTTACATACGCAAGGCTGATCTTCTTGTCATTTACTTGTTCCCTCAAAAAGTGAAATCTGATTGGAATTTGTTTGGTTTTTGAGAGGAACACAGGGTTCTTAGAGACACTTATAGCACTAGTACTATCACAAAGCAATGGAATTGGGCTATCAAATTTTACCTTGTAATCCTCCAATTTCTATTTTATAGTACAACACATAACAATTGCTATATACTATGCTTCACATGTTGAGAGTGTCATTGATGATTGTTTCTTTCTCAACTAGGATACTAGGAAATTGCAAACCAAGAAAGCACTACACTTGAACTCTTTCTATCATTAATGTTTCATGCCCAATCAACATCAATGTATGCTATTATGTTGAAGTCATTGCTTTTGGGGTACCAAAGTCCATATTCAAGTGTTCCCATGAGTTATATCAGAATTATTTTGACTTCCTTAAAGTGGGTTTCCCTTAGATCTTCTTGAAATATCCCAAATAGTCCCACAACTTGCATGATATTAGGTCTTGATGCAGTGGAGTAGAGGAGACTGCATATCATGGATCTATACAAAGTTTTGTCAACTTTTGGTGAGTTGCCTTCTTTTCTTAGCTTGAAAAATACTTCCATTGGTGTTCTTATAGGTCTGCATTCTTCCATCTTGAACCTTTTAAGCATTTATTTGATGTATTTGGTTTGGGATATGAAGATACCTTGGTCCATTTGACTGATTTATAATCCCTGGAAGAAGGAGATATTACAAAGCATAGACATTTCAAACTCTTCCCTCATCACATCAGCAAATTCATGGGTCATTTTAACATGATCTCCAAATATAATATCATCTGCATATAAAATGATGATGAGCATATGCTCTCTTTATTATTTGGTGTAGAGATTACTATCAGCCACACCTTTTTGAATTCCTTGTTCAATGATATATTTCTCCAGCCTACTATATCAATCTCTAGGGGCATGTTTTAGTCCATACAAATCCTTTTTCAACCTGCACACATAGTTTTTATCATCATTTAGAGAGAATCCATCAGGTTCTTCAATATATACCTCTTCATTTAAATAACTATTTAAAAAGGTTGATTTAACATCCATCTAAAATACTCTGATTTTCTTGTAAGTTTCATATGCTATAAACAATCTAATTGCTTACATCCTTGCCACTGGTGCAAACATTTCATCAAATCCAATTCCTTCCATTTGTGCATAGCCTTTGCATACAAGTCTTGCCTTATTTCTTGTAACTTCTCCTTTCTCATTCAATTTGTTTCTAAATACCAATTTTGTTCCTATCACGTTCTTGTCTTTTGGTCTTGGTAAAAACTCCCAAGCCTCATTCTTTTCAATTTGATCAAGCTCTTCATTCATAGCAACCACTCAATGTTGATCCTTGTTATCTTCTACCACATTCTTGGGTTCTATAATTGATAAGAGTGTTATGTATTCATGTTTTTGTTGATCTCTTAGCTTCCTTCTTGTGAAAATACCTCCTTCTCAGTTTCCAATGATATGATTGGTTAGATGGTCTCTCTTGACTTGCCTTGAGGGTTTCTTGGTGTCTTGGTGTCTTGTATTTCTTCCACTTATTCAACATCTTCTCATGTACTCCCCACTTCTTCATCTTCTTCTTGATATTCATGGTTTTCCTTACGCTGAGTGTTGGATTTGGAAGGATAAAACTCATAAAATTTTACATTTTTCTCTCAACCACTTTCTATAGCCTCTTATTTTAACATCTATAGGCTGCAATAACAGTTGAGTAGCAAAGAAATATGCACTCCTTGAACCTAGAGTCATATTTTCCTAGGTTGTCTTCATCTCTCTTGATATAACATTTTCTTCTGAAGACTCTTATATGTTTCACATTGGTTGGCCTTCCTTTCCAAAGTTAATAAGGTATCTTGTTGTGATTCACTCTTAATTGGGATTTGTTTAGAACATGAACACTTATTTAGACTGACTCACTCCAATAGCCATCATGAAGTTTAGATTCATTCAACTGATCTGTAAACTCTTCAACTTTGGAATTATCCACAAAAACACAAATAAACATTGTTGTTCTACTTTCTATTAGAAAATGATAGAGATAACTAGTGAATAAATTATGCTTATGCTTAGAATCCACAATTGCAGGAAAGGAAAGAATTTAATCTCATAAACACCAACAAATTTTATTCTGGAAACCTCCAGAGGAGGAAAAACCATTCGAGAAGGGAAATTTCTCTTTCTTCACACTTTTATTGGCCAATTCAAAATAAACAAGTATAGAAGTTACAATAAGTATGAAAGAGAAGTAGATAATATCTCACACTTCCTCCCAAATACATGTTTTCTCTGTCTCAACACTCCTTTCTTCTACAAAATACAATTCAAGCACTAAGAACTTCTTGCTCACTTTCTTTCATGCTTCGATGATCTTATTCTCTTCTACATACATGTATTTATAGCCTCTACCATGTCCTCCCGTGCACTGGAGGATGTGAAAATTCGTGGAGGAGAAGAGCCACGAACAACCTTCCAAATTTTGGGTTGTTCATTTCATATTTTCATTTTCTATCTGTAAGAGCCAGGACCACCACCCAATGCAAACTGGCCATCCCAGGACTGCTACCTTGGTTGGGCGGCAGTCCTGTAACTGCCGCTCTGCACAGGAGCGACGGTCTTGTTACTAAAAAGATAGAACCTCCATGTTTCATTTTCCCTTCTTCGTGTTGATTATTTTGATGAAGTAGATTAATTTTGGATCCTTATGGATCACACCTTCCCTGCTTAGGAGGCTTTTGGTCCCTCAAAATATTAATGGGGGAGTAGATGAGGAAATAATTCCCTCACTTGCTCCTTTGAGTACCATTGGGCCTGCCTCAGTGTCTTCCCTTTCAGTCCAATCTACCAAGACTCTTATGGTCCTCTCCTAGTCTCTCTGACCTTCTGCTCCAATGATACATCCTCCTCCAATTCGCCTCGTGATTCCAAGACGTGATCCTTAATGGAAGCTAACAATTGTAGTCCTTCGTCTTCATCTAGCATGGATGGCTCATATAGGTGCAAGCTCTCAAAGTTTACTACAAAGTACATCCTCATAAATGGTGGCAAGTCAAGTCAAATTTTCTCCAACCTGCTCCAATATGGTGAAGGGCACATATCGTAGTGGCTTGAGTTTCCGTGTTTGACCTTGTAATCTCTCCTTGCTCAAGTAAATCCAAACTCTATCTCCAACATGTAACTTATGTTCTCTCCTATGTTGATCATGCCTAGCCTTGTACTTTTCTTGACATTTCTCTAGTTGTTCTTTGACTTTGAGATGGATTTTTCAGATCCTCTCAATGAATTTGTTTTCTCTAGTCACCTTTGTGTCTCATGTCTCCTCCTTGTCCTGCTACCTAACTACTCTGTCCAATGGATTTATAGGTATATATTCCAAGCATACTTTAAATGGTGACTTCATAGTGGATGTGTGTACTACCCAGTTATAGAAATGTTGAATGTAGGCTAAGGATTCATCCCAAGTCCTTGGATATTTTCTATTATACCCTCTGATCAGTTGTACCAAAGTCATGTTTACCACCTCTATCTGTCCATATGTGTGTGGATGGAAAGTTGTACTCCTTTGTAACCTGGTATCCATCTTGTCCCACAAAATAGTCCAAAACTTCCCCAAGAACCTGGAATCCCTTTCAGAAACAATGGACTTTGGCAAACCAAAATGTACCCATACATTAGCAAAGAAAAGATCTGCTGCCTCATGTACTTTTATTGTCTTTTTACATGCCATAAGAACACACATCTTACTAAATCTATCAACAACAACATATAGATAGTCATGGCCATGTTTAGACATAGGCAATCCTCCTAAAAAATCCATAGAAATTTCCTCCCATGGACGAGTAGGTACTGGCAAAGGCATATGCAAACCCTCCTTCCTAGTCTTAGGCTTGCTAGTACAAAAAATTTTACATCCTCGTATAAATTTTGATACTTATTCTTGCATATTGGGCCAATACACGTACCTTTGCAAGTGGACTAGAGTCTTACCAACACCAAAATGTCCCACTACTTTTGACATATGTGCTTCCCTCATCAATAGGATTCTCTCTTCTTTTGGCACGCAAAGCTTCCCCCATCGGTATAACAGCCCGTCTTTGAGTTAATAATCTTCAATCCCTATCATTTTAGCCCCTTGGGACTGCAACTATTGAAATTTCATCCCAAAGTCTTTTTCCTGGGCGTATGCCTCTTCGTAAGCTTCCTTTGTGAAGGGCTCGACCTAAGAGATAGTGACCAAACAAGAAAACTTCTCCTATATGGCTGGCCTAGAAAACATGTCTTCCACCAAGTTTGTACTACCCTTCTTGTATTTAATCACCAAATGGAACTTCTGAAGGAACCCCATCTATTTGTAGTTCCTTGCCTGGTGTAATTTAGAGTGTGCTTGCAAATACTGGAGAGGTTTGTGGTCAATGTGCACAATAGTTTCTTTACCCAATAAATAAGCTTCCATTTTTTAATTACCTGAACTAGTGCTTACATTTCCTTGTCATATATTGAATATCCTTTAACTGTTGAAGTGAAAGTTTCAGAATGATAACATATGGGTTTACCTCCTTGAAGCAACACTACGCCCATGGCGTAATCACTAGCATTTGTCTCTACTCCAAAAGGCTGCTACAAATTAGGAAGAGCAAGTACTGGAGCATGACTAATCTTGTATTTCAATAACTCAAAGGATTTTTCTTGTTCCTTACCCCATTCAAAACCCTTACTCTTTGTGGCCACTATGTGTAGAAGTGTTGCAATCGCGGAGAAGCTTGGAATGAACTTCCGCATGTACTGTATTGCTCCCACAAAACTCCTAGTCTCTGTGGCTCCTGTTGGTGTTGACCAGTTAGTGATGGCTTCCACTTTCTTTGGATCCACTAGTAGCTCTCCTCCTCCAACCACGTTCCCAAGATAGACAAGTGATTGTTTGGAAAACTCACATTTCTTTATATTACAAAGCAGTTGTTTCTCCCTGAGAACTTGCAAGACTTGTTGTAATTGAGTTAGATGTTCTTCCCATATGGCACTAAAAATTAGAATATCATCTAGATATACAATGACACATGAATCTATGAAATCCCACAATACATCATTCATCAATCTCATAAATGTAGCGGGTGCATTACATAACCCAAAAGGAAGTACTAACCATTCATACAAACCCTGTTTTTGTTTTGAAGGTAGTCTTCCATATATCCTCCTCATTCATTCTAACTTGGTAATAATCAGACTTGAGATCCAACTTCATGAAGAATTTGGCATGCTGAAACTAGTCCAAGAGATCATCTATGTGGGGAAGTGGATATATGTTCTTTATGGTGATTTTGTTCAAAGCGTGGTAGTCGACACACATTATCCAAGAACCATCATTCTTTGGCACCATCACAATAGGTGAACCACATCATGAGGTTCTCAGACGTATCACTCCTTGGTCTAGTAGTTCTCGGAGTTGTTTCTTTAATTCAGTACTCTCAAGAAAAGATTGCTTATACAACCCGATGTTTCGTAGAGGGGACTCCGGCAATAGCTGAATCTCATTCTCTACTTCTCGTTTTGGTGGTAACCCACTGGGAGCTTGAAATACTTCCTAAAATGACTAAATAATACTATCCAAATCATGCTTTCCCTGGTTAGAAATCTCTGAAAATTCTACCCCATCTTGTTTATCCTTTAACAAAAGTAAAAAAAACTGAATATGATTTGCCTGAATAAGTCATTTTGCTTGGTTAGCACTCACCATAGTAACCTGTGTCTTACACTGGTGTGCTCGGATGTTGTAGTTGATCCCTTCCTTGACCCATCTGTACCAGTTTTCCCTTCTCATAAATATAGCATCCCTAATATATAAGTAAGGACTCCCGAATACAACATCAAAAGCATCAAGTGGAATAACGTCAGCTTCTAAAACATCAATATACTGGGAAATTATCCCAAACTTGACCTTACATATTCTTATTACCTGAATTTCAACACCCTTCTTCACCCAACCCAAAAGGTAAGGGTGTGGATGCTCGTAAGTCTCAAGACCAAGCTTCTTTACAACTGCTTCAGAAATCAAGTTACACTGAGAACCAATATCCACCAAAGCATTTAGCTTAGTTCTCTTGATATGGATTTTGATCTATAATAGTCTACTCATCTCCTCTTCCTAGTTGTCCATGTTGGTGGTTGTACATCCAAGCCTTTCATCTACATCAGAGTCATCTTCAATTTACATCTCCCCTTTTTTACAGTTGTCGTGGACTTCTTAGAGTCCTTGGTTTGATTCTTCGAATACAACTCCGGATGCAACTTCCAACATGTAGCATCAAAATGACCATTAATATCACAGTTCTTGCAAAAATTCTTGGGATCTTTACAAGTATTTAAAGTAGTGGTTGTTTATTTACCTTTCCCTTTCCACTTACCCTTGTTACTTGTTTGCCCATACTCTTTTTTATGCTGATTTTTCGACTACTTTGCCCTCGACTCTGCTTTTCCTTGCTTCTTTTCATCATCTATGTAGTATGCTTGTACACACACCTCATTGAGATCTTTGGGCTTGGTGGAAATGACTTTTCTTCGAAGGTGAGTGTGAGATGACTTTTCTTCACAAAATTTATCAAATTCATTGAACCAAAAAATCTCCACCTTTATCTGATCTTAAACACTTAAGCTTGGTGTTCTTTTCATTCTCCATAAGTGTCTTGAAGGATTTGAATCTATCCAATGCTTTTGATTTTTGCTTCAAACAAGCTACCCACATCATTCTAGTGAAGTCATCTATTAGTAGCTTGAAATACACATCTTCATTTATATTCTAGTTCTTGTGGATCCACAAAGATCTGTATGGATCATCTCCAAAGGTCTAGTGGTAGAGTTCTCATTTGTTTTGAATGATCTTCTTGTTTTTTACCATGCAGGAAAGCTTTACAAAGTGTATATGTTGGTTTTAAAAATTTTGGCATGTGTCTCACCCAATCCTTAGCACTTAATTTCACAAGATTTTCAAAGCTTGTATGTCCCAATCTTCTGTGCCACAAGCAGTTGTCATCAAGTTTAATTGTAAAACATTTCTCTTTGTTTATTTCTTTGAGAACATATATGTTATTCTTGGTCCCTTTAACTTTTGCAACTTTATTTCTTGTTTTTCCATTAATAATATCACATCCTTTGTCATGAAATATAAGATAGTAATCTTTCTTATACATTTGACTCACAGTTAACATGTTGTTCTTGAGACCTTCAACATATAAAAAAAATTTAGTAATTTTTTTTCCATTTTCTAAACTTAGAGTTTCTTTTCCCAAAATGTTTGTTGAATTATTGTCACCAAACCTAATAGCCCCTGATGCATTGTTTGATAATGAAATAAATTTGATTTTGTCACCAGTCATATGAATAGAGCAGCCATTTTCCAAATACCAGATCTTTTCCTCATCTTATACATGAAATTTAGTTTGTACTATTGAACAAGACTCTTTTATTTTGTTGGATTCTTCTTTTACAACATACTTCAGTTTTCTTTTCTTGGGAGTTCTTGGTTAAACATCATAGCTATGTGAGCAGTCTTGTGACATTATTTAGAAAACAACACTATGATTCATTCTAGTGTTTTGTGAACTAAAATTTCTTCCATAGCCCCTAGCATATCTTCTACATTTAGCAGGTTTGTGTCCAAATTGGTTACATGAAAAGAAATAACCATAGAAAGAATGTGAGTACCTCATAACATAGGTGATTCTGGGAACATTTGTCTTCCTCTTGGCAGATTTAGTGGCTTCTTTGTTTGGGGTATGATGGATGCTTGGTGTATGCTTATCCTCCTGATTCTTTACTGGATTAACTTCCTTGCTTTCTTCCTTAAAACCAATGTCTGATTTGTCATTTTTTCCCCTTTGATTTCTAAGTATATCAGTCAAAACTTTTGAGCTCTTCTCCAGCTTCTCACATGCCTTGAGTTTTCTAGACATTTTTTCCAATTCAATTTTCACATGCCATAAATTAGATTTCAAGTTCAAGAATTCATCCTCCTTTTCTTTTTAAGATTGAGAGATCTTTTCGAGCTGAGATTCAAGTTCTTTGAGCTCATTTGCTTCTTCCTCTTCTTTTAGACTACGTCTCTTTTCAAAAATGAGAATTTTTTCTTCATAATATTTCAATGTGCATCTCAACTTTATATTCTTTCTTCCGTACAATTTCAATTCAAGTGCACATACAAGTTCAGATTCTAGGTTCACATTTGCTTCTTCTTCATCAGAGTCTTCATAGTTAACTATATTTTTTCCTTTGGTGTTGCATTCCTCAAAGACATCCATGGCCATAAACAAGCATTCAGAATGAGTTTCATCATCCTCATTTTAAAAGTTGCCTAAGTTTCTTAAATCAGATCCACATGACTTCTCCTTTGAGTATAAGTTTCTTTTATTATTTAAGAGATTCTTCTTACCATCTATAGACACAAAATCATGCACTTTAGACATTATTTATCTCAGTTTCATATTACTATTTAGAAGGTTCTTGACTGAAGAAAGTACTAATTAACCCCCATCTTTTGGCCATCTTCTCTTATGTTATTTCATCATTCCTGACCTTTTACACCTACATTCCCAGACATATTTCATCACTCTGTGTTATTTTAGCCTCGTCTGGGGCACATTTGGGTGCCCCAATCCCACCATGAGAGCATCGATCCTTCTTGAACTTTCCTGCCACTTTTTGGGCTCTTTCTAGCCATTTGAGGTCTTTATCTTTTTGTGGTTGGCCATTTCAGGGTTAATTATGAAATTAGATCAAGAAAACCCTATAAATATAAAGCTATGAGACCATAATGAGGAACCAAGCACTAGTCACTACTATCATCCATCTAGAGTTACATCCATCTATTGCATTGGAGATCACTTGCATCCACATAGCTCTATGACAAGGCACAAGGCTAGGTCATCTACATCACAAAAAACATAGGGGGAGGATTATATTCTATTCCATTCACACATTCTATTAATTTTTCTACATCTAGTTATTGTTCGCTACTTCACAAATTATGACTGGCACAAGAGAACCTAGGGCACATTATGCACACACTAACTAGAACTACATTTGGATCTGAAATGTAGTGCAACGCTCAGTTAGAAAGCCCAGTGTTGTGGTAGCTGAGGTCAATCTAGCTCATTCATTTTCATTTTTATTTTTTAGGGATTAATGCTTGTTTAGGTTTTTGTAGGTCTTCTCATCATCTTGAAATATCAACAACATCCAATACATGGCAGAGAATCTTATGCGATAAACAACGAGGGTTTCAGACTACCTCTCAACTCTATGAGATTTAGTTTCAAAGTGTTTGCACAGACCAAGGCACCCATTTTGCATACGAGAGTGCCCGTAGGCGCCCCAATCCCTTCCCAGGTGCTCTAGTCCAAGGAATTAGTCCAAATCCATTCTTTTCGAGGCTTCTACACAATTGTTCCTTCTTCCAAACTTTCCAATCACCTCTGTGACATAGTCCTACAAGTATCTTCTATTCATCTGAGTTATTTCCTCTTCCCTCTTGCATATTAGGGTTATAATTTCCTTTTGCATAGTTTTTTAGATCATCTATATACTTCTTTATTGCATTTACTTACTTTATTTACACTTTTTCATAGCTTAGATTAACTAATATCCCCAATTACATATTTTAGTTAATCATTTTGGTGAACCCAACCACTTTCACACTTAGGATCCTTATTTTTTCATCTATCATGGATCTCATAATTGCTCAAGTATTTTATCTTATTTTCTTAAGGCATATCCCCATTGTTAGGATGCTTTGCAAAAATCCCTAGACACCTTGTATCTTGAGGACAATACACCGCCCCACGAAATAAGTACTCTATCTGATCATTTATCTAAACACCCTAGTCCTAGTGTTCCTCAATATAATCAACCCCTGTTGGACTTAATTCAAGCTCCACATTATTTATTTAAATACAAATTTCAGGCTATGGAATCATCTATTACATCCCTCAACTTTGAAATTCAACAGCTTAAGGATGTTTCTTAATCACATGTTTGTGCTCATTCTACATCTTATATGTAATCTATGTCCACTACATGTCATCTATTTGAATTTCAAAACATGTCATTTCCTAAGCCTCTTATGTTTGAGCATAAGACTATGCCACATGACATTCTTATTCAGCTCTTTAGTCATCAATTGATCACTTTTCCACCTACTCATTGTTATACTCCTTATTGGCGTACAAAATATCAAGGTCATCCATATTGCAACAAAAAGCACCCTAAACTTTACAAAGCTAACTACAAAGTTAAACAAGGAAGGCTAACACCATTACCACCTCATTATATAAGGCTCTAAGTCTAGGAATGTAACATTAAAATAGAAGCTTAAAATAATTTTTAATTAACATGAAAACAATGCAAAACTAACCAAACATGCCTACTAATATGATTAATTACCTAACATGGGCCTAAATAGACCTAAGGGGCAATCAAGTGGTTATGGTTGACACTCAAACAATGGTGAAATGACCTCTCCAAATGACTTGTTAAGTCACTTTAGATTTTCATCTACTAACCTTGTTGAAGGTTTTAAGGAAGGATTGGACTTGGCTTACAAATCACATGTATTATATGAGATGCAAATCAAAGCATGGTGTAAAGCATAAAGGAATAAGGTGAGCTATTTTTTATAGTTTTTGCTTTGGAGAAAACTATTTTTTGGTGCATGTGGAGCTGAAATCCCCAAATTAGATTAGAATTGCTAATCATGATTAGGCCTTGATAATCACAATTAGTGAATTATCAAGTGATTAAGATGTGAGGAGCCTTAATTAACTGCTTAGGGTCAACTAGGAGGCTAGGATAAGCTTTTAAAGCTTGTTGAGACTTTGTGGAGGAAATTAGGGTGATTTTGAGTGGTTAGAAGAGGGGTTTGAGTCAATACTAGGGTATATTGACCAAAACAAGGGGAAAATAGACTTAATTAGCTAATAAATACTAATTATCTATTTTGAGGAGGGTTTTAACTTACGATTCATCGTAAAGTGGCATCCTAAATGTGAAAGAGGTTTGGTGATCAACAAAGTGCTTGTTAACTGACCAAAGTGGCAAGAAACGTTAGTTAATTAGTAAAGATTACTAATTATAACGGAATTGGCCAGAATGAGAGTGATTTGTGTGTGTTTTGGCAATAAGATTGCAAAAGTAGAATTTAGGTGTCTACAACACCTATCATAGAATCAATGGACATATTGACAATGATTGTTATGTTATAAAACGTAGGATCAAACATCTTCAGTGTCAGGGTTTTATCTCATTCAATGTATGTCCATCCACAACTGCTACACCATGTTATATGGCTACTATTTCACTTTCTAATCTTTCTAAGAATGTTCTAGATGATCCTCTTATTGATTGCATGCTCATTACTGGTAATCACTCACATGTGCATACTCATTCTTATCCTAGTCAAAAAACTACTATAGTTCCATCACATGATTCTCCTATTTCTTAAATTGCTTCTCCTCAACTTAATGAGCATTACACCATTGTTTCTTATGCACCTTCTTTAAAAATACAAGCACTTCCTAAACAACCACCTATAATAACAAATATATCACTTCTTTCTCCCAACACATCTATAACATTACTAAGTCAAGGTGTGTAACCACCTCTCAAAATTAATCACACTTCTCCTTCGATAGCATCATCAATACCACCAAAGTTGCCACCATTTTCAATTTCCTCGTCATCCTACTCCACTTCCATTTTATAATCATTTTGTTAAAGAAAATAACCCTCCACTAAAGTTATCTGCGACATTACTACCTCAACGTCCCATTCTTGTAAGGAAACTACTCCTTATGTGGATCCACTTAGTGTCTTTTGACTAGACTTCCATCGCTTACATACTTAGGAGGCATAGTATTTACACTCCCCCACATTCTAGCATATTTACATAGTACTAAATTACACTCTTAGCACTAACACATACATATGTCATAGCATTGTCATTACCCAATAACACATTCTTGTGCTTTGGTTCATACTTGACTATTGAGGGATTAATACACATGAACCCCACACACTACACTATAGGACTTACACACTGCATCTACTCACATATTACACGTCATACACCATACATTTTATATTTCATCCACAACATTTTGACATTTGTGCATCTTACATCATACATACTTACATCTAGCATTCCATACTACTCTTCATACAAACTACTGTTAGTCTACACCGTAGATTACATCTTATACATCATACATTACACATTCTACTCCTTACATGGTCATTTTTCATCATTACACATACTACATTGTCTTCTACGCGTTGCACTCACTACCCAATGATGCACTTTAGTTTATCAGTCCATATTCGACTCCTGAGGGTTTACAAATCGAATAGACCTTACACTCTTCACACATTTACTATTCAACCTCTCATCATGCGACATTTCCCACCTTGTGACATACACTTTAGGCTAAATCATCTCCCATTCTATTATTTTGTAGTGGTGTACACCTTAGCTTACATCACCACTCCTTCTCATCTTGTAGTGCTATACGCTTAGGGATAAATTATCACTCACCCATTCATCTCATAGAGATATACACTTAGGGTAAACCATCACTTATATGTTCCATTTGATTGTGATATACACTTTTTTATAGTGTTCATGCACACATCGTCGCTAGGTCACATCTCATCACTACACCTACACATTCACCACAACGCGTTAGTCACACAACACACTTCAACCATTTCCTGATGACACACTCTCGTTTATGGTTCATTCTTGACTGCTGAGGGGGAAAACAAAATGAACCTCATTGCATACATTCCCATTCACTAGGGGGCATGCAGCTTGTATCACTACATTTTGCATTCCATTTCATCCATCCAAAACATACTGCATATTATGGTTACTCTTACTCTTACTTACTTTTGCTTGTTCATGTTAACTTTATTACACATGCTATTTAGATTACTTATATGTCATTTATCTATATCATCCACACATGCACGTTCACACCTTTTTCTCGTTGTGATCACAAATACAAGTCTCTTGCACGCAACATGGATGCTTGCCTTCTACCCTTCCTACACTAGTCGATAGGGGAATCCACATTCATCTCGCATAGGTGTTATTGTTTCATTTTGTACTTAGCACTTAACATTACTTGGTTATACATGCTTTTGAGATACTAGTTATCTTTCTAACATCCTAATGGGTGCTTCATGTGCAAAATTTTTTACATAGGGATATTTTCTTCCATACTTGGTTGTTACATTGTTTGTCTATGTTATCTTATTGTATGTGGGCTTTGCCCTATGTTTGGTGTGCAAACTTTTTTGTTATTGCAGTCATTATCTCCTTTTGTGTCTTGTGACATTGTGAGTGATGTCCCATGTTTACAACCCACTTTTTGCGGCTTACTTATCTTCTTGTGTGTTTACACTACTTTTCTTTGTAGCTTATACATTATTTTCATAGATTACATGTTGTCTTTTACATGCATGATTGTTTGTAATAACACTTGACTTTGGCTATACATCCTAGTTTGTGCATGCCTTGGTTTCTACCAAGTGAATTCCCTTCCCCTGCAAGGTAGAGTTGCAGGGTACATGCAGTTGGTCCTATTTTGGGGCCGCATTATCCTATCAGTGACGTCGCATGCACCCCAAAGATGGGGGCATCATTTGGGGTTTTATAGTCTACACAATGAGTTTACACCAGTTCAATTTAGTGCACTATCTACCCTAGGAATTGTGGGTTTACATACGGCGAGTGAGTTTATACCAGACTACAAACTCCATACACATCAACTTTTACAGGACATGGTGTCCTTAGAATTTGGAGGAGCAGTTAAATTTTGGAGGATATAATGGAATTCCTCCTTATACTTATTCTACCACCGACGTCAAATCACTAAAAAAACCAGAACGATATAGAGATCTCTTCACATACATTTCAAAGAAGTAGTTAACGGTTGGAGGACACAAAGAATTTCCTCCCTAGACTTCTTCAGCCTATGGTGTTGTGTTGTCGCCCTCAAAATCCCCCTCACTTTCAAAGTTAAGTTCCAAAAAAAATTAGTTGGTGCCTTCGAGAGATGTTTGAGAAAAGTGAGAAGTCTAGAGAGATAAAAAAATTCATGTTTTGAAGTCGTTGGTGCTCAGTTTTAATCTCGCCCTTTTCACTTGAAAATTCTTCAGTCTTCGCAGTTTGAAGTATTTTCTATTTCCCCGTCTAGATGTTTGAAAATATTTTCCTTCATTCGAATGATGTTTTCAATCCTTCTCTTTGGCTTTGGATCACATCAGGCCTGATATTGTTTCCAATTTCTCATTCCATGGAGAACAATTTGAAATTTGGGCGTAAATGGTGGGATTTTCTCTTTCATTTTTATTTTTCTACAGTCATGAATGACAGGCATCAAATTTTGTATCAACATCCATAGACACGTGGACATATCTGATTGGATGTGGCGTGGTGGTTCCTTTTTGTAAACTTGTCACTTTTGTTATTTTTTACAAAAGTGTCAAATTGGCCCCATGGCCCGAAGGATCCTAATTGGCTAAAACAAGCAGTGGCGTAAAGGCAGACCCTTTTTGTGTTTTCATGTGTTGAAAGGTCAAAGGCGGAAAGGCGGGCCCTTTTTGTGTTTTGTGGCATTATGGCGAAAGGCATAAAAATGTAAAAATAATGCCTAAGGCCCGCAAAGGGACACGTGGTCATTTTTAAGTCAAAAGTGGAGAGGTGGGTTGTTGGGACACTTTAGGAATTTTACCTTTGTTTCCAAAAGGGTGTAAAGTTATAAAGTGAAGCACAACCCCGCTGGCAGCCAGGTGAAGCCACATATTGATGCCTGCGTTGAAAATTTAAAGCAGGGAGGCAGACCGTCGGGGCACTTTTAGAATTTTGGCTTTGTTTCCAAAAGGTTAATAAAGTATAAAAATGAGCCGCGAATCCACTGTTGAGAATTCAAAGAGAGAAAGGGGGTCGGTAGAGCACATGAGTTTTTGAGCTTTTTGTTAAAAAGAGTTAAAATTGTAAAAGTGATCCATGACTTCGTCACCACTCAAGTAAAGCTATGTGTCAGGCCTATATCAGAAGTGGATGGGCAGACCAAAATGTCTAAAATGCACAATCTCTATTATAATCATAAAATGCAAAAGGCACCCTCAGGCCCGCTTCAATAAATGTCTTCCACGTGGATGACCCATTTTTAAAGTTGTAAAATCAGGTTAAGGGTTGTGATTCAATGTGTCTGGTTTTGCCACCGAGAATGGAAATAGCAAGAGGCGTTGAAGAATTTAAAACATCATATTCTTGAGCCAATTGGCACCTTTGAACTTCAGTTGAGTGTTTCTTCTTCGAGATCTTGAAACACTTCTTTTAATTCCTAATTAGATCTTAATCTTCTGATTAAAAGAAGTTGTTACTGAATTTAACCATTTTTGGAGGCTATTTAGTGGGTTCTCTATGCCATTGTTGAGGGTTGTATCCTAGCATTCTTGAAATGTTATAGATTCGAAATTAATCAATATAGAAGAATTTCCACTTCTTTTTCATCTACTATTCCTTATTTCCTTGTCTGAAACCCACGGATCATTAATCTTTTATGATAAGAAACTTTGTGTTTTTATTTATATGATTTTTGGAACTTTGTGTCCATGGAATTATATTTGTTGTTAAAGTGAATGATTATATTCTACATCTCCCTTGATCAACACGTATAAGGTTATACTCTACTATCTATATTTCCTAAAAGTATTGTATGTTCTTCCTCTCTCATATCCTTAGTTCTTCCATTCTTTCGTATTGATTCTCTTTAGGCATAAAACATTTCAAAGTATCAGGAATCCACACTTTGAAACTTGTACATTTGTATATAGGTTTTACTAATTGCTTTCAATAAGGGAACCTCTCCCATTAAAGAGGAGGGACTTGTTATCCCCTGACTATGGTTTGTTAAAGTACCATTTTAAAAACCCAACAGTTTTTGGTGACTCCGCTGGGGATTTCGTTTCAAATGTATCCCTTTCTAAAAAACAACTTCAAGATCATTTTCGATATGGCGACTCTAATATATAGTCGTGGTAAAAAGGCTCTCAGAATAGAAGATTACCATTTTCAACTTCTGGAGCAACAAAACTTATCTCTTCTTCCAGCAAGAAGGAACAGAAGACCTCATTCTACAAGAACACCTCCTGTTAAAGACAAAAATTCCAAGAATAGCATTCCTCAAGAACAACTCAATCCTAATCTTCATTCTTTGATACTTGTTGGTGTTTCAGTTCCCCTTCAGTCAATTTTTCAAAAAATGGCAGCCCCTTTTCCTTGGGGACAACAGGTTGGGCCTCTTGCTCTTCCTTAGCCATTGCATGAGTTACCTAGGGGTAACAGGAAAAAATTTCCCAAATTCTGGGATGATGGGAAGGTTCATCCAGATGAACACATTACAGCCTTCATTGTTGCATGTGGGATTCTTGGGGTTGAATATAAAGATGTCTCTATCAAGATTTTTGTGGAGACATTATAGGACAATTCTATTGAGTTGTTTTATCATCTTCTTGTTAGGTCGATCACTAATTGGAACACCATGAAAACTCAATTTGAGAAATGTTTCAAACCTGTTGAAGATGTGCATGCTCTATTAGCTCAAATCTCTCATATCAAGAAGCAACCATTCGATCCCATGAGGGAGTTTGTGGTAGAATTCAACAAGCTAATTCATAAAATTCCACAGAACACTCATCCAATGGATCAAATCTAAAAGTGCTTCTTCCTCAATGCCCAGTTACCTAAAGTGATTTATGCACTAAGGAGACCTAACCTTGTAACTCTGGAGGCTGATCGATGGTTAGCTATCAGTGTTGAGGATGACCTGATCATGTCTGGTAAATTGAAAAGAGAACCTTCCAAGTCTAAGGAATCTTCTTCCTCTCCCGGAGCCAACTCAGATCAGTTAGTACAGAAGTTGGCAAATGATCTCATTACCATTAAAAATCAATTGGCTCAACATACTCCTTACCAAGACATTCCAAGGAAGAATTTTCAGCCAAGGAACCGATTACCTCCTCAAACTAGATTGGCTATTAAAGGCCCACCCATCAAGGTTCCAATCAATGAAACTTGTGAAGTTCAAGAACCTGATGATGAGGAGTTTAATGAACCCTATGAAGAACCAGAAGAAGAGATTGATGAAGAACTAGAGGAGCTTGGTGGATCTCAAGTTTATTTCCTCACCACTGAAGGTATCGATGATGAAGATGACTATGATGAAAGAGTGGCAGATATGAATAGTGAGTAATATGTTGTTATGACTCAGGAGCAAGCGAACAGAAAAGAAAAAGTGGTGCAGCCTACTTAGAAATCCAAGGAGTTTCCTATAACTATTCTAGTGGTTGCAAGAAGAGGAGCTCCTATTCCCACTGCCTCCACGTAAAAGGTGAGTAATATTAATCCTCCTTATACTTCTATTTCCAAAACTTCTTGTCATTCAATTTCTAAAGTTGATAAATCAAAAGTTTCACATGTTCCTAGTAGTGATGCCCCTCTAGGTATTTTGATATCAAAGATCACCTCAAAAAGACAAAAATCCAAATCTCAGAGGCAGAATTTTACTAGACTCATCCAAAAGCTTTTGCTAAAATGGTAAACTTTGTCAATTGCAAATCCAAAGTTTCATCTAATACTTCTAAAGGTATTTTTCCCGCTCCCTCTTCCTCACCTCAACCAAGTCTTGTGGCTGTAGTCACTTCCCCTAATGAGAAAATTAAACCATTATATGTGACTCTTCTCATAACTGGCCATAAAATCAGTAACTGTTTCATATACTTAGAAGCATCAGACAATGTAATGCCCACAAAAGTAGCTCATGCTTTGGGCCTGACTCTAACACGTACCTTTGGTTCCTTCTATTCCATGGAGAGTAGAGAAGTGCTTTTGGTTAGGAGGATTAAAGATGCACAAGTAGCCTTTGCTGCTTTTCCAGAGAAAAGGGTTAAAGCCACTATTTTGTTTGCTGATATTCCTCCCTCATATGGGATGCTGCTGAGTAGAAATTTTTGTAAGGAGGTAGGAGGTGAAATTCATATGAATTGGTCACATGCTTTGATCCTGTTCAATGGAAAAATAAAGAAGTGGCTACCAGAGAAATAGATTGAGTAAATTGTGCAAAATATTGATGATCCAAAAGCACAAATACTCTATGAAGATATAGGGCATGGTAACTATATGATTATGTCACAGTATGAGGAAAAACTTCCTAAGGAAGTGATTCATGATCCTAGTGGCATTTGGGCTTTGGAATTTGATGGAAGTAGCTCTTCAGCTGGTTCTAGAGCTGGAGTGGTGTTGATCTCTCCAGAAGGGAAGATTCATCCTTTCTCTTTCAAGCTTTATTTTGAAAACACATAATACAACTGAATATGAGGCTCTCATCCTTGGGTCAAACATGGAAAAATAAATGGGACTGAAGAATATTTGTGCTCATGGTGATGCAAATTTGATTATGAAACAAGTAATTGATATTTACTAAGTCAATAAGAGGAGATTGAAACATTATAGAAATCTTGTTTGGGATTCCATTGAGTTTCTTGATGCTTTCTTCATTGAAGCTTTGCCAAGAGAGAAGAATACTAGCGCTGATTATCTAGCTATCTTAGGTTCTCTGTCGATTTCTCACCCAGATTTATCTCAATAGAAATTTACCATTAAAATGATTCATAGGCCCAGTGTACCAGATAATGCAAACAACTGGCAGGTTTTCAATGATGATCAACATTTGCTCTCTTTCTTGGAGCTTAAGGGTAATTTTGATCAATTGTATTTTGAAGGAAGTGAAGCTCTACCTAGAGAGTATGTTCCCTCTAATGAAGATGACATCGAGGAAGAGATGGATTAGGATGCTTGTATAAATTTGAAAGCTAACAAGATTCCCAAAGGGCTCGTGAGTCTAGAATTTTTGTTTAATAAGCATGATAGGTATATCAAATCTAAAGCTCCTTAAGGTGCTCGATAATCTACTAAGTGTGAAAAGGTTAATATTGGAAGTCATGAGGAACCCAAGATGGTGAATATTGCAAAATGTTACACTCAAGAAGAGAAGAAGAAAGCAGTAAACCTATTAAAAAGTATGTTTATGTTCTTTCCTATTCATATGATGATCTCAAGGCTTCAACCAAAGGAGATGCAACACTTTATCCCTCTGAAAACTGGGATCAAACCTTTCAAGTAGAAACAAAGGAATACAATCCCAAGTTTTGCTGGCACTATTTTTCAAGAGATCTAGAAGTTACTAAAGGAAAAGATTATTTTCCCTATACATCATTCAACATGGATTGAAAAGATTGTGCCTGTCAGAAAAAAGAATGGTAAGATTCGCATCTGTGTGGATTTAAGGAATTTGAATCAGGCCTTTCTGAAAGACAACTATCCTCTCCCCATGACGGATCAAGTTTTTCCAAGCTGTCACAAGGCTCTGAGATGTTGTCTATGCTTGATGGATTCTCTGGATACAATCAAGTGGAAGTCAGTACCCCCCAGATCAACACACAAAACTGATTTTACTACTCCTTGGGGCACCTTTACCTACAAGAGAATGCCTTTTGGTCTTATCAATGCTAGTGCCACCTTTCAGAGGGCAATGGACTTGGATTTTGGTAGTATAAAGGGAAGTTGTATTGTTGTGTACCTTGATGATTTGATTTTTTTCCAAAACAAGGGCAGATCACTTTCAGCATCTTGAAGCAGTCCTCCAGAAATACAGAGAACATGGAGAGTTTTTCTCTCAATCCTAAGAAGTTTGTCTTTTTTTGTTACTGAAGGCAAGTTGTTGGGGCATATTGTCTCCAAAGAAGGAATCAAGATAGAGCCCTTTTCACTTGAAAATTCTTGAGTCTTCGCAGTTTGAAGTATTTTATATTTCCCCATCTAGATGCTTGAAAATATTTTCCTTAATTAAAATGTTGTTGCCAATCCTTCTCTTTGGTTGTGGATTGCGTCAAGCCTAGTATTGTTTTTAGTTTCTCTTTCCATGGAGAATAATTTGAAATTTGGGCAAAAACGGTGGGATTTTCCCTTTCATTTTTATTTTTCCACTGTCGCGAATTACGGGCATAAAATTTTGTCCCAACATCCATGGATATGTGGACTTCTCTACTTAGATGAAACAAGTTGTGTAAAAAGGAAGACCCTTTTTGTGTATTTTATGCTTTGAAAGGTCAAAGGCGGAAAGGTGGGTCCTTTTTGTGTTTTGAGGCATTATGGCGAAAGGCGGTAAAATGTAAAAAGAATGCCTAAGGCCCGCAAAGGGACACGTGGCCATTTTTAAGTCAAAAGCGGAGAGGTGGGTTATCGGGACACTTTAGGAATTTTACCTTTGTTTCCAAAAGGATGTAAAGTTATAAAGTGAAGCACAACCCTGCTGATGCCCAGGTGAAGCCATGTGTTGATGCCTGCATTGAAAAGTCAAAAGCGGGGAGGAGGACCATCGGAGAACTTTAGGAATTTTGGCTTTGTTTCCATAAAGTTCGTTAAAGTTATAAAGTGACCCATGGGCCCCTCTCATGCTAAGGGATAAAGTCAAATGTTGGGCCCGCATCGAAAGTCAAAGCAGGCAGGCGGCTCAGCGGAGCACTTTGAGTTTTCGAGCTTTTTGTTGAAAAGAGTTAAAATTGTAAAAGTGAGTCGTGACTCCATCGCCACTCAATTAAATCCACGTGTTGATGCCTGCATTGAAAATTCCAATATAAAGTGTCATCTTGGCGCAACTTCAAAGGAAGAACCAAGGGTGGGTTCCCAAATGAGCGTCATCCCCTCCATGTGGTCAAAGTCCGAAAAGGCGAGCAATGGCTATTTAATATTCTAAGTACAACAGCGCCGGTGGAAGCCTCCACATGTCTCATTGGCACATCTTCAAAGGCACGGCCAAAATAAATACCCTGAACTGAGCACCATCCCTCCACATGTCCCAGGTCCAAAAAAAAGGGACACCGGCCATTGAAAAGTCCAAGCTTGGGACAGGCCGGGTAGAAGCCTCCATGTGTCATCTTAGCGTAACTTCAAAGGAAGAATCAAGAGTGGGTTAACAGATGAAATTTAATGCATCTAGTTTTACCGCTAGGCATGGAAATAGCAGAGGTGTTAAAGAATTTAAAATGTTAGATTCTTGAGCCTGTTGGCACCTTTGAACTTCAGTTGAGCGTTTCATCTTCAAGATCTTGAAACACTTCTTTTAATTCCTAATTAGTTGTTAATCTTTTGATTAAAATAAGTTGTAACTGAATGTAACTGTTTTTGGAAGCTATTTAACGGGTTCTCTACGCCATTATTTGGGGTTGGATCCTAGTACTCTGTAGATTCAATAGATTCAAGAGTAATCAATACAGAAGTTTTTTCCATTTTTTCCGTTTACTATTCCTTCTTTCCTTGTTCAAATTTACGAATCATCCATATTTGCATGATAAGAAACTTTGTGTTCTTTGTTAATATGATTTCAGTATCTTTGTGTCTGTGAAATTATTTCTATTATAAACGTGAATGATTCCATTTTTGCATCTCCTTTGATCAATACGTATAAGGTTATACTTTGTCATCTATATTTCCTAAAATTATTGTTTATTTTCTTCCTCTCTCATCTCCTTAGTTCTTCCATTCTTTCGTATTGATGATCTTTGGGCATAAAACGTTTCAAAGTATCAGGAACCCACACTTTGAAAGTTATACATTTGTATATAATTTTTTCTAATTGATTTTCAATAAGGGGAACCTCTCCCATTAAAGAGGAGAGACTTGTTGTCCCTTGACTGTGGTTTGTTAAAGTACCATTTAAAAACCCATCAAGACCCAAGGTTTGCACTTGTGAGCATTGGTTATCTATGATCGTGGAGATTTTGGGATAGATGAAGACACACTAGTGTAGGAATTTGGTGATTTGGCTAAACTTTTAGGATGGGTGCTAGTGGATGAAGAATTGAGAAGCCATACGTTGCTCCACTACCATCCTTCCATCCATAGGACTGATGAAGATACATTTGGTTTTAGTGGAATCATTTCTCTACTACTACCCAAGTGTCTAAAACCCTGATAGAGTTGTTAGAAACACCACTTAGAGAGATTTTTTATTTTATTTTTCCTTTGGCTTTTTTATTGTAATTTTTTTTATTTTTTCTTATTTTTGATTCTCTTGTTTGTTTTTGAAGGGGTTAAGATCCACCATTGTCTACGTATATGTATTCTAGAAAAAGTATGGAATATCTTGGAATGAAGACTTCAATAATGTCCTTAGGTATTTACAAAAACTCCTTTTAAGAGGTGAAATAATGTTTGGACCTCTTAAAGAAAATTCATTATTTGATTCAACAAGTGACGGAATACCAAGTTCAATATATCATATTTAGCTACATGAGATCCAAATGTGTGTTAAAAGGATATCCACAACTTACTAAGGCCCTTTGAAACAAATAAAAATTGATGGATGGAAATTTATTATGGACTGGAAAGGATGATATAGAATATTTACATGAAATGTTATTGAATTTTATAATGATTGATGTAAGAACATCTAAATGGTTGTAGCCTACTTTATAAAAAATTGTAATTTTTTCGTAAATGTATATTTTTGTTGAGTGTTTAATATTTTTATTGTTTTTGATTTTTTGTTTTGGAATTCTACATTATTATTATTATTTATTTTCAAAATTTATATTTTTATTTATTTTTCATGAAACTACGATAAATGCATAACATTGATGACCTTAAGTTCCTCAAATCCATTGATATAAACAAGTTTGGAAGTTCCAAAACCATATTTGTGAATGATAACATAAAGGGAAAACCTATTGGGGGAAAATTATCAATTTTTTGGGTTTTTAGGATGAATATTTCTAGTTTCTCTTTAATATAATATCACCAATCTTGAATTCATGTATGTGCACCTTCTTATGGTATGCCCATGTGATTTGATTATGATAAAATCATAAATGATCCAAGGCGTTAATACATTACTCAAAAAGTAAATCGATTTGGGAAAGGAACTCTTGATGATAATCATCATCATTAATGAGCTCATGTAATTAGATGTGAAGCAACAACATTTCAATCTCTTTGTGGCATGAAAAATTCAGCTCTATAGACTACTAATAAGGGTGTTACACAAGGTAATTTCCTATTAGTGTAGGATTTATTTTTCCTCACTTTATTTGTATTATCCTACTCAGGATATTCCTCCTCAGTTGGATTTTCCCTACACTTATGGGATATTCTTTCTTATGCGTACACTTGATTACAATATTCTAGGTGTTGGTTACCACTATTATAGGTGGAGATCACCATGATTCTACAAGGAGGTTGCACATTCACCTCCTATATGTACATATCTTGCATTATTCTATTTGATCATATTGGGGTTGGAGCTATTTATGCATTATTGCAATTATCTCTCTTATATTTTCATAATTTGCAATCTTGTATGCTTGATTTGTTTTGTCTTGGAACAATTCACATCTCGTAGCATTCACCTTTGCATTCTTTGAACTATCAGATTAGTGGCACTTCTCCAATATGGTATCAGAGTCGAGCTAATATTGAGCTTTTTTGGTTATTATTCTGCAAGTTTATTTTTATTTAAGGTCATTATTTGCAAGTATTTGGGTGTTTTTTGGTGTTTTATTTTCCTATTTTTTGGGTAAATAGCCTATTCACAGGATTATAATATTTACACACCTACATAGTGCATATAAAATTCTAAAGATTGTTTCTTGTAGGCCCTAAAGCATTGTTGTAGGCTCCTTGGAAGATTTATCCAGATCTAGAGGTTGAGTTGTAGACTTGTGAAGGGCATTTTCACCTATGGTAGTACTTTTCATGCGATGCTCATAGTTACAAAGGGTGGTTTTTTCTAATCAAGAGTTGTTTCAAACCTGCAACATATTTTCCAACATCCCTACACACATTAAAGATCTTGCTTGATTTACTATTTTGAGTCACGTGGGAAGAGTTTTACACTACACTCAAATATTTGGAAACTTAAGGGCCTAATTTAGATATCATTGGGTTCATCTCTCTCCACATCATTTTTTGGCCAAAACTATTATTTAGTAGAAAGTACATTTCAAATAGGGCTTATTTACGAGAAATAATCATTATAATAAATGTTGATCAGTAACTCAAAAATGAGTACTTATTTTTAGAAAAGTTAATTATTTTCCATTTCCTATGCATTGGAACTATTAAATTTGTAAAATGAACTAATTTATAAATTTCTAAAACTGTGGTGGGGACAACTTGATATAATCTTAGGGGGTGTTTCAGTGTGTTTCCTCTCTTTTTTGAAACTTCTTTCTTTTCACATATTTCATTGTTTTATGCAACAACAACCACAATTTTTCTTTATGTAAAATGTATCTAAGTTTGGTTAATGCACTTACACATTTTAAGCTTGGTTAATGCACTTACACCTTTAGGAGTATAGGGTTGTATTGTATCACAATGGGGGTTAGAAACTAATCTTGGTGAAGATGGGGAAAATGTTAAGTGATTTAATAAGTTTGATGAATATTTTGGTATCTTGTGTCTTTCGGTGTCTCTAAAACTCCTCTTTCACATAGATTCATCTGAATCTCCCAACCAGGTGTGGAAAACCTTAGAAATCTTGGTTGGAAAAGTTGACACTATGAGGGGTCATGAGATAGAAATAGAACTTATAATCTTAAGTCCTAGAAAATTTGACACTTTGGAATATTTATTTACCAAACTCAAGTCAGTATGATTTCAGTTGAAGGGAATGTGGGAATAAAAAAATAAGGATGAATAACTAGTTCTTTTAGTGCTTTCCAAACTAGGTCCTGACTACTCTATCTTTGTCTCTACATTTTATTATACGAAGAGGGATCTTGGATACACATGGTCTATGTCATCTTTAGATGAATTTATTTCTGATTTTTCCAAGGAGCAAGAAAAATTTTCCCAAATGGGCACTTTGAAGTCATCCCAAACCTCAAGCCCTCATTGTTCGGGAATGGGAAACATAAATCCTATAGTAACAAAGAGAAAAAGTAAAAGAGAAAGGATCTAGAATAGAAGAAATAACATAAATCCACTACTTATTCCATGTGTACCACTAAAACATCCAGTTCAAATGGGAAAACTAAGAAGGAAAAGGTTAAGTGTTCCTATTATAAGAAACTTGGGCACAATAAGGACAAATGTATGAAGAAAAATATTGACCACCTCAATCATCTCCTTGAGAATAACAACATAGGGGGTCCCTCAATCTATCAAACATTCTTCATCAACCTATTAATCTACTAAGACAAAGGAAAAAGATAAAGATAAACATAAGGGAAAGGCACTAGTTGTAGTTACATCCTCACTTACTTCTTCTTAGGTTATCAAATTAGCTGCTTCACACCACATGGGTTCATCACAAGTCGATTTTTCTTCCTTAGAGCCCTGCAACATGTCCTCCATCACTTTGGGTGATGATACCCTAGCCACTATTTCAGGGAAAGGGTATGTTACAATTAAAGGTGGAACATTCATGAATTTTCTTAATGTACCTTCAATTTCAACTAATTTCTTATCAATGTATCAGATGACTCATATAGGGTAAGGACATGAGATTCACATTTGATATAGATTCAGTTGAGATTAGGGAGTTTTTGAACAACACTACACTAGCACTGGGAAGGTAAAATTTCCATCCTAGGCTATATACCTTCTCACACTTTATACTTGATGTTTACCCTATTGCATTGCTCACACATTCAAATGGAGTTAGTAGATTATGGCATAGGAACAGTTTGGACATATTAACTACCACTACATTGATCTGCGTAGTTCAACATTACATGGTTATAATATTTACTAGAGTTCATTTCTCAAAGGGAATTTACAAGCGTTGTGTTATTTGAAAACACCATGAAAAACAAATTTGAAAAATGAAAATCTTGGAGAGCTTCAACACATTTAGAGTCAATTCACAGTGATTTCACAAGGTATTTTCCACATCCTTCTTTCACTAGGTCCCAGATATGCTCTCACCTTCATAGACTATTTTTCCATATATAAATTGGTCTACTTCCTTAGGAAAAAAATTGAAGTGTTCGATTTACTTTCGGGACTTCGAGGCACTCACTGAGAAACAATCTAGAAAATACATCAAATTTCCTTAGAACAAATAATGGGGGGAGTATGTTAGCAACATATTTGAGTAGTTTTACACCACATATGGTATTGATCTACAACAGACAATGCCTTACACTCCTCAGTGGAATGGCATATCAGAACACAAAATAGGTCCTTGAAAGAGATGGAAAATTGTATGATCCACTCTAAATCTTTAGCTCCCACAATATTGGGAAGAAGTCCATCAATTGTGTTTGTTATATATAGAACCAAGTTCCTCACAAATATTTGAAAGGAATAAATCCCTTTGAATCTTAGAGTAATAGTGTTATCCTACGAAATTGACAAGGGAAAATTTGCAGGTAACTATACCAAAAATTCTTGTTTTGACCCCTAAGGAAGTTCGATAAATGTTCAAAATGGCCCAAAACTCCCTTTCGAAAAAGGTCCCAAGTTGTTATCGGGACTTAGCCATTTTTAGAAAATTTCCTTCAATGCAAAAAGTGGTGTGTCAACACTCCCATTAAAGATGTGCCTTTTTGAACATAGGGGCACCACTTCATTCACATGTAAACATCAGAAGCATCGTGCCCACCTTTAAAATCCTTTGGTGTAAAAAGCCGTGTGAACATTCTACACCCTTTGAACATCATTTCATTCATGTCGCCCAAAACTGCGCCCCTTTCTCCTTTGGCACCAAGCTCATTATGTCAACATCCAAAAATGTGTGCCAAGCATTTTCTAAGTGTTGAAAATGTTGTGTCGACGTCAATAAAATTGCGCTAAGGTGCATTTTTCCTCATGTCGACACTCTGAAAATCATGCCAAAAGAATTTGGTGAGGTCATAAATGTGAATTTTTCTATAAATATGAACCTACCACATGTCATTTTATGAATTGAAAATTGCGAAAGGTATTTTCTCTCGGTGTGCATGTCAGCCCTCGCATGCCATTTTTGAGCCTATGGACCCCGCGTCTTTTCTTCATCTTTTATGCGCCAAATTCAGGAAAGTGGCTCATAGTAAGTGGCTCCTCTCCCATTTTTGGTTTTCATTTTGTTATGTTGAATGCTAGAGCTTGGTGTACGGATAAATAAGTAAAATGGTAAATGAAATACATTCAAGAGGGTAAAGGATGCCCCTTCCCAACTGAAGCCCTCTTTTCCTTCCCCCCCTTTCAGATCTACAAATCTGGAAGGGCTCTGCCGCTAAAGTAAACTGAAACACCCATTTATGTATCCCTGCTTGACTAGGCTAAAAACCTATCTTCCTTGCAATGCAAACCCAAATCTAGGTGCAGGAAATTAATTATATCAAGAAATGGATGTGGACATGGTTAAACCTCATGAATCTTTTGGTGCACATAAGAATGGCGCATGACAATGAGTGTTACATGCTCAAAATGAAATATGCGCCAAGGCACAGGAAAGTGGCACACCTATTTAACGTGGATGTCGACTCTTCTAAAGGTTGCGCCCTTGGCACCACGGAACATCTTGCATCATAAACTTTTTATTACACTAGTCAAAAGAGCACTTAGCACCTTTTCATAGGGCGTACAGACGTAACTTCCATGACATCACACATGGATGTTGCGCTATGGCAACAAACCCTCCCTACGCTTCAACCCTTTGAGCACTGACACTATTCATGTAACACCTTCACAAAACACATGGCCATAACTTTCTATTACTATGGCGCAATCTCGGATTCATGCAATGTTGGACACTTTCGGAAATAGGTAGCCAAAGAGGCGGTTTTTCTAACTATGGGTACAATAATCATTACCATGGGTGAGAACAAACTCTTCCAAATGGTGCCTACCCAATAATAAAGCACCCATGAAAGTTCGCTATTTTGGGGATTGTCACCTACCATGCATTATGAGGTGCTTAAAATGCCACCTGGGGGGGGTTGGGGTAGCTTCACTGCAAGTTGAACCTAACTCTTTTCTCACTCATTCTAAGGTCCTATACCATTGTAAAATCCCATTATGGATAACAGACAGTTGGACATGGCTCTATTTTTGTACCTCCCTTGATTCTTCTTTGGCAGAACAACTAACATGGAGTCCTAACAAGCTCACATATGTCTTCAAACATAGTAATCCAAGCTAAAGCCTCTAAACAGTCAGAGCAAGAAATGAAGTATCAAATACCAGGAGAAAATAATGCAACTATTAGATGATTCTCAAGGCGCATCTATATGTTCCGGATGTTACATCCTCCAGAATCGTGCAATGTAGAACTCTAATATCTGTGCATTATCTATAGCATCTGCAAATTTTTCCATTATAGCCATAAAATAGCAATTGGCAAAGAGACAGTATTTCTTCATTCCAGGTGTTGGGCATAACATCCACCAAGAATCGACTTAGCTCACATTTTATGCTTACAATTCTGCTCCTTACCGCTTTCTCCTTTGGCAATACCCAGATTAGGTTTTTCAGTAACACCCTCTACAAACTCTACGTGTACCCATTCCAACATGGCACGAACTTCAGGAATCGGCCTGTCATTGACAGATGCTTTTCCGTACTGTGCCCCTAGGTCATACTTGGCGTAAGAATTTCCATGCTGACAATAAACAAGTCGCACTTAAGCAGTTTTACAAAGCCCTTGTAGCCTTGCATCAAAACCATGGGAAAAACTGTGTGCCATCGAACCTATGGGTAATAAATGCAAATGTTTTCTATAAATATGAACCTAGCCACATGTCATTTTCATGAATTGAAAATTGTGAAAGGTATTTTTTGTGCATGTCAACCATCCATGTCATGCCTAAACATGTGTCGTTTCTCGAGCTTATGTGGACCCCACATATTTGGACCTGTCTTTTATAAATTTAGAACAACAACATCCATCCTCAAGCTCACATATGTCTTCATTAAGCAAGAAACCAGCTAAATCTAAAGCTAAACAATCAAAGAAAGAAATGAAGTACAAGTACCAGAGAGTCAGAATGCCTGACTCATATGCAGAGAGTGACCTTGACATCAGAGACTCTAAGCTGGGTCATATTGACATGGATGATTTCTGGGCAAGGACCACCCAGGCAAGCAGTGGCCCATGGATGAACAAATTAGTAGGTAGTGGATTGCACTTTGCAGCTGGGCTTCCAGTAAGTGCCGTAAATAATGAGTTTATCATGTTGGTTTCTCGATGTTATAACAAAGACACTAGATGTGTCGAAAATAAATAACAACAGACAATCATAAACCTCACAGCTCATCACTTTGAGATGATCCTGGGCATTCCTCATCACAGGAAATATGTGGAAATAAGTATTGAAGACTACAAGAAAGCATGGGATGATAATGAAGATAAGTGCATACAGATGATGAATGAACTCTACCTAAAGAACAAGAAGCCAGTGTCCAAATGGCCGCAAACCATCCACCGAAATGATTTCAATGAAGAATTGAGTGATACAATCACATTCTTGAGTAGAGTATTTGGGCTCCCTGATGCCCATCATTTCCATAAATGGATGCTGAGATACCTGGAGAACATGAGCAAGAATGCACCTGATCAATGCTTCGGCTGGGGTGAAATCATCAGTGACACCATCTCCCAACAGCTTCAACAAGTTCTAACAACTGGGAAGTTCTACATGAATTCCTATGTTGTATATGTTGCTGCGTCAGAAAGGGATTTCACAGGGTTAGCTCGAAATGGGGTATGGCCCCAAGTCAAGATATACGAGTTCTACCCAGAGCTAAGGCTCGAAGCCAGCATCTCCCAGTTCTCTAAAATAAATGATGCCTTCTTCTATGAGGTATTCTATTTGTTGAGACCAAACATGAGACACAGTCGAACCAGCCCGAGTGTGATTGCTGCTACAAAGAAATGGGGAGCGTTGTTCACACAATTCCCCACATTCACATACCTCAGAGCTGTCAATTTTGAGGGAGAACCAATGAAGCTGCTAAGGTTTGCAGGGCCGAAGCTGGTCCTCCTGGAATTGTCAAGGTAGCTAATCACTTATCATGAAAAGTGTATGAAGAGAAAGAAAGGAGGAACTCCATTCCCCCTTACAGTTGGCCGATACACCTGCCCTACACTTGCCAAAGCACGGGAGATGTATGCTGAGCTAGAGCTTCTAAATTTGAAGCACAACTTCCCATCAAGGCTGACCTTTGACTGCCGGAGTTGCCTCCCAAAGGCAAAAATTGATCCCATCCATGTTCCCGAGATTGAGGACATTTGGATAGACCTAACCCATGAGATAGACATCAGGTGGAAGGATCACTCCTGGCTGGCTCTGGAGGAGATCATCCACTATGGCGTTGCCATTGTCCCAAAGAAATTCAAAGAGACTGATCAAGAAATTGATCAGGTTTACATTGACACAGATGGGGACAACTGGCCATTCACAGAGATCGACAGAGCTAAAGCCAAAGACCATTCAAGAAAGGGTTAAACCCACATTGCAGTGCACTAAACATTGGAGCAATAAGAATGGCCTTACATACCTTAGATTTGACTTCACTACTTATCTTTTAAACTGTGAACCTCCAAGGCCATCCCATGTGCTGAAAGGAAAAGGAAAGGACAAGGAGGGTGAACCAAATAGACAATAAGACCCAACTCCCCTTGAA
This sequence comes from Taxus chinensis, assembly GCA_019776745.2. NCBI lineage: Eukaryota > Viridiplantae > Streptophyta > Pinopsida > Cupressales > Taxaceae > Taxus > Taxus chinensis. Next base: position 197,669,924 of record CM034154.1, read on the forward strand.
GGCCTTCCTCCTACTTCTGAGAAGAAGCAAGTAGTCGACCTGGTATCTCCAGGTGAAGAAGGAACAGCAGATGTTTCAACAGATACATCCACCCAGGATGTTATCACAACTACAACTACTGAGGTACCCAGTGTTCCTTCTTCCATTTCTTCTCCTCTCCTGTCATTCAAGCATTTATCCCTATGGATGTGTCTTCTCCTCTCCCTTCCTCCCTTCCATCTCCTACCTCTTCCATCTTCTCCTCTCTCGCGAGATCTGTCACCCAATGTTTCCTCAATCCTAATAAATATCCCTTCCGTTTCCATGTCCTTCTCTTCTCCCGTTAGTAACTCCAGGCCCCACAAGCATCGGTGCGTTGGACTCCCTGTTAATGCCACCACTGAGTGTTTCAACACACTTCCCTGAGGCCTCTACAGTTTCTCCCCCTCTCACTCCCATTTCTTCTTCTTCCTCCACTCCCACTCCCATAAGTCCTGGTTGGATTTCTGACCATCTGAGTCAGCATAAGAGGAAAGTTCCCATTGCGGCCATGGATTTCTCCATCATTCCGAAGAAGGAAACCAAGAAGCAGAAAGTGATAACTCACTTTTCTAAAAGCACTTCGGGGGAGAGAGTCATGGAGATAGCTTACCCAGATCCCACCAAGAGAAAAGAAGATCTGTCTCCCACAGACTTCATGGTGACTCAAGTCACAATGGGGACCTCATCTGAAAGCCTGCAAGGGGAAGCCTTGTCTGCTATGGATGCTCTCTGCAAGAAGCTCCAAGAGGAAAAAGAGGAGAAAAGGATACTCAAGGAACAAAACAAACATCTCCTACAAGCATTGCAGAAAATGGGCAACGCTCCTCCTGTGACTGCCGCCGAACCCATTCAAGTTCCTAGTCAGGAGAAAATAAATGAATATGTTAAGATTGGTGAACAAGGTGCAACAGTATCATCCTGGATCGAGTGGATCCTTAGAGATGGTGAAGAAATGATTGGGAAATTCACATTGCTCTATCAGGATATAACTCAAGCAAATAAGGAGCTACAAGCAGTAGCAAGTGCCCTATCTGAAGAGTTGGATAATGCCAGGTTGCAGCATGAAATGTTCCAAACAATGGTTAACTACTCAGCTGACGACCTATTGAAGGTCAGTCGTTATCGATCACCCGCATGCACATAATAAAGCTCTCATTGCATTAGATTACCGGGTTGATCAGATGGAATATATCCTGGAGAGAATCGATAAAATCAAAGATGAAGCCCTGGACGCACGATACAACATGGAGCAGACAGTTACAAAAATGTCTCCAGGGATGCTCAGTGAATCGTATAACTTGAGGGAAGTAGATGATACATTCCAGCATTTCAAGGCTATCATCACTCAAGGTTTGGCACCAGAGGTCACTTTCAACTGAGAGTCAATCAATAACCTCTTGGCCTGCCGCGATTTCATTGGCTTTTTAATCGATGCATGTGAAATTTCACGAGTTACCTGACAAGCTCAAGAACAAGAAAGAAACTTGCGAAGTCATTCGTGACCATTTTAATGGTCCAACCATGATCAACTTCAAGCAATGATCAGCAAGTTTATGGAATATCGAGCGCAGTGTCACATCGACTCTCCTGATCAAAAGCAAGACACCAAGTTTGAACAGAGGGATGATGAGGAGTAGTTTCTCCTCTCTGTGTATGCGTTGATCATTTTTGTAAAATATTTAAAAAGCATGTTGGCATACATGATGACCTCATCCATGTTGCACCATGGGATGTTGTCATCCAAAAACTTGCCCAAGTCAACTGTTGACTTTTTAGATATTTTTTAGATCTTTTGTAAATATCTTGTAAGATATTTTGTAAGTAGTGGGTTTGCTTTTGTCTTCTTTCCTCCTCTCCTTCTATAAATACTAGAATACTTGTTGTATTCAAGGGGTGGACATTTTTTGTATAAAAATAGAAGTGATGAGAGAAAGACTTTGTGTTTTCTTGTAACAAAAGAAATATTAATACATATATTCAGACTTTGTGCTTAATGTATGTGTTATTTGCATCAGATCTTTCTTAAGTTAGATCTATGTTTTTATTCTGTTGGATTCATTCCTACTATTGTCATATGTTCATCAGTATTGCTTTAATTGTTTATGCAAGTAAGTTTGGCTCTGTTTACTACCAGCCCAAAGCATAAACCTTCTGACCTTTCTGTCTTGGAATTCATTTCTTTTCTTCCTTCAGATCTACCCTCCTCCGTTCCTTCCCTCCTACCTTTCTATTCATTGTTGGAACTACCTCTACTGGGATGAGATCCCAAACCCCCTGAAGTTAGAATAGTGTAGATTTGCACAGATTCCTACTTGATAGATTAGCAATAAACCAGTTTCGCTTTGCTGTCTCAAAGAGGGGCTATGCCCTGCACACTGTTGGCCTGTTTCCCCATGACCTGCCTAACGACAGTTTTTCAGACCAATAGTTTTTGGCGACTCTACTGGGGATCAAACTAAGGAAATAACTAAAAAACTGTAAAAATCACTACCAGATTGCAAATTTTAACCCTTTGTTAAAAATCAAAATTTTTGCATAAGTGATCAAAACTGAAAATTTCCTTATACAAATCCATAGATCTGGACCAGATAGAAACTTTTAGTTCACTGAGTTTTTACAAAAACTTGTATATTTCAGTAGATCTGAGATTCTGACATTTTATGTTATTTTCAAAACCTTGCAAAATTCAGGTCAAAGATCTGAAAATCAGCCTTCTAAATTGACCCACTTTTATCCTTATTAATCTTTGTCAGAAAACCGCAATCGGTTGTTATTAAAAAGGGTAAAATTAAATATTGAAAAAAGTACATGCTGCTGATTTTTGCCAGAAAAATCAGAAAATCAGCAAGTATAAACAAAAAGATTGTTGTAAATCTACTCCTAATTGTTGCAGATCTGAATGGGTATGCTGGCGGGTGAACCATTTACTCGTAGCAGAAGAGCTCATGGAGAAGTTGATCCAATTTTTGATCTACTTCAAAGGCACAATTTTAGTATCACACCAGCATGATTCGCATCACTAAGCTTAGTAGATCGATCAGCAAGAAGTGCCTCACCTCCACGAAAGAGCCAGATTTCACAGGGTGCCTCGACATCAACTTGCAGCACTCTTTTGCTAAGTAGAACCACACTCCCTGCTCATGTTCTTTTTCCTACTTTTCAAATGGCAGAAAATCTACCTGTACCATGGGGAAATGCCATGGGTCCTCTAGCACTGCCACATCCAGTCAACCCCCTCCCCAGTGGAAATCACAAAAATTTCCTAAAATTTGATGGGAGTGGAAATCAAAGCACAGACGCACATATAGCTGTGTTTATTATGTCATGCAGCATTCTGGATGTGACTCATGAGGACGTATCGGTACGTCTCTTTCTGGAGACCTTGCAAGGGCCTGCAACAGAATGGTTCCAACATTTACCAGCTGGATCCATCACCAATTGGGCCACATTACGGACTGCATTTGAAGACAGATACAAACCTTCAGAAGATGCATTTACGTTATTATCACAAATCACTCACATGAAGAAGGAGACCAATGAAACCATGCGTGATTTTATCACCCTGATTCAATTCACTGATCAACCGTGTGCCACTTGCCATGATGCCAAAATTAAAGAATAAAAAGTGTTTCTTCTTGAATGCCATGAGTTCGAAAGTAAGTTTCTTACTTTTACAGGAACAAATACCCACCTTGGTCCTTGCTCAAGCTATGGCCATTCGGATAAAAGACAACCTTTTTATATCTGGTGAGTTAAAAAGAGAGCTATCAAAATCAAAGGCTTCAACTTCTTCTCAGGCTACCTCATCAGATCCAGCATTCCAGAAGATGGTGAATGACTTGCTCTCATTAAAGAAGCAATTGGCTCAAACATCATCTACTACTCCATACCGGGATATCCCACGGAGGAACTTCACTCCCAACAATGCCCCCCAAAGGCCATGTTTACCTGCTACTTCTCCAAGGTTAGCAATTGAAGCCCCTCCGGTTAATGCTTTGGTTGAAATTGAAGAAGATGATCCAAATTACGAAGAACCTTCGTCGCAAGGCGAAGATGATCAAGATGTCGGTGAACCGACTGGCGACTCTACTATTGGGTATATGGAATTTGAAGATGAGGAATCTGATGAAGAAGAGGGTACCCAAGGGTATGCGAGCAGACAATCATACACATGGTTTTCACTTGCTCGCAAGGAAAAGAAGAAAAGGTTGCTACTGAAAAACAAAAGGAAAAGGTTGTGGTAACTCCTCCTCCAACGATCGCTAAAAGAGGTAATCCCCTTCCTACTCAACCTCCTATTAAACCTTTTGTAAAGAAATATTTTCCTCCTGTTTCTCCTCCAATTCAACCTTCCTCCAGTCCCATAAAGACCAGTAATCCTCCTCCACAAATGTGAAATGAAGGACTCATTCCTTCGTTAGCGCAACCCTTGGTCGCATTCGATATAATTGATCACGCCAAAAAGACCAAGATCCAGATGTCTGAAGTTGAGTACCTTCAGTCCAACCTAGAGCAGCTTATAAGATTAACTAAGTATATCCAAAGCCAGGCTGCCATCCCTCCTCCCATTTCCCCAAAAGGAATTCTTCCCATTCCTCCTACGTCTCACGTAAACGTTGCCTCGACTTCCGCATCAGGGAAAATTGAACCTTTTTACCTATCTCTCCTGATCAATGGTCATAAACTAAGTAACTGTATAATTGATTCTGGAGCTTCTGATAATGTTATGCCAGCAAAGGTCACCCATGCTTTGGGCCTCACACTTACTAAACCTTTTGGTAGATGCTACTCCATGGAAACCAAACAGGTACCATTGATTGGTCAGATCAAGGATGCGCAGTTTGCATTCGCGGCATTTCCTGAGAAAAGGGTAAAAATGACTATTCTCATAGCTGATATTCCAGCAGCATACGAGATATTGCTAGGGAGGAGATTTTGTAAAGAAGTTGGTGGGGAAATTCATATGGACTGGTCCAAAGCCAGGATTCCTGTCAAAGGGGTGATGCAGACATTGGAACCAGAGTCACAAAAGAAATATCTAGTCACCAACTTTAATGACCCTAAGGCTCAAATTCTTTTCAAATCATTAGGGATGGGGAGCTAATTCATGTCCACTGACTCAAATAGAATGGACATTCTCGTCCAAAAGGAGGATCTCAACAAAGTATGGACATTGCAGTTTGATGGCAGTTGTGCGACAAGTGGATGCGGTGCTGGGGCTGTTCTAATATCTCCTGAAGAGGATATTTTCCCTTTTTCTTTCAAGTTGTAGTTCTTCAATACAAATAATACTGCCAAGTATGAATCCTTGTTACTTGGCATGCAAGCTACAAAAGAGAAAGGAATCAAGAATCTAAGAGTGTAAGGTGATGCTGAGCTAATTGTCAATCAGGTAAAAGGGATATACCAAGTAAAGAATGACCGGCTCAGACACTACTGCAATGCAGTATGGGATAGCATCGAAGAGTTTGACACTTTCTCAATCAAAGTAGTTTTGTGAGCTCAAAATGACATGGCTGATTCATTGGTCGTCTCAGCCTCTCTCATGCTCCCTCACCCAGGGTTAAAAATAGATACATATACCATTGAGGTGGTTTTTCGCCCAAGTGTGCCAGATAATTCACAGCACTGGAAAGTGTTCAATGATGACAACCAACTTATCACTTTTTTAGAGAAAGCTAACAATTTCAAAGAACTTCATTTCGATGGATCAACTTCTACGTGTCCAATTTTGAAGGGAATGGGGCCCATATGGGGAAAAATTGTAGCAACTGTTCATTCTACAAATGTCATGGAACAACGTGAATTTTTTCTGGGGATTTATATGATGAACCTGAAGTATGGATTAGCTTTGCTTCTATAATCAGGCCAAGGGGAAACTAGTATGCTTGCCCCTATAATTTGAATGGTTTCCGAAATGTGTTGAACAATTTCATTACTATTCAGAAAGTTGAACATTTCTTAAAAGGGTACAAAGAGAAATCAAGGCCCAATGCCAATTTTTGGGATTGTTTGAAAGGGGACCTTCTAAAGTGTTGATGGCATGTTATCCCAGTAGAAATTATTAACCTCTTGAGTATCTTTTTCCCATTTGGGAGTCGGCGACCGAATATCAGTGTTATCGATCAAATAATTTGACAAACATAGCCTGATTTGCTACATTTTTGGAGAATGTTCATTTGAAAGATATGGTTTTGTTGAAAACCACAGGAAGTTTTATTATCTGAAAGAAGTGGTGTCAAATATTTTTGAATTGGTGAAAATGTTAAATGCTTATGCCTTTGAACCCAATGAACACAAGGTTTTGAAGAGTCCATATGAACTAATCTTTCAAAGCTCCATTGCTGGAGTAGTTCTTTGATTTTTTAAATTTGATGTTCCTAAAAGTTTTTGTTTAGGAATACCAATTTTTTGGAAGGGTCTTTCTGAAAAATGGAACTTTGAGAAGAATCTCAATTAAAGGAAGGGCATCACAAAGACTGATATGATGTGAGAAATCTTGCTTCGGTTCTAGATAACAAGCTTGACTCACCGAACTTGATAAACCATTACAACTTTGAATTGGTCCCAACTCGAAAATATAGATTAAAAAATGTGACATGGAGGTTTCCATTGGAACCTTGGATCTCCACTTTCCATGAGATCATGATTGAAAGCACATATCCAATGATTAAACATGAGAGGAAATCCTACGGTCTTCTCAAGTCCAGTTTGAAGACTAAGTTCAAGGTATTTACCATACCTTGGAATGCAATATGTATGAGTTGACCTGATTTAAAACAGTGCACTTAATTAGCGAATATCAATTCTCATGGATTTATCCTGGATATAAGCAGGGATAATTTTAGCGGCGAATATTCGTAATATGGCAAAAATTTCATTTTAGGAAAATTTGAAAAGGTGAATTATTCGGAGTGGGTCGGTGTCCTGTTCGCCTAAATATAAAGTATATTTTTTTTTGGGGGGTCGGCTTCGCCTTCATTTGAAAATTCTCCTATAAAAAACCTATGTGATTTCGTCCGGGTAGTATACCTCAAGTAGCTTACAATTACCATAAAAAGGAACTCGGGTGTACAAGAGATATACTGACGCGCGACAAGAGCTGTACTGACGCGCGCGACAAGCTGTATTGACGCGCGACAAGAGATATACTGACGCGCGACTTGGGCTAAGAAGTGACGCGCGACAGAGGAAGGCTTGACGCGCGACAGAGGAAGGCTTGACGCGCGACAGAGGAAGTGTTGACGCGTGACCTGGGCAGTGTTGACGCGCGACATCTGACAGTTCACGCGCGACAAGACCTCAGAGACTGTACAGAGTCGCTTCTTGGTTCTTTTGCTGACGCAGGACTCTTTTCAGAATAATGGAAGGTGCCAGCTCAAAGAATACGAATAACCTAAAAGTAAGTAAGAAATCTCAGAAATCACTCTTCAAGTATTTTGGAAACTCTGCGGATACAGATAATGTAAATACCAATCATATAGATGCCACCAAAAAGAATCAGAATACTGACTGTGTGGAAGGCATTATTGAGGTGGACATGCATTCTGCACAGTATCACAGTCAAAAACAAATGAAACCTACGATAATATGCCAGATCTTGAAAGATATTGTTCCTGTGGGGTGCAACCAGAAGTGCAGCTAGATATCACAGATACAAACACTCAGCAAAATGGAAGACAGAAATCAAATATCAAACTCTGGTCCAAGAAAGAGGAAACCAGGTGATTGCGATATTGCTCAAAATTCTACTCAAAAAAGTAAAGCATTGAAAACAAACAAGAATATGTGGACCATTGGCAGGACATACAAGTTTGATTGGGCAGCTAAATTTCCATTTATTGAACCTGTACAATCATCAAATTCTGAAGAAATCCCATGTGAATGTACATGTACAATATGTACGTGGAAATTGGGAAAGCAACAAAAAATGCAACTGAAGCTGGACACAATAGAAAAACATTGTGGAAAACAATATTTAACTGTAACAGGGGCGGATGGCCAGAAAATCAAAACACATAGGTGGAAAACTGAAAAGGAGTGCATGCATGTCAGATACGCAGCAGAATATGAGGCAGAGCAGAAAAAACACAGACATCTGTTGGAAAAGGGAGGGAGGAACAATCACATCGCATATTGGTAAGATGAAAGAAACAAATCTACATGCAAAATTCATACAATTCTCTACTTTTTCAAATACTTAAAAAAAGGAAGGGCGATGTCAGATTTCCTTGATTTCAAAGTTTTGTATCAATTTAACGGAATGCTGAATGTACCTCAGTCTCATTGGTCTGAGAGTAGTGGATGGGAAATGGAAAAATGCCTCTCGATGATAGAGAAGGAATTTGAAAGAGAATGTAAAAAAAGCAAACTTTATCTCTCTTTCAATTGATGAAGTGACAGCAGTCGACAACACCGCATGGGTATGTATCCACATCTATACTTTAGAAAATCATATAAGGACACCTCATCTGTTGGGTGTTATGAAAATGGTTGAAAACTGCAATGCTGAAAAACCTATAAAAATAGTTGTTTCTCATTTGAAAGATGTTGCTGGTATGACTGATTATGAAATTGCTACGAAGTTGGTATGCGTTGGAGCAGATGGTGCATCTGTCATGCAGGGTCACCGAACAGGGCTGTGTGTTAGATTACAAACAACAGTGGCCCCATATATGCTACCAATTCACTGTATGGCTCACAGAATGAATTTAGCGTATAAAATGGTAAGCAACCATGAAAATGTTGCTAAATTAGAAGACCTAATAAGAGAACTTCATGCCTATATGTCAAGCAGCCCCAAAAGCGTTTTCTGGAGTTCCAAAAATTTGCAATTGGAATTACAGACGGCAAAAAAAACTTCTGAAGGATGTGGAGACTAGATGGATCTCTTTGTATGAACCAGCATGCAGAGTTCGTGAGGAGTATCCTTCATTGGTTGGTTTCATGCACAAAATACCGTCATGAAGTTGATAGGGCAAGGGACTGTTGTTGTTCCGCTTAACTGATTTGGAGACTTTGCTTACATTGGTTGGTATTCTTCCAATGTTAAAGGAGATCAATACACTGATGAAGCATGCACAGGGCAGATTGATCTATATTGTGGATTTTATACGGATGAGAAAAATGGTATGTCAAAGTCTTGATATATTGTATTGTTCCCAGGATAGTTTTGATGCACCTGTTTTTGAAAATTGGAGAGATTTATTAGATCTTAAAAATCCTAACACCTATTTGATTTTTAATATCCACGATCACCTATGCATCTCTGTTAATGGGGAGGAAATACCTATGCACATTTTGCAAAGACGTCAAGATATTACAGGATCGGAACGAGAAGATGTTCCTGTGACACGTAATTTGTTTGAGTCTGTGATAGTTGAAACCAGAATAAAGCTTAAAAAAATTTCAGAAACCTTGTCATCAGAAATTAGGGAACGTTTCTGTAAAGATAAAATTCTGGAAGCCATGGGTGTGATGAATCCGAATTTTTGGAATACAGAAGGTGGCCGTGCAGACTTTGTCAGAAGCATTTCCATAAATCAATGGGTACAATAATGGAACAATTTACTAAGACGTCAGAGCTCAAGGGTACGGAAATCAAAGGTATACTGAATGCCGATTTATTAAAGTTCAGTCAACCAATTTTGCAACAACAATGAGAACCAATATAACAATTTAGATCAACCTTCTGAAAGTGGTGCTATTACAAGGCTGTGGAGAGGAATCTATCAAAGTTCTATCTTACAAGAAGATATCAGTGAGTATTTCAGACTATATGATTATGCCAGACAATGATTTTGGGGTCTGTGGAGGATGAAAGAGTTTTCAGTGCATTGTCATTTATAAAATCAAAACTGAGAAACAGGTTGGATAAAAATCTGGAAAGTTGCATGAGGTGTTACGTTTCACGATACTCCCTCGAAACCTTTCCGTTTGACAGAGCAATTGCGCACTGGAATTCCCTTTGCGAAAGAAGAGGTGTAAATAATACAGCTACAAGTACAAATATTCCCAACCTTGAGAGTGTAATTGGCTCTTTCACACATTCTACAGAAGACAACATCGACTTTGATGAAGCTATTGATAATGGATTGTTTCAACTTTAAGTAGGTATCTTCTTTATCTATCTTTTATCTTTATCATTAAATGTTACAGGTCTATATACTAAAAATATCAGGCGATTCACCCATCTATCTACTAATCCATTTCTCGTGTTGGATTTTTTTAAAACACAGATCTAGCTCATTACCAATGGCAGTGATGATTTCAACTTTAAGCAGGTATCTTTTTCCCCTTAATCTTATTGTTTGTTACTATTCATTTTTTGACAGAGCAATTGCTCACTGGAATTCCCTTTGCGAAAAAAGAGATGTAAATAATACAGCTACAAGTACAAATATTCCCAACCTTGAGAGTGTAATTGGCTCTTCGTCACATTCTACAGAAGACAACATCGACTTTGATGAAGCTACTGATAATGGATTGTTTCAACTTTAAGTAGGTATCTTCTTCTTCTTTTTATCTATCTTTTTTATCTTTATCATTAAAGATGTTACAGGTCTATATACTAAAAATGTCAGGCAATTCACCCATCTATCTACTAATCCATTTCTCGTGTTGGATTTTTTTAAAACACAGATCTAGCTCATTACCAGTGGCAGTGATGATTTCAACTTTAAGCAGGTATCTTTTTCCCCTTAATCTTATTGTTTGTTACTATTCATTTTTCGACAGAGCAATTGCTCACTGGAATTCCCTTTGCGAAAAAAAAGAGATGTAAATAATACAGCTACAAGTACAAATATTCCCAACCTTGAGAGTGTAATTGGCTCTTCGTCACATTCTACAGAAGAATCATCGACTTTGATGAAGCTATTGATAATGGATTGTTGAAAACTTTAAGTAGGTATCTTCTTTATCTATCTTTTATTTATCATTAAAGATGTTACAGGTCTATATACTAAAAATGTCAGGCAATTCACCCCATCTATCTACTAATCCATTTCTCGTGTTGGATTTTTTTTTAAAACAAAGATCTATATCATTACCAGTGGCAGTGATGATTTCAACTTTAAGCAGGTATCTTTTTCCCCTTAATCTTATTGTTTGTTACTATTCATTTTTTTTCAGCTCTGGTTATAATTAAAGATGTTACAGGTGTATGTATTTACATTTAGTTAAATACAAAATTTTTATTTTTTGAAAACGTGGGTTGACATCCGTCCGAGGAAGCTTTTACTTCTCGGGACTGACAACGTCAGGCAACTCACCCATCTATCTACTAATCAATTTTTTGTGTTGAATTTTTTAAGACAAAGATCTAGCACATTACCGGTGATGATTTCAATTTTAAATAGGTATCTTCTTCAACATAATATTTATATTTACTTGACCTTTAAAAGATATTGTTGGTTGGTATATATTTAAAGATGTTTGCTGGCACTTCTCAGGACTGACAATGTCAAGCAACTCACCCCTCCATCTACAATGTCATGTGAAACAAAGATCTAGCACGTTACCCTTGATGATTTCACAGCAATCTAATACGCAAGAGGTAAGCTAAACCCTAGCATATTTGCAATTATGTTTAATTTCTTACCAGTGATGATTCTTTCTTGATTTCTTAGAATTATATTAATTTATTTTTAATATATTTTATCTTCCTGTAGACCAAGGATTTTTTTTTCTATTTACTATCTCTTTATTCTCCATTTGTTGGTGAGTGGTAGCTTCCCAAAAAATAGATATTCCTGCCACCTGATAGGATAAAGATAACTAAAATAATAAAAAAATTAAATTGGAAAGTGATGTCGAAACATGTCACAATACTACCAAATTCAATATTCACATTTCCCTGATTCAAACCACAAGAGCCTTCGCTGAGTCACCCTCCGATAATATTAAAGTACATTGATCAGAATTCTTCCCTCCTGCTTGATTTGCATCGAGTTTGGGAACATCAATTAATTTCCCCTTCTTGGTTCCATCAGTTTTCTTAAGATCTTTTTTTTGTTTAAACTTTTCCACTGCACTCCTCAGGTCAAACAAAGTTACAAAGCTCATCTTAGATAACCTGACCATACACCATGAATCTTCTTACTGGAAGAGACTGTTTCCCCCAATTACCTTACACATATCACATCATCTTTCACACTTTCATTAACTCACAACCTTTATAGGCAATAACCTTGTGATGCAAAGATAGATGAGCATTTGAATCAACGCATTTCCTGGAGCCACTGTCAAACCTTGCATTGACCTCTAAGAATCCATTCACACAATGTTATCTTTTAAGATGATCCCAACCTTGCACTCTTGACAAAATTTACACAATGTTACATTTTTAAGATGATCCAACCTTGCACAGAGAACGTTATGTTGAGGTTGTAATTTTTTTTTCAATATTTTAGACACTTGATTTTATAGATTGTACTTCAAGAAGATCATGATTAATCAATTCAAGGCATAGAAATGGGGGAGCTTCAAGAAAATTGTCTTCAAAATACACTTGACATTTGTATCTTCAGCAATGGAAAACAAAACAAGGTGGGTAGTAGGAATTTTATACTTTGATACTCATTGCACAGGTCAACCAAGTATTTCATCAGCTCAACAATGATAATTAGAAGAAAGTAAAAACAACTTTCCGTTACACAACAATTTTGATTACTTTACCCTTATTGTATCTTTTAAACCTTCTTGTAACTAATACGATATGTAAACAACCTTATTGATCTATGATCGTATGCACCACCTTACAAATTTGAAAAAAAAGAGATTTTTTAATTCAACAACTGCAAGAATCAGTCCCGAAGAGAGAATCTCAATATGTGAATCCTATACAACATATTTTACTATGATCATGTTTGCAAATTCAATATTTTCTTATAGACTCAAAATTATTCCAACTTATAGCCTCCCAGTTCTAATCCACAGTTATTCTTCACCCTTATCAAATATAAAAAAATGATCCAGTTCTTAACCTATGAACTTCATATATACAGACTTTGGTTAATTCACATGGTTTATTCCAACTTTGGTTAATCTAGCCTCCATAGCCTCCATAATCTACTCTACACAAAACAATATCCATGATAAAAAAACCATATTTTTAAACCATGCTCTTGATTATTTCCCAAGCTCTGTAAAAAGAGATTACGCACAATATAGAGGTGAATCTCTTTAAAAATAGAATTTTCCGACACCATAATTCTATTAGGGAGAAATCCTAAAGAGTAAAGATCTGTTTACCAATGTTCTTTTTCCCCAAAGACAATTTTCAAGATAATTAAAGTCCTACATTAAATTGATCAAGTCTTTCATCATCATCTATCATTGATTATCAATTGTCATCATTCATCTACGTCCACATACAATTCATGACAATGCAAGTAAACAAGAAACATACATATAAATCATGATAATCACCATCTAATCACCATATAATTAAATTCAAATACCATAGTACATACTCAATAGTAGAAGTTTTTCAAATTCAATATTTAAAGTTTCCTCAATAATAAAAGTTTCTAATTTTCAAAACCCTCTTTTTCTTTAGACAATTCTACTCCTCTCTCTTCCCCAACGGCTTCTTCCATTGTGGCTGTACCTCTTTCCCCAACACCAGAATAACCCCTGAACTTCATAAGATTCTTCAGTAGCGCTGTCCAGATTTTTTAAAATTCTTTTCTTCTTGATTTGTTGGCAATCTCCATGCGACAGCAAAATTTGGATCAGCAGCCTGCTTTGGCTTTGAACAATATGTCAGGGTCGAGACCATGCTCTTTAATTATCCGCTTTAGTGTATTGTTTTGTTTGTTAACCAAAACAATACTTTGCTTCAAATTTTTTGCCTGCGGATATAAGCTGTTCTTTTGCTGTTTCCAAGTGAACTTGTAAAACCTTTTCCTGACTCTTCAAATTTTCATATTTTCAACTGCACAAAAGAGTAATGTCAATTCAAAATATTAATGTAAATTCAAATTTTCAAATTAAAAAAAATGATTGTTTGAATGTAATAGTACTTACAACCGCTCTATCTCTTTCGGCATTTGCGATTGATACCAAATCCTTGTCCTTGGACCATTTGTTAAAATATGCCTGGGCCTCGGCACTAATATTTTCCAATTTGTTTAGTGCCTTATCTAAAATGTCGTCTTTATAGTTGTTGTTAAACGTGACAGTCCCACATTTTACTTGGGTAAGTAAGGAATCCATCTTCGCAGGTTTGATTCTGGACTGCAGCGTATAACTATCCGTTTGCCAATAATTTCATAACGACTAATAATCTCATTGATAAGAACTTTAGCCCTTCTCTCCCATTCTATCAGCTATTGGATATGAGGAATAATAAACTCACTGACATGGGATTGACAATCATTACCTATTAAGTTCTCCAAAGGAAAAAGGTGGGAAACTCTTCACTATCTGAATCTGATGCAGATGATCTTGCGGGAGAAGAATGGGGCTTTCCAAAAGATCACTGCTAATTGTTTCTGCCTTGGGTGGGATATGATCCATTTTTGAAAAAATAAATCAAGATTTAGTTAAATAAATTTAAATCAGAATGTAATTCAAAATTGTAAAGCATATTAAAATTGAAATTGAAGTATACCTTCTGGCTTGAATCATCTCGCGGGTATCGAAAAAAAAAAAAAAAACCAGTAAGTGGGTCATTGCTTCAATGCCCAAATAATCTTCATCTAAATTTATATTGTCAAAATGATATGCCCGTGCACTGGGCAAGCCACCAAGTGAGAAGTTGGAATTCGAAACAAGGTGTCAGGTTTAGTGTCCCACTAGGGGCCGGAGCAAAGGCATGCGTTTACCAAGGTTCTTCAATTGAAGCTCGGTTGCATTTAAAAATTAATGGTTGAGTGGTCGGAAGTTGGTGCCGTGGTTTGATCATGATGACATGTCTAAAACGTATTAAGAAAAAAAATGGAAAATATTAAAAACAATTCAAAAGTGAAAACTACGAAAATTAAACGTACTATAGAAAAGTGTACCTTGTTTGTAGAAGGGGTGTTGATTTTTGGTGCTACGGGTGGCCTTGTAGGAGGGAACTCAGTGGACTGTCAGAAGATATGAGGCATGGACTGTATGGAGTGAGTTGGGGAATAAGGTTCCAAATTCCCTGCAATCATCAATATTAAATGTTGTCAATTCATTTGGTTAAAAATTTAAATTGAAAATAAATATGCAACTTTGGAATTTGTAAATAATATATGAGAATGTATTACTTCTATGGTGTTTAACGAGTTCAAACGCTTGAGGGTTTGGAGAGTGAGCTTCCATTTCAGATTGGGAATCCCCCGAAGCCTCCGTGTGTGTTGGCCTCTTCTCTCGATTGCTTCTTTTCGTGGGAAGGGCTTCAAGATATCTTATCTGCAAAACATTTAAAATTTAAGATTTAATAACTGTGCAATGTAATGACGAAATTGTAATACAATTACAAACTAAATAGTTTATACCTGTTTGTTCATCAAATGGAATGAGAATTTCTTCAACGCTCATTAGAGCAAGTAGGAATTTCTTTATGTTTTAATTTAAAAGTGCCTCATAGTAGAAGCCGAGGGAGATAGTTTGTTAAATAATGAAAGGTTATCTGATAGTTTGAATTGGTATGTCAGTTTCTTATTTTTTGGATAGATATGGGCACCAATCGAATTTATGTTTGGAGGAGTGGATAGTGCACAAATATATGCAATGGCCCAATTGGTAGATCCGTTTGGCGACCCTGCAAAACATTCATGAACGAGAAAACGAAAACGAGAAAATGAATGGCACAAGGGTAGGTATACCGAAATTAGGGCGTCACTAACCCTTTGACAAGTGTCAAACAGGTTTACCTTGACGCGCGTTATTGATTTCCCTCCGCGCGTCAATAAATAGAGTGCGCACGTCAATTGAAGATGAATGTCACGCGTCAATAGAAGACATGTCGCACGTCAATAGAAGATAGGTCACACGTCAGTAGAGGGATAATGTCACGCATCAATAGAAGATAAGGCGCATGCTAATTGATGATTGATAGTGTCACGCGTCAATTTACGATAGTGTCGCGCGTTAATAGATGATAGTGTCGCGCGTCAATAGAAGATAAGTGTCGCGCGTCAATAAAAGATGGTGTCGCGCGTCAATAGAATATAGTGTCGCGCGTCAATTGAAGATAGTGTCACACGTCGATAGAATATGGTGTCGCGAGTCAATAGAATATAGTGTCGCGCGTCTATAGTAGCAAGTTACTCGCGTCAGTAGATTCAAATGACGCGCATCGTCAGGTTCTAGAGACACGTCAGTGTCGCGCGTCATTGCTATTTAGCGTCACTAAAGTGTCGCGCGTCATTACGAAACAAGTGTCGTGCCAGTGACGTGCGTCATTACGAACTAGTGTTGTCAGATGTCACTGATGGAGCCTTGAAAAACCAGGTGAAAATTTTGTTTTTTTATACTGTCAAATTCACCTTTTCCCTGAAACTGGTTACGGGGATATTCGCCAGGTATTTTCCACCTTCAATTTTATAGGGGTGTCTTAAAATGAACCCTGGATGGGAGTCTTAGCAATGGCTTTCTTGATACCTTCAAATGCTTCTTTACCTTCAGAAGTCCAACCAAATTTTTTCTTTCCTTTAATCATGTGAGCAATGCTCATAGTCAGTTCTACAAAATTGGGAATGAATCTCCTTGGGAAGTTTATCTTACCAAAGAAAGAATGAACACCCTTTTTTCTTGTGGGAAGAGGAATCTGCTAGATTGATTGAACTCTTTATGGATCTATCTTAATTCCTTCTTTGGAAGATAATATGCCCCAACAACTTGCCTTTAGTAACACAAAAGACTGACTTCTTAGGATTGAGAGAAAATCCATGTTCTCTGCATTTCTGGAGGACTACTTCAAGATGCTGAAGGTGATCTGCCCTTGTTTTGGAGAAAATAGGCAAATCATCAAGGTACATAACAATACACTTTCCATTTAGACTGCAAAAAATCCAAGTCCATTTCCCTCTAAAAGGTGGCACTAAAATTGATAAGACCAAAAGGCATTCTCTTGTAGGAAAAGGTGCCCCAAGGAGTAGTAAAAGCAATTTTGTGCTGATCTAGGGTATTGACTTCCACAGAGAACCCATCTTGTATGGAAAACATCTCAGAGCCTATGAAAACTTGCAAAACTTGATCCATCATGGGGAGGGGATAGTTGTCTTTTAGAGAGGCTTGATTTAAATTCCTGAAATCTACACAGATGCGGATCTCACCATTCTTTTTCCTAATAGGAACAATGTTGGAAATCCATGTTGAATGATGTATAGGGAAATGATCTTTACCTTCACTAACTTCTAGATTCTTGAAAGATAGTATCAACAACCTTAGGACTTGTATTTCCTTTTTTCTTTCTGAAAAAAGGTTTTATCCCAGGTCTCAGATGGAATAAAAGTGTTTTGCAATTATCATTTGGTTGAAAAGCTCTTGAGATCATTCATATGAAAGAAAGAACCATAAATTACTTTTTTATAGGTTTACTGCTTTCTTTTCTTCTTATTGAGTGTAACATTTGCAATATTCACAATCTGGGTTCCTCATGACGTCCAATATTAACCTTTTCACACTAGTAATTATCGAGCACCTTACGGAGATTTAGATTGATACCTATCATGCTTCTATTAAACAAAAATTCTAGGACTCACGAGCCTTTGGGAATCTGTTAGCTTTCAAATTTAAAAAGGCATCCTAATCCATCTAGTCCCGAGTCATCTTCATTTAGATGGGAAACATACTCTCTAGGTAGAGCTTCACTTCCTTCAAAATACAAATTGATCAAAATTACCCTTAAGCGCAAGAAAGGAAGCAATGGTGATCATCATTGAAAACCTGCAGTGTTTTGCATGATCTGGTACATGGGCTATGAATTAATTTTAATGGTTAAAATTGGCTATTGAGATAAATCTGGGTGAGAAGAAATCGACAGAGGAACCTAAGATAGCTGATACCAGCGATATTGCATTGGGCTTTTAATTTGATGGAAGTAGCTCTTCAACTGGTTCTAGAGCTGGAGTGGTGTTGATCCTCTCCAGAAGGAAGATTCATCTTTCCTCTCTCTTTCAAGCTTTATTTTGAAAACACATAATACCACTGAATATGAGGCTCTCACATCCTGGGTCAAAACTGGAAAATAAATGGACTGAAGAATATTGTGCTCATTGTGATGCAAATTTGATTTACACAATTAATTGATATTTACTAATCAATATAGGAGATTGAAACATTATAGAAATCTTGTATTGGATTCCATGAGGTTTTGATGCTTCTCTCATTGAAGCTTGCCAGAGAGAAAATACTAGCGCTGCTTATCTCGCTCTCTTAAAAAAAAAACAAAAGACAACAAAAAAAAAAAAAAAAAAAAAAAAAAAAAAAAAAAAAAAAAAAAAAAACAAAAAAAAAAAAAAAGAAAACACAAAAAAAAAAAAAAAAACAAAAAAAAAAAAAAAGCCCCCCCCCCAACTTTTTGTTTGTTTTTCTGTTGTTTTTTTTTGGGTTTTTGCCATTTTCTTTTTTGTTGTTTTTTTTTGGTTTTTTTTTTTTGGTTTTTTTTTTTTTTTTTCTTTTTTTTTTTTTGTTTTTTTGTTTTTTTTTTTTTTGTTTTTTTTTTCTTTTTTTTTTTTTTTTTTTTTTTTTTTTTTTTTTTTTTTTTTTTTTTGTTTTGTTTTTTTTCTCTTCTTCTAGTGTTTCATTTTCGTCATTTGTGATTATTTATTTTTTTTATTGGTTTGTTTCTTTATTTTTTTGTTTATGTTGTTTTGTTTTTTTTTTTTTGTTTTATTTTTTTTTTTTTATTTTGTTTTTTTCTTTTTTTTTTTTTTTCATGTTTTTTTTTTCGTATTTTTTTTTGTTTTTTTGTTTTTTTCTGTTTTTTTTTTTTTTTTTAGTCTTTTTTTCTTTTTTTTTTTTTGTTCGTTTGGTTTTTCTTGTCTTTTGTCTTGTTCCGTTGTGTTTTTAGTTTTTAGTTTTATTCTTTTTCTTCCTTTATTTTTTTTTTCCTTTTTTTTTCTTCGTCTTCCCCCCCCCCCCCCCCCCCCCCCCACCCCTCCCCCCCCCCCCCCCCCCCCCCCCCCCCCCCCCCCCCCCCCCCCCCCCCTCCCCCCACCCCCCCCCTCTCCCCTCTCCCCCCCCCACCCCGCAGAAAGGTAACTCCACCCCCCAGCCCCCACCCCCCCCCCCCCCCCCCCCCCCCCCCCCCCCCCTACCCCCCCCCCCCCCCCCCTACCCCCCACCCCACCCCCCCCCACCCCCCCACCCCCCCCCCCCAACCCCACCCCCCACACCGCCACCCCCCCCCCCCCAACCCCCCCCCCCGCCCCCCCCACCCCCCCCCACCCCCCCCCAACCCCACCCCCCCCCCCCACACCGACTCGAGCCCCCCTCCCCCCCACCCCCCCCCCCCCCCGAACACCCCACCACAGCCCCCCCCCCGGCCCGCCCCACCCCCCCCCCCACCCCAAAGCTACCCCCCCCCCCCCCCCCACCCCCCCCCCCACCCCCCCCCACACCCACAAAACACCGATAATCCGCGCAACCGGACCCCACCCCCCCCCCCCCCCCCCCCCCACCCCACCCCCCCCCCCCCCCCCACCACGCCCACCACCCACCCCACCCCCCCCCCCCCCCCAACTGAGACCCACCCCCCCCCCCCACCCGCCCACCACCCCCCCCCCCCCCACCCACCCCACACCCCCCCCCCCCGCCAACCCCACCAGCCCCCCCCCCCCCCCCCACCCCCCCCCCCCCCCCCCCCCCCCCCCCCGCCCCCAAGAAACCCACCCCCACACCCGAACACCAAGAGGAGAAAAAAGACGACCCCCACCCACCCCCCCCCCCCCACCCCCCCCCCCCCTGCCCCACCAGGTTCAAGGCCCCCAAGCCCCCCCACCACCACCACCACACCCGCCACCCCACCCTCCCCCCCCCCACCAAAGAGGAAAATCCCCCCCACCCCCCCCCCCGCCCCCCCCCCCCACCCACCCCCCCCCCCACAACCCACCCCCCGACCCCGCCCCCCCACCCCACACCACCCCCCCCCCACTGTTCGTTTGTTAATTTATATTTGTTTTTTTTGTGTGTGTTTGTTGTTGTGTTGGTTTTGGTTTTTGTTTTGTTTGTTTGTTTTTGGTGTTAAACCCTAGACCCCCACCCCCACGAACAGCCGCACCCCCCCCCCACCCCCCCCCGCAACCCCAGACCCTACCCCCCGCCACCCACACCCCCCCCCACGCCCACCCACCACCCCCCCCCCCCCCCCCCCCCCACCCCCACCCTCCCCCCCCACCCCCACCCCCCCCCCCCAACCACCTGTCGATTTCTCTTTCTCAACCAGATTTATCTCAATAGAAATTTACCATTAAAATGATTCATAGGGTCCAGTGTACCAGATAATGCAAACAACTGGCAGGTTTTCAATGATGATCAACATTTGCTCTCTTTCTTGGAGCTTAAGGGTAATTTTGATCAATTGTATTTTGAAGGAAGTGAAGCTCTACCTAGAGAGTATGTTCCCTCTAATGAAGATGACATCGAGGAAGAGATGGATTAGGATGCTTGTATAAATTTGAAAGCTAACAAGATTCCCAAAGGGCTCGTGAGTCTAGAATTTTTGTTTAATAAGCATGATAGGTATATCAAATCTAAAGCTCCTTAAGGTGCTCGATAATCTACTAAGTGTGAAAAGGTTAATATTGGAAGTCATGAGGAACCCAAGATGGTGAATATTGCAAAATGTTACACTCAAGAAGAGAAGAAGAAAGCAGTAAACCTATTAAAAAGTATGTTTATGTTCTTTCCTATTCATATGATGATCTCAAGGCTTTTCAACCAAAGGATATGCAACACTTTATCCATCTGAGACCTGGGATAAAACCTTTTCAGAAGAAACAAAGGAAATACAATCCTAAGGTTGTTGATACTATCTTTCAAGAGATCTAGAAGTTAGTGAAGGTAAAGATCATTTTCCCTATACATCATTCAACATGGATTTCCAACATTGTTCCTATTAGGAAAAAGAATGGTGAGATCCGCATCTGTGTAGATTTCAGGAATTTAAATCAAGCCTCTCTAAAAGACAACTATCCCCTCCCCATGATGGATCAAGTTTTGCAAGTTTTCATAGGCTCTGAGATGTTTTCCATACAAGATGGGTTCTCTGTGGAAGTCAATACCCTAGATCAGCACAAAATTGCTTTTACTACTCCTTGGGGCACCTTTTCCTACAAGAGAATGCCTTTTGGTCTTATCAATTTTAGTGCCACCTTTTAGAGGGAAATGGACTTGGATTTTTGCAGTCTAAATGGAAAGTGTATTGTTATGTACCTTGATGATTTGCCTATTTTCTCCAAAACAAGGGCAGATCACCTTCAGCATCTTGAAGTAGTCCTCCAGAAATGCAGAGAACATGGATTTTCTCTCAATCCTAAGAAGTCAGTCTTTTGTGTTACTAAAGGCAAGTTGTTGGGGCATATTATCTCCAAAGAAGGAATTAAGATAGATCCATAAAGAGTTCAATCAATCTAGCAGATTCCTCTTCCCACAAGAAAAAAGGGTGTTCATTCTTTCTTTGGTAAGATAAACTTCCCAAGGAGATTCATTCCCAATTTTGTAGAACTGACTATGAGCATTGCTCACATGATTAAAGGAAAGAAAAAATTTGGTTGGACTTCTGAAGGTAAAGAAGCATTTGAAGGTATCAAGAAATCCATTGCTAAGAATCCCATCCAGGGTTCATTTTAAGACACCCCTATAAAATTGAAGGTGGAAAATACCTGACGAATATCCCCGTAACCAGTTTCAGTGAAAGGCGAATTTGACAGTATAAAAAAACAAAATTTTCGCTTGGTTTTTCAAGGCTCCATCAGTGACCTCTGACAACACTAGTTCGTAATGACGCACGTCACTAGCACGACACTTGTTTCGTAATGACGCGCGACACTTTAGTGACGCTAAATAGCAATGACGCGCGACACTGACGTGTCTCTAGAACCTGACGATGCGCGTCATTTGAATCTACTAACGCGAGTAACTTGCTACTATAGATGCGCGACACTATCTTCTATTGACTCACGACACCATATTCTATCGACGCGCAACACTATCTTCAATTGACGCGCAACACTATATTCTATTGACGCGCGGACACCATCTTTTATTGACGCGCGACACTTATCTTCTATTGACGCGCGACACTATCATCTATTAACGCGCGACACTATCGTAAATTGACGCGTGACACTATCATCAATTGACATGCGACATTATCTTCTATTGATGCGTGACATTATCCTCTACTGACGTGTGACATTATCTTCTATTGACGTGCGACATGTCTTCTATTGACGCGTGACATTATCTTCAATTGACGTGCGACACTCTATTCTATTGACGCGCGATAGTGAAATCAAATGACGCGCGTCAATGTAAACCTGTTGACACGTGTCAATAGGGGTTAGTGACGCCCTATTTAGGTTATAAATACCCTTGTGCCACTCATTTTCTCGTTTTCGTTTTCTCGTTCATGAATTTTTGCAGGTCTAAATCTTCAACAAAGACGCAATAACAGCTACAATGTTGACTTCACATGCTTCCCAATTGCAAGTTCAGCAAGAAAATCAAGAGAATCCAACTCCATCGATTTCCAAGATCAACTAAAGGAATCCCTTATGCCCTCACATCCATACGGCCTTAAAGATGTCTTCAGAATATCAAGCTATAATGGAAGAGTGTGAATTTACAGGGCTCATTAATATGCCCCATTTTGAAACAGATCCGGATATTTTGAATTACCTTCTATCATGCTACAATTCAGAGGACGGTATATTTTATGTGACTCTGAACGATGGCCAAATGTTCCAATTCACTATTGAAGCAAATGACATACATCAGTTTACTGGCCTTCCTATCAGAAATTTTCCAATTGTTATAACCAAGGCAACACTCGTGGAAGAAGACAAGAAATTTCTCGAGTCAACGTACGGTTTCCATGTTGATTGTAAGTATAATTCCTTTTAATTATTATTTTTTTATCTGTATTTTATTCTGATACAATTTGCTATTATAAATTTAAAGAAATTTTCACTGTTTGGCATTTACAGCCCATGTCAATAAATCCAAGCGTGGTGTAGATACACAATCAGTTGCACACCACTTTCTTGCTGCACTTATTTCATTTTTTCAAGCCAGAATTGTTTTGCAGGGTCGCCAAACGGATATACCAAATTGGGCCATTGCATATATTTGTGCCACTATCTCAAAACATAAATTCGATTGGTGCACATATCTATCCAAAAAAATAAGAACTGACATAACAAATTCAAAACTGTCAGATAAACCTTTCATTTATTCAACAAACTATCTCCTCGGCTTCTACTATGAGGCACTTTTAAATTTAAAACATAAAGAAATTCCTACTTGCTCTAATGAGGCTTTGAAGAAATTCTCAATTCCATTTGATGAACAACAGGTATAAACTATTTAGTTTGTAATTGTATTACAATTTTCGTCATTACATTGCACAGTTATTAAATCTTAAATTTTAATGTTTTGCAGATAAGATATCTTGAAGCCCTTCCCCGAAAAAAGAAGCAATCGAGAGGAAGAGGCCAACAACACACGGAGGCTTCGGGGGAATCCCAATCTGAAATGGAAGCTCACTCTCCAAACCCTCAAGCGTTTGAACTCGTTAAATGCCAGAGAAGTAATACATTCTCATATATTATTTACAAATTTCAAAGTTGCATATTTATTTTTCAATTTAAATTTTAACCAAATGAATTGACAACATTTAATATTGATGAATTGCAGGGAATTTGGAACCTTCTTCCCCAACTCACTCCATACAGTCGCATGCATTCATATCTCCTGAACAGCCACTGAGTTCAACTCCTACAAGGCCACCCGTAGCACCAAAAAAATCAACCCCTCGACAACAAGGTACAACTTTTCTATAGTACGTTTAATTTCGTAGTTTTCACTTTATGAATTGTTTTAATATGTTTCATTTTTTTCTTATACTTTTTAGCACATGTCAGTCATGATCAAACCACGGCACCAACTCCCACTCAACCATTAATTTTTAAAATGCCAACCAGAGCTTCAGTGAAAAAGAACATTGGTAAACGCATGCCTTTTGCTCCGGCCCCTAGTGGGACACTAAACCTTGACACCTTGTTTCGAATTCCAACTCTCTCACTTGGTGGCTTGCCCAGTGCAACGGGCATATCTGTTTTGAACAATATAAATTTAGATGAAGATTATTTGGGCATTGATAGCAATGACCCAACTGGTTTTTTCGATACCCGCGAGCTGATTCAAGGCCAGAAGGTATACTTCAAATTTCAATTTTAATATGCTTTACAATTTTGAATTACATTCTGATTTAAATTTATTTAACTAAATCTTGATTTATTTTTTCAAAAACAGGATCATCCCACCCAAAGGCAGAAACAATTAGCAGTTGATCTTTGTGAAAGCCCCCATTCTTCTCCCGCAAGATCGTCTGCATCAGATTCAGATAGTGAAGAGTTCCCACCTTTTCCTTTGGAGAACTTAATAGGTAATGATTGTCAATCCCATGTCAGTGAGTTTATTATTCCTCATATCCAACAGCTGATAGAATGGGAGAGAAGGGCTAAAGTTCTTATCAATGAGATTATTAGTCGTTATGAAAATTATTGGCAACGGGATAGTTTATACGCTGCAGTCCAGAATCAACCTGCGAAGATGGATTCCTTACTTACCCAAGTAAAATGTGGGACTGTCACATTTAACAACAACTATAAAGACGAAATTTTAGATAAGGCACTAAACAAATTGGAAAATATTAGTGCCGAGGCCCAGGCATATTTTAACAAATGGTCCAAGGACAAGGATTTGGTATCAATCGCAAATGTCGAAAGAGATAGAGCGGTTGTAAGTACTATTACATTCAAACAATCATTCTTGTTAATTTGAAAATTTGAATTTACATTAATATTTTGAATTGACATTACTCTTTTTGTGCAGTTGAAATATGAAAATTTGAAGAGTCAGGAAAAGGTTTTACAAGTTCACTTGGAAACAGCAAAGAACAGCTTATCCGCAGCAAAAAATTTGAAGCAAAGTATTGTTTTGGTTAACAAACAAAACAATACACTAAAGCGGATAATTAAAGAGCATGGTCTCGACCCTGACATATTGTTCAAAGCCAAAGCAGCTGCTGATCCAAATTTGCTGTCGCATGGAGATGCAACAAATCAAGAAGAAAGAATTTTAAAAAATCTGGACAGCGCTACTGAAGATCTTATAAGTTCAGGGGTTATTTCTGGTGTTGGGGAAAGAGGTACAGCCACAATGGAAGAAGCCGTTGGGGAAGAGAGAGGAGTAGAATTGTCTAAAGAAAAAGAGGGTTTTGAAAATTAGAAACTTTTATTATTGAGGAAACTTTAAATATTGAATTTGAAAACTTCTACTATTGAGTATGTACTATGGTATTTGAATTTAATTATATGGTGATTAGATGGTGATTATCATGATTTATATGTATGTTTCTTGTTTACTTGCATTGTCATGAATTGTATGTGGACGTAGATGAATGATGACAATTGATAATCAATGATAGATGATGATGAAAGACATTGATCAATTTAATGTAGGACTTTAATTATCTTGAAAATTGTCTTTGGGGAAAAAGAACATTGGTAAACAGATCTTTACTCTTTAGGATTTCTCCCTAATAGAATTATGGTGTCGGAAAATTCTATTTTAAAGAGATTCACCTCTATATTAGTGCGTAATCTCTTTTTACAGAGCTTGGGAAATAATCAAGAGCATGGTTTAAAAATATGGTTTTTTTATCATGGATATTGTTTTGTGTAGAGTAGATTATGGAGGCTATGGAGGCTAGATTAACCAAAGTTGGAATAACCATGTGAATTAACCAAAGTCTGTATATATGAAGTTCATAGGTTGAAGAACTGGATCATTTTTTTATATTTGATAAGGGTGAAGAATAACTGTGGATTAGAACTGGGAGGCTATAAGTTGGAATAATTTTGAGTCTATAAGAAAATATTGAATTTTGCAAACATGATCATAGTAAAATATGTTGTATAGGATTCACATATTCAGATTCTCTCTTCAGGACTGATTCTTGCAGTTGTTGAATTAAAAAATCTCTTTTTTTTTCAAATTTTTAAGGTGGTGCATACAATCATAGATCAATAAGGTTGTTTACATATCATATTAGTTACAAGAAGGTTTACAAGATACAATAAGGGTAAAGTGATCAAAATTGTTGTGTAACGGAAAGTTGTTTTTACTTTCTTCTAATTATCATTGTTGAGCTGATGAAATACTTGGTTGACCTGTGCAATGAGTATCAAAGTATAAAATTCCTACTACCACCTTGTTTTGTTTTCCATTGCTGAAGATACAATGTTCAAGTGTATGTTTGAAGACAATTTTCTTGAAGCTCCCCCATTTCTATGCCTTGAATTGATTAATCATGATCTTCTTGAAGTACAATCTATAAAATCAAGTGTCTAAAATATTGAAAAAAAAATTACAGCTCAACATAACGTTCTCTGTGCAAGGTTGGATCATCTTAAAAATGTAACATTGTGTAAATTTTGTCAAGAGTGCAAGGTTGGATCATCTTAAAAAGATAACATTGTGTGAATTTTGTCAAGAGTGCCTTACTGGTACCTCATCTCAAACAAGTTTCTTTATGAACTTATTAAACAAGACCCTATCATCATCAAGTACACACCAATCACTGTTTGTTTCTTTGGTCTGGGGATAAATTTGAAATCTTCATCTCAATTGGCTGCATTGCAAACATGAAGGGAATTTCCTCTACTGCAAAAGAGGTGAAAACTTCGAATTCCATTAAATTTTGGATACTGGCCCCTATTGACGCGCGTCAATGTCACCTATTGACGCGCAACACTGGACCCTATTGACGCGCGTCTCTGTCATCTATTGACGCGTGTCATTGGCATCTATTGACGCGCGTCAGTAGCATCTATTGACGCGCGTCACTAGCATCTATTGACGTGCATCATTGGCATCTATTGACGCGCGTCAATGGCGTCTATTGACGCGCGTCAGTGGCATCTATTGACGCGCGTCACTGGCATCTATTGACGCGCGTCATGTGAAGCCATTGACGCCCTATTTAGCCTATAAATACCCTTCAACCTGTCATTTTCTCGTTTTCATCTTCCGGCTCTTGAATTTTTGCAGGTCTCAATGCTTCCCAACTGCAAGTTCAGTAACAAAAATCAAGAGAATCCAATTCAATCGATGTCCCTTATGCCCTCACATCCATATCATTAATATGCCCCATTTCAAAACAGATCCGGATATTTTGAATTACTTTCTGTCATCCTACAATTCAGAGGACGACATTTTTTATGTGACAACCAAGGCAACACTCGTGGAAGAAAAGAATTTACCAATTGTTACAACCAAGGCAACACTCGTGGAAGAAAAGAAATTTCTCGAATCAACATTTGGTTTCCATGTTGATTGTAAGTATAACTCGTTTTAATTCATATTTTTTATTCTGTTTCGCATTTTTAGCCCATGTCCATATATCCAGGCGTGGTGTCTAATATGTAGCATTTCTAAGTACATGTAATTTTTGCAATGCTAGTGTCTAAGATGAGCTTTGTAAGTTTGTTTTCCCTGATGAGTGCAGTGGAAAAGTTTAAACAAAAAAAAGATCTTAAGAAAACTGATGGAACCAAGAAGAGGAAATTAATTGATGTTCCCAAACCTGATGAAGCAAATCAAGCAGGGGGGAAGAATTCTGATCAATGTACTTTAATATTAATGGAGGGTGACTCAGCCAAGGCTCTTGCAGTCGCTGTAAGTGTTTGTGCCTTTAATCAGGGAAATGTGAATACTGAATTTGGTAGTATTGTGACATGTTTCAACATCACTTTCCAATTTAATTTTTTGTTATTTTAGTTATCTTTATCCTATCAAGTGGCAGGAATATCTATTTTTTGGGAAGCTACCACTCACCAACAAATGGAGAATAAAGAGATAGTAAATAGAAAAAAAATACTTGGTCTACAGGAAGATAAAATATATGACAGCATTAAATCTTTAAGAAATGACCATCCGATGATAATGACAGACCAGGTACATGATCTTTGTATAGCGCTGTTTAGTTTCTGTAAATGTTCCCTCTGTATATTTGGTTGTGTTTCGAGACTTTTTTATATTTGTTTTCTAAGCCTCCAGATGTTATGTATCTCCATGTCTAATGTCGGCACATGTTGATGTAGGCAACTCACAAAAATGAAAATGTGTTATCTTTCTACACAATTCCTAAATATGAAGCTTGGAGAGAATCATTGAGTGGATCGATAACCGGCTGGACCATATAGTACAACAAAGTAATGCTAGTTTGTTCTCTCTTTATATGTTTTCAAGTTATGGTTTTGTTCACTTGCTGATTATGTATCACTTGTTGCTTGGACCATACAGGTTTCCCGGTTTGGGCACAAGTACTTCTAAAGAGGGCAAGGAGTATTTCATAGATCTGGACAAGCATAAAAAAGATTTTGTGTGGGTTGAATAGAAAGATGGAGATGCTTCCTCATATCAATCATCTTATAGAATGGGACAGAAGGGCTAAGGTTCTTATCAATGAGATTATTAGTCGTTACGAAAATTATTGGCAACGGGATAGTTTATACGCTGCAGCTGATCCAAATTTGTTGTCGCATGGAGATTTCTGGTGTTTGGTAAAGAGGTATAGCCAAAGTGGAAGAAGCCGTTGGGGAATAGTGCAGAGGAGTAGAATTGGATAAAGAAAAAGAGGGTTTTGAAAACTAGAAACTTTTATTATTGTGGAAACTTTAAATAATGGATTTGAAAACTTCTACTATTGTCTATTGTGTATGTACTATGGTCTTTGAATTTAATTATATGGATTTACATACAATCTTTAATTTTAATTACATTAGATGTTGATTATCATGAATTATATGTATGTTTCTTGTTTACTTGCATTGTCATGAATTGTATGTGGACGTAGATGATGAATGATGATAATTGATAATTAATGATAGATGATGATAATGAGGATGATGTATTGTTTATCCCAAATTTTATGTGAATTTTATTCGGAATTTTATGTGGACTTGTATTTAAAAATAAATTAAATATAATTCTATGAAATCAAGAAAGAATCATCACTGGTAAGAAATTAAACATAATTACAAATATGCTACGGGTTAACTTACCTCTTGAGTATTGCAATCATCAAGGGTAACATGACATTGTAGATGGAGGGGTGAGTTGCCTGACATTATCAGTCCTGAGAAGTGCCAGCAACATCTTTAAATATATAGACCAACAATATCTTTAAATAAATGTAAATATAAAGAATTAGACCTGTAACGTCTTTAATGATAACAAGAGCTGAAAAAATGTAAAGTAACAAACAATAAGATTATGTTGAAGAAGATACCTATTTAAAATTGAAATCATCACCGGTAATGTGCTATATCTTTGTCTTAAAAAATTCAACACAAAAAATGGATTAGTAGATAGATGGGTGAGTTGCCTGACATTGTCAGTCCCGAGAAGTAACAGCTTCCTCGGACGGATGTCAACCCACGTTTTCAAAAAATAAAAAGATTGTATTTGAATAAATGTAAATACATACACCTATAACATCTTTAAATATAACCATAGCTGAAAAAATGAATAGTAAAAAACAAGAAGATTAAGGGGAAAAAGATACCTGCTTAAAGTTGAAATCATCACTGCCACTGGTAATGAGCTAGATATTTGTTTTAAAAAAATCCAACACGAGAAATGGATTAGTAGATAGATGGGTTAATTGCCTGACATTTTTAGTATATAGACCTGTAACATCTTTAATGATAAAGACAAAAGATAGATAAAGAAGATACCTACTTAAAGTTGAAACAATCCATTATCAATAGCTTCATCAAAGTCGATGTTGTCTTCTGTAGAATGTGATGAAGAGCCAATTACACTCTCAAGGTATTTACACCTCTTCTTTCGTAAAAAATGAAAAAATGAATTCCAGTGAGCAATTTCTGTGACAAAAAATGAATAGAAACAAACAATAAGATTAAGGGGAAAAAGATACCTGCTTAAAGTTGAAATCATCACTGCTACTGGTAATGAGCTAGATCTGTGTTTTAAAAAATTCCAACACGAGAAATGGATTAGTAGATAGATGGGTGAATTGCCTGAAATTTTTAGTACATAGACTTGTAACATCTTTAATGATAAAAATAAAAGATAGATAAAGAAGATACCTACTTAAAGTTGAAACAATCCATTATCAATAGCTTCATCAAAGTCGATGTTGTCTTCTGTAGAATGTGACGAAGAGCCATTTACACTCTCAAGGTTGGGAGTATTTGTACTTGTAGCTGTATTATTTACACCTCTTCTTTCGCAAAGGGAATTCCAGTGCGCAATTGCTCTGTCAAACGGAAATGTTTCGAGGGAGTATCGAGAAACGTAACACCTCATGCAACTTTCCATATTTTTATCCAACCTGTTTCTCAGTTTTGATTTTATAAATGACAATGCACTGAAAACCCTTTCATCCTCCACAGACCCCAAAATCATTGTCTGGCATAACTCATATAGTCTGAAGTATTCACTGATATCTTCTTGTAAGATAGAACTTTGATAGATTCCTCGCCACAGCCTTGTAATAGCTCCACTTTCAGAAGGTTGATCTAAATTCCTATATTGGTTGCTCATTGTTGTTGCAAAATTTGTTGACTGAGACTATAATAAATTGGCATTCAGTATACATGTGATTTCTGTACCCTTCAGCTCTGACGTCTTTGTAAATTGTTCCATTATTGTACCCATTGATTTCTGGAAATGCTTACTGACAAAGTCTGCACGGCCACCTTCTGTATTCCAAAAATTCGGATTCATCACACCCATGGCTTCCAGAATTTTATCTTTACAGAAACGTTCCCTAATTTCCAATAACAAGGTTTCTGAAATTTTGTTAAGCTTTATTCTGGTTTCAATTATCACAGACTCAAACAAATTACATGTCACGGGAACATCTTCTCGTTCCGATCCTGTAATATCTTGACGTTTTTGCAAAATGTGCATTGGTATTTCCCTCCCATTAACAGAGATGCATAGGTGATCGTGGATATTAAATCTCAAAAAGGTGTTAGGATTTTTAAGATCTAATAAATCTCTCCAATTTTCAAAAACAGGTGCATCAAAACTATCATGGGAATAGTACAATATATCAAGACTTTGACATACCATTTTCCTCATCCATATAAAATCCACAATATAGATTAATCTGCCCTGTGCATGCTTCATCAGTGTATTGATCTCCTTTAACATTGGAAGAATACCAACCAATGTAAGCAATGTCTCCAAATCAGTTAAGCGGAACAACAGGTCCCTTGCCCTATCAACATCATGACGGTATTTGTGCATGAAACCAACCAATGAAGGATACTCCTCACGAACTCTGCATGCAGGTTCATACAAAGATATCCATCTAGTCTCCACATCCTTCAGAAGTTTTTTGCCATCTGTAATTCCAATTGCAAATTTTTGGAACTTGAGAAAACGCTTTGGGCTGCTTGACATATAGGCATGAAGTTCTCTTATGAGGTCTTCTAATTTAGCAACATTTTCGTGGTTGCTTACCATTTTATACGCTAAATTCATTCTGTGAGCCATACAGTGAATTGGTAGCATATATGGGGCCACTGTTGTTTGTAATCTAACACACAGCCTTGTTCGGTGACCCTACATGACAGATGCACCATCTGCTCCAATGCATACCAACTTCGTAGCAATTTCATAATCAGTCATACCAGCAACATCTTTCAAATGAGAAACAACTATTTTATATAGGTTTTCAGCATTGTAGTTTTCAACCATTTTCATAACACCCAACAGATGAGGTGTCCTTATATGATTTTCTAATGTATAGATGTGGATACATACCCATGCGGTGTTGTCGACTGCTGTCACTTCATCAATTGAAAGAGAGATAAAGTTTGCTTTTTTTACATTCTCTTTCAAATCTTCCTTCTCTATCATCGAGAGGCATTTTGCCATTTCCCATCCACTACTCTCAGACCAATGAGACTGAGGTACATTCAGCATTCCGTTAAATTGATACAAAACTTTGAAATCGAGGAAATCCGACATCGCTCTTCCTTTCTTAAGTATTTGAAAAAGAGTAGAGAATTGTATGAATTTTGCATGTAGATTTGTTTCTTTCATCTTACCAATATGCGATGTGATCGTTCCTCCCTTTTCCAACAGATGTCTGTGTTTTTTCTGCTCTGCCTCATATTCTGCTGCGTATCTAACATGCATGCACTCCTTTTCAGTTTTCCACCTATGTGTTTTGATTTTTTTCGCCATCCGCCCCCGTTATAGTTAAATATTGTTTTCCACAATGTTTTTCTATAGTTTCCAGCTTCAGTTGCATTTTTTGTTGCTTTCCCAATTTCCACGTACATATTGTACATGTACATTCACATGGGATTTCTTCAAAATTAGAGGATTGTACAGGTTCAATAAATGGAAATTTAGCTGCCCAATCAAACTTGTATGTTCTGCCAATGGTCCACATATTCTTGTTCGTTTTCAATGCTTTACTTTTTCTAGTAGAATTTTGAGCAATATCACAATCACCTGGTTTCCTCTTTCTTGGACCAGAGTTTGATTTTGATTTGTCTTCCATTTTGCTGAGTGTTTATATCTGTGATATCTAGCTGCACTTCTGGTTGCACCCCAATAGGAACAATATCTTCAAGATCTGGCATATTATCATAGGTTTCATTTGTTTGACTGTGATACTGTGTAGAATACATGTCCACCTCAATAATACCTTCCACACAGTCAGTATTCTGATCCTTTTTGGTGGCATCTATATGATTGGTATTTACAATATCTGTATCTGCAGAGTTTCCAAAATACTTGAAGAGTGATTTCTGAGATTTCTTACTTACTTTATGTTATTCGTATTCTTTGAGCTGGCACCTTCCATTATTCTGAAAAGAGTCCTGCGTCAGCAAAAGAACCAAGAAGCGCCTCTATCCAGCCTCTGAGGTCTTGTCGCGCGTGAACTGTCTGAGGTTGCGCGTCAACTCTGCCCAGACTGTCGCGCGTCAACCCTTCCTCTATCGCGCGTCACTTCCTAGCCCAAGTCGCGCGTCAATAAAGTTCTTGTCGCGCGTCAATACAGCTTTTGTCGCGTGTCAGTACAGCACTTGTCGCGCGTAAGTACAACTCTTGTCGCGCGTTAGTACAGCTCTTGAGTCTTGTCACGCGTCAATACAGCTCTTTTCGCGCGTCAATAATGCCCTTGTCGCGCGTCAACACTGCATTTGTCGCGCGTCAACAATCACAGGCTAACAGTAATATGAATCTCTGGTGCTCAAGGGTATGCGAGTTCAAATTTCACAGTATTGGTAATTTGGTAAGCTACTTGAGGTATACTACCCGGCAAATCACATAGGTTTTTATAGGAGATGTTTTCAAGCGAAGCCGACCCCCCAAAAAAAATATACTATATATTTTAGGCGAACAGGACACTGACCCACTCCGAATAATTCACCTTTTCAAATTTTCCTAAAATGAAATTTTCGCCATATTACGAATATTCGCCGCTAAAATTATCCCTGCTCCCATCTTAGCATGTCCTGATTTCAGCAAGGATTTTATCATCTATTGCTATGTTACAGAGAGTACCATGGCTGTTGTGCTAACTCAGAGAAATTCTAAGGATCATGAACTTACAATTGCATTCATGATCTATGTTCTGAAAGCTCATGAATTGAAATATACTATGATTGAGAAACATGTTTTTGTAGTGGTCAAAACTGTCAAGTAGTTTCGTTTTTATATTCTTAATTCTCATTCTATTGTGCTTGTACCTGATGCAACCATCAAGTCTTTTCTTACACAATAGGAGTTTGGAACTAAGAGAGGTAATTGGGTAGAAAAATTCCAAGAATATGACCTTGATATCAAGCCAACTAAGCTAGTTCATGGTAAAGGCTTATGTGATCTTATTGCTGAAGGAGTTGATGCAGAATTGTCCAAAGAAGTAGTTGATGTTCCTGTTGTCCTCTTCCTCAGTTCACAAATGAATGGTATGTTGGTATTGCACATTTTCTTACTTATGGAGAGTGTCCATCCCACTTAAGTGCCAAAGAGAACAGAACTATCAATCTAAGGTCTACACATCATGTGTTGTGGGAAAATGTTTTATTCAAGCAAGGCATTGATGGAAGATTCCTAAAATGTGTGGACAAAGAGCAACAAAAAAAGTTGTTTTCAGCTTTTCATGATCAAGCTTGTGGAGGGAATTTCTCTTATGTTGTCACTACCGATAAAATCTTCCATGCAGGGTACTATTGGCTTACATTGTTTAGAGATGCATCAAAATGGGTAGGTAAGTGTGAATCCTGTCATACTTTTGTTGAGAGACCTAAGTTGGCTGATTTACCACTCAAACCAGTAGTGATTGATGAGCCTTTTCAACAGTGGGGATTGGATTTAATTAGAAATATTAACCCACCCTCCAATGTTGGACATACTCACATGCTAACTACTACCAATTACTTCACAAATTGGGTCGAGGTTGTTCTAGTCAAAAGCACTACTTCTGAGGTGGTGTGTAATTTCATCAAAGAGAACATCTTGATAAGGTTTGAGGTACCAAACAAGATTGTGACTGATAATGCTTCCAATTTTTCTTCTTCTAAGATGATGGATTTCTGTTATGGCTATGGAATTTCCCTTGCTCATTCTTCATATTATTATCCTCAAGAGAATGGACAAGCAAAATCAATAAATAATAATCTAGTAACCATCATTCATAAGCTTGTCAATGACTCTCAAAGTAATTGGCATACGAAGCTCTATGATGCTCTCTAGGTAGATAGAATTACACCCAAAAGAGCAATTGGGATGTCTCCATTTCACGTGGTGTGTGGTGTTGATTCTCAGCTACCAGTAACAGTCAAATTTCCAGCCTTGCACTTAATGAAGGCTATTGAAGATACAAGTTTCACCAGTTCCTTGGACAAGAGGATCATGTATCTCAAGAAGATGGATGAAGACAAGTTGCAAGTTTTTGATAGAATATCAGCTCATCAACTGAAGGTGAAAGCTTTGTTTGAAAAAAATGTTAGACACAGAGTTTTTCGAGTGGGAGACATTGTTCTATTATGAGACAAAAGGCATGAACCTCTAGGAAGCCATGGTAAGTTTGATTCTCTTTGGTTTGGTCCTTTCAAAATCAGACACTTTGCTGGAGAAAATTATTTCTACTTGGATTATATGGATGGATCTTCTCTCCCATTATTTTCCTTACAGTGGGAAGTATTTGCAAGTTGTTCAAGTCCTAGGTGACTAGGCAGTCCTTTTGTATATTATGTACAGTGTTTACACATTTTTGGTCTTTCCTTTTTGGTTTGTTTCTTTTCCCGCATTGCAATGTGTACTTGTTTTCTGTATATGGTTTTGGCTTTAACTCTATTTTCCCAATGGATAAGGCACTGGTCTTCTTTCCTAGACTTTTTCTGCAATTCTTGATCTTGCCTTATTTCTTGGTTCCAAGCCAAGCCATCCCCAAAAAGAACTAGTTGTTGTCACCCTCGAAATCCCCCTCACTTTCCAAGTTAAGTTCCAAAATTTTTGAGTTGGTGCCTTCGAGTGATGTCTAAGAAAACTAAGAAGTTTGGAGAGATAAAAAAATCGTGTTTTGAATTCGTTGGTGCTCGGTTTTAATCTCACCCTTTTCACTTGAAAATTCTTCAGTCTTCACAGTTTGAATTATTTTCTATTTCCCCATCTGGATGTTTGAAAATATTTTCCTTCATTCGAATGTTGTTTTCAATCCTTCTCTTTGGCTGTGGATCGCGTCGGGCCTAGTATTGTTTGCAGTTTCTCATTCCATGGAGAACAATTTGAAATTCAAGCATAAACAGTGGGGTTTTCCCTTTCATTTTTTTTTTACACAGTCGTGAATGATGGGCGTCAAATTTTGTATCGACGTCCACATACATGTGGACATCTCTGATTTGATGCGGCATGGCGGTTCCTTTTTGTAAACTTGTCACTTTTGTTATTTTTTGCAAAAGTGTCAAATTGGCCCCATGGCCCGAAGGATCCTAATTGGCTGAAACACGCGGTGACGGAAAGGTGGGCCCTTTTTGTGTTTTGATGCATTGAAAGGTCAAAGGCGGAAAGACGAGCTCTTTTTGTGTTTTGAGGCATTATGGTGAAAGATGTAAAAATGTAAAAAGAATGCCTAAGGCCCGCAAAGGGAAACATGTCCACTTTTAAGTTAAAAGCGGAGAGGCGGGTTGCTGGGACACTTTAGGAATTTTACCTTTGTTTCCAAAAGGGCGTAAAGTTATAAAGTGAACCACAACCCCGTTGGCGCTCAGGTGAAGCCTCATGTTGATGCCTGCATTGAAAAGTCAAAGTGGGGAGGTGGATCGTTGGGGTACTTTTAGATTTTTGGCTTTGTTTTCAAAAGGGTAATAAAGTATATAAATGAGTCGTGACTCCACCATTGAAAATTCAAAGAGGGAAAGCGGGTTGGCAGAGCACTTTGAGTTTTTGAGGGTTTTTTAAAAGAGTTAAAATTGTAAAAGTGAGTTGTGACTCCATTGCCACTCAAGTAAAGCCACGTGTCAAGCCTATATCAGAAGTGGATGGGCGGATATGCCTAGAATGCACAATCTCTATAAAAATCATAAAATGCAAAAGGTGCCCTCAAGCCCGCTTCAGCAAATCTCTTCCATGTGGAGGGCCCATTTTAAAAGTTGTAAAAGCGGCTTAATGGTTACGATTCAATGCGTTTGGTTTTTCCGCCAGGTATGGAAATAGTAGAGGTGTTGAAAAATTTAAAACATTAGATTCTTGATCCAGTTAGCACCTCTAAACTTCATTCAAGCATTTCTTCTTCGAGATCTTGAAACACTTCTTTTAATTCCTAATTAGTTCTTAATATTTTGATTAAAATAAGTTGTAACTGAATGTAACTATTTTTGGAAGCTATTTAGCGGGTTCTCTACGCCATTGTTGAAGATTGGATCCTGGCATTCTTGAAATGTTATAGATTTGAAATTAATCAATACAAAATAATTTCCACTTCATTTCCATATGTTATTCCTTCTTTCCTTGTCTAAAACCCACGGATCATTAATTTTTATGATAAGAAACTTTGTGTTCTAGTCTCTATGATTTCTGGAACTTTGTGTGCATGGAATTATATCTTTTCTGAAAATAAATGATTCTATTCTACATCTCCCTTGATCAATACGTATAAGGTTATAATTTGCTATCTATATTTCTTGAAAGTATTGTTATGTTCTTTCTCTCTCATCTCATTAGTTCTTCCATTCTTTCGTATTGATGATATTTGGGCATAAAACATTTCAAAGTATCTGGAATCCACACTTTGAAAGTAGTTACATTTGTATATAAGGACTTTTGTTTCTTGCTTTCAATAAGGGAACCTCTCCCGTTAAAGAGGAGGGACTTGATGTCCCCTGACTGTGGTTTGTTTAAGTACCATTTAAAAAACCCAACATGTCGGATCACAAAAAAAACTATGGCAGTACAAGATATCCTTCTACACTCTTTCTCTCGACATGGATCATGGGCACATGTTCCATTTGCACGTTTTCATCTTGTGTACTTTACTTTTACATGTGGCTTTTAGATTTTTTTACACACATATACATATATATTTGGATAATTAATCATTTTCTCCTTATAGGTCCGGTCGTATGAGAAATGAACAGTCAAATGGGAGCAACAACAACACCAAAAACAACAAAAATGATGTCAACAATAACACTTCACAGTAGCACACTTTGCATACTAACCATGCAGGTACACTACACACCTCAACATCAGCACATGCGTTCTTCCCTAACCTCACTCTCATCACTTTTTTTCTGCATTTTCATATTTAGTTTCCACACTCCATCATCTTTTTGTCTTTCCACACTTTGTCTAGTCCTTCGGCACACCTTTTTTGTTACTCTACATCGACATCAGGTATGCATCTCTATCTACTTTATGTTATCGACCTTTCCACTCACCAACATAAAGTGGGGACAAATGTAGACACAATTTCATGCACTTTAGACATTATTTATCCCAGTTTCATAAAACTATTTAGAGGGTTATTGAGTGAAGAAAGTAGTAATCAACCCCCATCTTTTGGCCATTTTCTCTTATGTTATTTCTTTATTCATGACCTTTTACACCTACATGCCCATTCATCTTTCATCACTCTATGGTATTTTAGCCTTGACTAGAGCATCAAGGTAATAATGGGGTGCCCATGGGTGCCCTGGTCCCACCATGGCCGCTTCGATCCTTCTTGAATTTTCCCACCACTTTTTAGGATCTTTCTAGCCATATGAGGTCTTTAGCTTTTTGGTGGTCAGCCATTTTAGGGTTTATTACAAAATTAGATCAAGAGAACCCTATAAATATAAAGTTATGAAACTATAATGAGGGACCAAACACTAGTCACTACTATCATCCATCTAGATTTACATTCATATATTGCATTGGAAATCACTTGCATCCACATAGGTCCATGACAAGGAATAAGGCTAGGTCATCTACATCACACACAACACAGGGGGAGGATTATATTCTATTCCATACACACATTCTATTACTTTTTCTACATCTATTATTGTTCGCTACTTCACAAAGTGTGACTAGAACAAGAGCACCTAGGGCACATTATGCACACACTCACTAGAACTACATTTGGGTCTGAAATGTAGTGAAGCGCTTAGTAAGGAATCCCACTGTTGTGGTAGCTGACGTCAATTTGAACCATTCATTTTCTTTGTCTTTTTTATGGATTGATGTTTATTTAGGTTTTTGCAAGTCTTCTCATCATCTTGGAATATCAACGACATCTGATACAGAGCAACAAATATGATGTGTCAAACAGTGAGGATTTCGGACCACCTCGCATCCTTGTGAGATTTAATTTCATAGTTTTTTCACAAACCAGGGCATCCAGTTTGCATACCAGAGCACCCGTAGGTGCCCTAATCCCTCTCCAGGGACTTTAGTCCAGCCAGATTATCCAGATCCATCCTTTTCGAAGCTCATGCACAGTCGTTCATGCTTATAGATTCTCCAATTAGCTCTACAACACAGTCCTGCCAACATCTTCTACTCAGTTGAGTTCTTCCCTCTTCTCTCTTGCATACTAGGGTTAGAATTTCCTTTTCCATAGTTGTTTGAATCATCTATATACTTCTTTACTACATTTATTTACTTTATTTACAGTTGTTCATATCTTAGATTTACTAGTCTCTATAATTACACATTTTAGTTAATCACCATCTTTCTTTTTGTAGCTCATCTTTTTCTTGTTGTGTTTATGACTTTCTTCATCATTTTTAGACTAATTTTCTTTATTCTTATTTGGGCATTTAGCAGCAAAATTTCCTACTTGTCCACATTCAAAAAACTTTAATGGAAGTTTCCCTTTATACTTACTTGAGCCTCTTTTTATTCTTCTCACGAACATTGCTTCATTCTTTTCATCATCTGCTTCATCTTCTAAATATGTTTCTTCTTTTTCTTGTTTAGATTGATTCTCTTTCTTGGATCTGAATGCAACTTCCTTCTTGGTAAATTTAGATCCAATGATCCTTATTGCATATGTTGTTAAGATACTATGTAATTCATCCATTGTTAATGTTTTCACCTCTTCCACAGCTGAAACCTTTGCATTGTACTTAGGAGTTAGAGGTCTTAGGATCTTTTGGAATACAACAAATTCTTCTAATTGGGTAAGTACAACAAGTTGGGGGACAAAAATGGGGTCATAAGTGGATGTCATATTGCAAATACCAACATAATATCAACTTATATAGATTATTAGCAATGCATACACTCAAAATTAGAAAAACTTATATCAATATGAATCGTAACATCTGGAATCTTATTTCTAAACTACTAATTTTTTTTAAAATGGACAAGTTTAGTTATATT
Source organism: Taxus chinensis (assembly GCA_019776745.2). Classification (NCBI taxonomy): domain Eukaryota; kingdom Viridiplantae; phylum Streptophyta; class Pinopsida; order Cupressales; family Taxaceae; genus Taxus; species Taxus chinensis. The sequence goes on from CM034154.1 coordinate 197,710,025, forward strand.
AAACACTTAAAATTCAATAACTTGCTATTTTTTTAAAAACGCCTATAAGATTGTATTCTGTTTTCCTGCGATTTGGATAACCAAAAATTGATATATATTTTTTTCACTTGGTGAGAATTTATATGCCTCTATCTATCTTGGGATAGATTTTATTTTGTATTTTTTTAGCAATATTTTATTTTTATGATTTTTTCTGTGAAAGTAGTCTGAAAACATAAAGAAAATAGAGAACTTTCCATTTTCCCACCATAACTTCATCAAAAAATATTGAAATCGAATAATTTTTTTTAACATGTATATAATTTCACTACGGCTAGGATGGTATAAGTTTTATCACATTCTGACATGTGATTCAAAAATTGTAGTCTTAAATGTAGACATAAACATTCATGGGAAAACGTGTCTTAAAGACCTAATATTAGTAAAAAATTATAAAATGATATTGATCATATTCTATTGAATTTAAAATCAATATTTCTACAAAGCTAACAGTCTCCCCCACGCGATGGTACCATTTTTATGATATATTTTTTACTTTTCGGCATGGTTCAAATCGGCCGAAGACTAAATTTGATGTTTTATTGTTTTTGATGTAAAATTCAAGATTTGATGTCCACCTAATTATCCCCCAACTTACTGCACTTACCAAATTTCTCACCTAGACCTCTTATTATGTTGATCACTTCATCTACCCTCTGTTTATAAGATGTAATACTCTCATACTCCTTCATCTTTAGGCTATCTAATTGAGCTCTGTAGATTTGAAATTTGGCTAACTTTACTTTGTCATCTCCTTCATAAATACTCTGAAGCATTTTCCAAATTCCCTAAGTTTTGGTATAGTACATTACCTTCACAAATTTAGTTTCATTGTAGTCTTATATTTTACCAATCATCCCAAGGCACACTGGCACATCACTCAGGCATACCTGAGCGCTCACCCGAAGCGTGCAAGGGTACCAGTTCCCTCTTTTATGGTAGTTTTTTCAAGGAGTTAGCATGATAAACACACATATAGAAATATTACAGATCCATAATAACCATGCAAGGATAATCCATAAACAAATCTAGTTCACAACCATAAAAAAGAATGAACTAAACAAGAATCAAGACCATGTTTACTATGCAAAGGCTAGTAACAAAGACATCAATAACAAGAATCCATCCACAAAACTCCATTGTGTTAATCACTATAAAACACAAAATCCAAATACATACAGAAGATTATCACCATAAGTCATGTGCACTCGTAACCAACAACATAACTCTATTACAATATGTGTTCAAGATCATCCCTCATACCATGAAAATCTATACATATTTATAGGTAGTGGGTACTTTCCCTTCACTACTCATGCACTCTCCAAAAATAGCTCACATGCTAGAAATATCCATGTGTGTGTTACAAGCCAACTACAAGAGCATGCAAGCTTGCTAATAATAGATTATCTTCTAATATAAATTTTAGATCTAATCATATTAATACCCCAAGCCCTAGATGAAGCTACAACTTCCTTTACATGAGACATATCTCAAAATATATGTTGCTTGAACTACAAGTCTTCATGTTCTATTCTTATCTCCAAAACCCTGCTTGGCCGTTACTCCAACTCTATATCTTCTTGATCTTGCTCATGGCTCAAAATGCGGCTAAGTATGGAATAAAAGTTGTCCGGGTGCGAGCATTCACGCACTGTCTACCTTCCCATGTGTCAAAACCCTTCGCATCGCTTATACTTGGTATTTTTCTAGGGGTCCAACATTACCCCACACTAGTTGGATTTCTGCCCTCGACAATTCTTCATTCCTCGAGACCAAAACTTCAAAAAGGAGACAAAAAATGCCAAAATTTTAAATGAGCATCATATCAAATTTTGTTAAGTCACCTGGAAGATCTTAGGGAACTCTACATCAACTTCCCCTACTAACCTCTTCCATTCCTCCATCTCCCCCATGGTCTTACTCGACACTTCTCCCACAATATTTGGTACTTGATTCGAAGTAACTTCTTCAACTTTACTTTTTAACTCCTTGATCACCCACACTAGGACCACGCATGAACCTTCAAAGATGTCCATATATTCTAGTATAGAATTTTTGAATTCACCAGCTTACTGCTCAAGATTTTCACGCTTTTATTTAATTATGTCTTTTTGCGTTGTGGTCTCCGTGATCAACTGTATGCTCTCAATTTTTTTGGTTGGAGTCTTCTCTTGTATAGTTTTCAAAACTACCTCCTCATCCGCCAACTGAATTTCCACGAAGGGCTCACAATTCTGGAATCTAGTGAAGCTAATATGTTTCTTCATACTTACTTCCTTAAGCTGGGTGAGAAAGTCCTCTAACTCAGTGACCCTGGCTTCCACCGCAACCTTGTTAATCTCATTTTCCTTCACAATTTCTTCCTTCGTAGGCTCTATAATTTTGATGTTAACTAGGAGCATTCCCACCAGATCCTCTAAATATTCCATTTCAACTACGTAATCCATTCTGACCTGGCTCACTAAGGAAGGGAACTGTCCTAGAATTTGTTTTACAAGTGTGCCAGGCCTATCATACGCTTCCTTAGTCCTTTTCTGCTCCCCCTTCAGGCCTATCTTTAACCTATCTACCTCATGCGATTTCTCCTTCTTATCAGCAATCAAATTTCGAACCGTAGCACTAGCATACAAATGTCTCATGGTCACCTCAGAGGCTATCTTATTCAAGGCGTTGCATGCCTGCTCATCTGTTAATTGGTTTAGGTTTATGGCCTTGTATTTTTTTTTAGGTTTCTTTTACAATATCATTGTTTCAATTGCATGCTCACTCACTTAAAATTCAAGATCCTCTGAATGAGAATGTAAATTCAAAATTAGCATTTTCCTTGTTTTAGACACTCCTTCCTCTTCGTCCAATATATCCCAAGCATGAAATGTCTTCGAAAGAAATGTACTCTAGAAGCGCACGCGTAACACTTTTTCAGATCATCTACAAAATCCATGTGTGGTGACCTCGGGGTCCACTGTTTCCTCTGTGCCTTCATTTTTTATCATTTATTATTTTGGGTAGGGGTACTGGTACCTATTCCCAACCCTCTATCTTCCTTGATAATAGAAGTATCACCTTTTTCCTTCTCCTCTTGCTTCTCTGTTCCCAAGATCTTATATTTTTCTTTCCTCATGGGTACATTATTCTTCTTGCGCGTGTTAACCTCTTCCTTCTCCTTTGCCAACTTATCATGTTCTTCAAATTATTGTTCCAATTCCTCACACAAGGAAGTTCCTACCTTCTCTAGATCTTCTTCTTATCATATCTTTGTTTCAGAACTAGAGACCACTTGTGCCTTAGCGTGTTTATTCTGTTCTTAATCTGCACTACCTTGTTACGAGGTTCTGACACCTCCACTGATACTCCTATGAGTATAGAGATTATTTTTATGGGAAATTTTAAGCTTCCCCTTTGTTTCATCACCTTCCTCTTCCTCTTGCGCCTCTTCTACACGCACCTACTGAACAAGAAGCACTTGTTCTCACCCTAAGCTATGAAAAAGTGGATTATGTAACCTCCACTTCAACTCCTCCTTGAGTCTTTGGCCGCTACTACACAAACACTCTGCTAATAAACCCTTCAATGGTAACAAAAAATTTTGGGTGCAAATCAATCTGGTCTAGCTCTAGGAGCTCGAAGTACGTGGGCCTAGAACCATGCCTATATCTTGCGCACAAAGTGTGCATATCGAAAAAAACCTTTTCCACCTTAAAGGTTAACTTTCGTGCTTCCTTAATCCTATTGATGGAGCACTTAAGGTACTTTTCTGAGAATGAAAATGGAAGTTTGCACCATGTAAGTTTGCAAGTTCTAAAATTTTTGCTATAGCACATAAATTTAGGGCCGAGTCTTCTTTTGAGCCTCTCAAACCCATGAATCACTCAATTATCTATGCAGAGAGATGTATCCTCCTTCCCGCAATGTAAAAAAAATCTTCGTGAACTTGCAACATTAACCACTGAAAGAGGTGTGTGGGTTTTGTAAAGAAAGGAAGCTCCCACAATTGCAACACACCTATTTTTTCCAAATCTTACTTCACTAAGTCATCAATTAGAGGTTTTTTAGCCTCGTCTATTCCTGGGAGGACTTTCTCTAGGTCTGCCCTCATCTTTTTCTCGTTTTTCTAGGTCTTGTGGTTAAACTCACTTATTTTACATTGATTGAGCCTTGATTTTCAAATATCCAGTCTTAACACACCAAGAGGTTACTGCATTTCTGAGAATATTTCCTCTAGGGGTTCTTCTGCATCAACCTCAGGTCTCTTTGTTCTCACTCTTCGTGGCTTAGGTGTCATCAATTTGTTTCAACGTGCCCTAGGTGTTTTATTCTTCAAAATTCCTTTTTCCCGAGCTCTATGAACTTCCGACTGCTTCTAATGTATGCAAATCCTCTCTGTGATCTTAATGTTGACTCCAACTTGCTTTACTGCAAGGATTCACTCAAAACTCAAAATTCTAGTTCACACAAGCTCTATTTTACTTTTAATCTCTTTGTACTTGGCTCACAAGTTTTCTTCGAGGGCAAGGTAGCCAAATGACTACCTTAACCACTTATTTATACTTTTCTAAGGCCCGTAACGGTTCAATTTTTACTTCCAAACCAAAACTTTATAAGTCATCTTTTAACAAAATATATTTTCCTTTTTTGAAAAATTTTGTGACTTTGCTTCACGCACTACAGTCGTAATCTTATGGGGCACTAATACTACTTCTAGCTAAATACCTCCTCTGCACGCATCATTGCGCCGAAGTACCAAACCTTTATGTCATATCCCAAGTAGATTCACATGTCGCTGCCTACCTCACGTTACAATGCGTGATCACTTCCCCTGCATGGTCTTTAATCATCTCAACCTTCATGAGAACACCTACCATATAGCACATATACAATATTTTCATTTTCTGTGCCAACATTCTAGAAGAAACCTTCATCCGGTCCAACCTGTAACAAGAGGGCACCAACCATTTTCATCTCTGCACCTCAATATATCTACCCCACACTAAAATTATGTGCAATCCTCTACGCGCTTATTACAACAAGACACCGAACTAAATTGACAAATCATAACAACGATGAAGGGAAACCCACATAAATGGTATGCATTAAAGTAAATCTAATCTAATGACAATACTGCCTTATTACAAACACTAAGAAGACTTATTTATAGTAGGGTTTCAGCCTACTCCCATTGAAATAACCGTGTAATTGTATCTCATCTAACACCTATAACTGACAAGCACCTGAATCAAGTATGTAAGTCACAACATATGGTCCCAACCAATGCACTTGGAATTTTCCATGATGGCACAAAAACTTGGAATCATAAAGAAGAACCATCTATCCAACTTCAATCTTATTATCCTTAATATGCCTATTATGTCATGCCTTCTACCTGGCCTTTTCGATCTTCTAACTCCAACGAGTTATAGCATGCCTTTCATTTAACTACATAAATTTATCAATGCACTCTTTAAGTGCTTGTTCATCATCTAAACCTCCTACGTGTAATATGCAGAGAAGGTAATATAAAATCCATGGGAAAAATAGCCTCCACACCAAGTACCAATTGAAAGGGTGTGTCTTTGTTCAGTCTTTTGTAAGTAGACTTCTATGCCCAAAGTACAATAGAAACTTTATCATCCCAATCCTTTCTTCCAACATCACAAATCTTAGTTAATGTATGTCCCAATATCTTGTTCAAGGATTCAGCAGCCCCATTAGCCTGGGGGTGATAGGGTGTTGTCTTATGGTGTGCCACCATAAATTCTACCAATAATACCTTGATAGTATCATTAAGAAAATGAGTACCCCTATCACTTTTCAAACTCAATGGGAATCCATATTTACTTATTATATTCTCCCATAATAACCTTCTTGATGTAGCTACTATGCAATCCTTTGTAAGTGCCACTTATGCCCACCTTGTAAGATAATTTGTATAATTTATAATGTAGTGCAATCCAGTCCTGCGCATGGGTGTGGAAATAGGACCCACAAAGTCAATTGCCCACTTTTCAAAAGGTTCTACATTAGAAATCAGCCTCAAAGGCATCTCATCTTTATGCCTAGGCTTTCCAAGACGCTGACAATGATGACACACCCTGACATACTCTTTACAATCCTTATATATTGTTTCCCACCACAATCCAACCAGCAAGGTCTTGCGTGCAGTAGCATCTCTAACATAATGTCCACCTACAATCCCACCATTAGCTTCCTCCATAATAGCTTCACACTTATGCTCAAGTACACACCTACTTAGAACCTCATCTCGACATAGCTTATATAAATCTCCACTAATCAACATGTAAGACACAGCTTGAATGGAAAGTTGTTTCTTTTCTATACTCTTCATTCCCTCAGGCGCCATGCCAGTACACAAAAAGATAGAAATATATTCTAATTCAAAGGGTGCGCGGTTCAATCTGAAAATTTATGCATCTGGAATTGTGCCCTCAATGCTCTGTGCATACTCACCTAAGTTGATCCTTAATAAATGATCTGATCTAGAATTACTTTTTCCTAGCTTTACCACAATTCTAAAGTCAAATTCCTAAAACAACAGAATCCAATGGCATATGCGACCCTATAAAACAGGCTTGTTCACCAAGTACTTAAGTGACATGTGATCTGTTTTAAATATAAATGGAGTTTCCAACAAGTATTGTCTAAACTTATGTAGTGTGTAAATCATGGACAAGGCTTCACGTTTTGTAGTTGTATGATTCTGTTCAGCTGGTGTCAACTTCATGCTTGCAAAACAAATGGGGTGGTCAAAAATCCCATCATCAAGTTTTCCTAACATGACACCTATGGCCATGCTAGAAGCATTAATATGTACATGAAATGGCTTATCCCAAGAAGGAAATTGGAGAATGGGTGTAGAAGTAAGTTTTTCCTTCAATGTCTCAAATGTTGTCTATTCTACCTCATTCCAATAAAAATTCCCTTTACTCTTTAACAATTCCTCTTGGGGCATGATGATCCTAGCATGCCCCTTAATGAACTTCCTGTAATAACTTGTATGCCCCAAGAAGTCATGCACCTCACTCTGGTTGGTAGGCTCCTCTAAGCCTAAGATAACTGCAAACTTAACGGGATCTACCAATAAGCCTTCTTTGAAAATAATATGTCCTAACAAAGTCCCAAAGGGTGTAGCATAAATACACTTCTTAATATTCAAAGAGATGCTTAACTACCTACAGCACTCAAACATGAATATGATATTAGCACAGTGATCTGTTACCAACCCATACACGATCCAATCATCCAAATAAACTTGTAAAAACTTGTGTATGAAGTCTTCAAAATCTTGTACAACAATGAGCGAGAAGACTACAGACGCATTCCTCAACCCAAAAGTCATAACCATGTATGCAAAAACTCCCCACTTAGTGGTGAAAGTTTTCTTTTCTTAGTCTTCCTTAGCAATCCGTACCTGATGATACCTAGAAAATCCATCAGTGAAGGAATAAATCTCGTGCCCTGCTATGCCTTCCAAGAACTCCTCAGTAAAAGGTGTAGGAAAATGATATATCATGCAAGTAGCATTCAAATCTCTGTAGTCCACACAAATTTGTATCCTACCATCCTTCTTTATGCTTATCACCATAGGTCTAACCCACACTGATTCCTCAATGGGCTCAATGATCCCAGATTTCAACATCTTATCAATCTCTTCCTTAAAATTGACATACATATTAGGTTTCATCATGTAAGGCCTCTTCCTAACCAGGCACACACCTTCCTTTATTTTAATCCTCTTCTCACCAAAATATGGATGTACACCTTTAAACTCATGATATCCTCTAAGAAATAATTCATGGAAGTTGTGCAGTAGTTCAATTATCTTGGAAACCTTGTGTTCAGACCAATAATCACCAATAATGGCCTCCTTGGGTTCTTCATCTGTCCTAATGTTGACTTTCTTTGTTTTCATAGGCTCATCATACGCGCACACCTTCTCCTACATTATCCATGACCTCACGCATACCCATAGTGTGGTCAACCTTCAAATTCTCAACTTTTTCATCATCAATCATGTAAACTAGTTTACCCTTCTCTTTTTCTAACCAAATATGTCCAAGTTGTACTTCATCTATCTTTTCTTCATCAAAGTGCGCCTCTAAGTCCAACTCTCCAAACATGTCTAACATGAGTTCTTAATCCTTTGCACTATCTCCCATTGTAAGGCGTTTTATAATCTGTAATGTTTCATGCACTGAGAGGTTTAGTAGAAAAATAGTCAAAGTTCTAAATCATACGTGATGTCATCTCCTGTTAGTTAACTGTTGTCCTTGTTATTTCTGCATGAACATACCATGCACATGTGCACAACTTACTTAGATTTTCATAGAACTTATGTAACAAAAGTGATGACGGCTCCTCCCTCCATCCAGAGTCTCTGACACTTCTGAATGTCATGTTGAGCAGGATCCTTACCATTAAATTTGTAAATTTGTTACAAGAAACCTAGTAGAGAAGGTGATTCTCACTTCTCACCACTCCAAAAGGTTATCTCTATGTGTACTCCACCAACGTGCAACTATTCTACGTAGGGTATAAATCAACATGTTTATTCTCTCTACTTTCTCTGTTCACTGAGCTTCCATGGCATGCAAAATACATTGGGATTTCCTTTGCTAGTGTATCGAGGTATTGGTTATGACCCAAGCACCTAACCATGCATAGTCTAACCATGTGTGTAGTTTTGTTCCATATCTCCCTCCCGACCATTTCATATGTTCCATGTGCATCCAGTTATCACAAGAAACACTTGTAATATCACTCATAGATTGTGCATCATCCCACTACATAACTCCTTCCTTTGATGGCTCGAGCACTTCAGGATCTCTAACTATACATGCATATATCATATGTTGAATATCCTCTTCACTCAAAGGTTCTACATATAGTGTATCTTTTTCATTTGTCAAAGGGATGATCATGCGCTCTTCCTTGCTCTCAAAAATGATGTAACCTTTGTTAAAGCACAAATCAAGCATTATTTGCACTTAGCACTAAGAGTGCCCAAGTAAATCTGGAAAACTATCTGCCTCTGCAAGCACCAAGACCTTAAAGTCCATAGTAAACTTGGCCCCTTGAATAGTAATAGTGGCATCTTTCAATACTCTAATGGGTTTGGCCTTAGTCCTATTTTCCATATACAACACATTTGATGAGGGTTGTAATGGTGGTCTCCCTATTTGATTCCACACATCCAAAGTGAGTACATTCACTTATGTACACATGTATCAATCAAAATGTTACTGAACATCCATCCATCAATAAATGCATTCAAAGTGATCTCTCTATCATATTTCAGACCTGTGAGGAGGTAAGTTCACATGTAATATTTATCTCTCGTGCTCAACTCTAGTCAAACGGTACCTTCTTCCCTTAACCATTCCCCTAACAAAGGAAAGATGTTTTCCTGATGCAACATCTTACAAACACTCCTTTAAGTCATCAACATCCTTCTTGAGGAAGCTCAACTGACCTTCTCTTGCTCTAACTTTTGCATGACTACTTCCTTCAAGAATTATATCTCACCCTACAAGTTTCATAATGACATCCATGGTATTTCCTGGTAAAATTCCTTCTAATGGGTAGGGTATGGATTACTTTACATGCAATACCTCCTCTTTTGTAATAATAGGTTTCTATTGTGTAATTTCCCTAGTGTGCACGTTGCCTTAGTGCGTGTAGTGACTAACATTGGAAATTTCTTAGGATCAGATGCTACCTTTGGCATCCACTGATCTTCCATAATGCATTTGTACTCTAACCATTCTCACACCCTTATCTTGCTTTTGTTTCTTACTCATATGCTCATACATATCAAAGCATTCTTCCAACTTATGATTCTTTCCACACCTAGGAGAAAATAATGTTATGAGGGCATTCATGCCTATAATTATTAAGGGAGCCGCATGTATAACAGGTTCCATGATGGAAGTCACCTCTTCCACCACTACGATCTTGACCTCTGAATCCTCAATGGTAACCTCGTCCTCTACCACCTCCATTAGAGTGCCCATCATTATGATTATGATTATGATAATGATGTTGACCTTGTTCCTTGGAATTTATTGCAACACTGGTCTGACATAATCCAGTGTTAATGACATCATGAATATTATCAATCAGTCTGTAATTCTCCATATCATGAGTGGTAGACATACAATTCTTACAATAACACGATAATTTCTTCCTGATCACATTCTACAACAGGGGGCACCTATTGGAATCATGATCCAAGTGATAAATCTCATAATATAGCAACATGGTTTGTACCAATTTATGAGGGAAATTAACCTTAGTGTGTCCTTCCACCTCGCAATATGTACACCAATTACCACTGCATGTATCATGAGATGAAATTGGTTGATACTTTTTCTAACTATTTTTTCATAGATGCAATTTTTGCCTCCAAGAATGGGCTAACACTAGTTTCCACACTCCTAACTACCTCAACACATAGAGTTGCATCAAGTTTCTCACATGGATATGTAAATGTCTTATGTGAGAGCACCCTTCTAAGAGGTGTGATCAAACCTCCAACAAACCAATGTCCATGCTAGCTAGGGTGAATAATAAGACAACTTGGACAAAAAAGTTTTAAACCATGCATCATACTCCCTTACACTCTTAGCCATGTCCTTCCAGATAACATTCAATGCACTGATGCTCTTTTGTACAAACTCAGGTATATGGAACTCAACTAAGAAATCATCACGCAACATGGTATAGTCTACACAAGTATGGTTCGGATCATACTTCCTATAACAACTATGTGTGCACACTTGCAATGTAGTAGCAAATTGACTTTCCTTATGCTTTGGAGTTGCAATTCCCTTAGTGAGCCATAGTATTTCACACATGTGTACATGTTCAGCTACATCTTCAATTCCTTAGTACTCTGGTAAGCAAAGAGACATCTCAAAATAAACTTGTTGTGGTTGGTGAGGACCGTGCCCACCAGATCAAGAACTTTTATTACCTCCAATATTCCCTCCACCTCCATCGATCCACCAAATCCCAAACCACCTGATCCTCATGATCCCCCTCTTGTATTGGGCACGAGACCAAAGTATGTGTTGCCTTGTGTTCCAACAGTTGTACTAAATTGAACTCCTACAGTCTGTGAAGTTGTGCTAATTCTTAACATGTTACCAATGTTTTACGAACCCACATTTTTCCTTGAAGACACGTCAAAAAATATATTTCCAATAGGACCACCAAACAAAGAAGATTACGTAGCCATCTAAGAAACTCGTATATTCAAAGTAAAATGGAAGCTACATGTCATTTTCTTACCACCAACATTAGCATGATTTTCAACAACTGTATCAGGAACTAGAGCACAAAGCACAAGGGTGAGGTTGTTAGGTTAGATCAGATGCATCCCCATGGTCCTTAATGGCTCTTCCTCAAGTGCGATCTCATCAGAATCTAAAGGGTACCATATACCATTCTTACCTAAGGATGGGAGAACCGAATGTTCTATCTCCACATCTTCCACATGATCCCATAAATCTTCCTAATCCGTCTCTCTCCTCAACTCCAAATACTCCTCAATGTCACGTCTCTTCATCAATTCTCTCTTGCGCACTTTATTATATTTAAGCCACATTTCTTCTCTCTTGCCTTTCTACCACCAAGTCTGTCCTCTGTCACCACATCTACTCTTTCCCCCATGTGTAGTTGGGTGTAGCTAGCCATAATACATTCTTCCAAATCCAGAGTTAAAATCAAGATCTTAATTCCTAAAGGGATGGCACACAAATAATATCCTCTGGGTTCTCTCCAGAACTGAAACTCAGCAACCTATCGGAAATAATAAGTAGAAACAACATACTCCAAAGTGTAACTACGTAAGACACCACTCCACCAATGATCTATAGCACATGTCCAAGACAAATTAGCATCATGTAGAGCCTAGTAATCTTCCTGTATCCCCAAAATTGTTCTAAACCTCCCATTTTTCTTTGATGCATAAACTACCAGCCACTTGTACAACTCTATGGAAAAACAACTGAAAAATTTCTTACAGAGATCATGATACATATGTTCTTCAACCCATGCATGTGCATCAAATTTAGGTCCAATGTTAAATATGTGAGAAAACTCTTCCTATAAATTCTCTACCCAATCTTCAATACTAGACAAAGTTAATCAATATGTTTTCATCATGCAACATCTTTGAAATAACTTAAAAAGAGGTCCCAACAACGAAACCAAAATGTTGTCTTTTATTTTACCGAACCCAAGGTGTGTTGACACATCACTCTGGCATACTTGAGCACTCACCCAAAGCATGCAAGGGTATCAGGTCCCTCTTTTATGGAAACTTTTTCAAGGATTTAACATGATAGAAAACATATAAATATATTCCATATCCATAATAACCATGCAAGGATAATCCATAAATAGATCTAGTTCACAACCATAAGTAAGAATGAACTAAACAAGAATCAAGACCAAGTTTACCATGCAAAGGCTAGTAATAAAGACATCAATAACAAGAATCCATCCACAAAACTCCATTGTGTTAATGACTATAAAACACAGAAGCCAAATACATACAGAAGATTATCACCATAAGTCATGTGCGCTCGTAATCAGCAACATAACTCTATTACAATATATGTTCAAGATCATCCCTCATACTATGAAAATCAATACATATTTATAGGTAGTGGGGACTTTTCCTTCACTACTGATGCACTCTCCAAAAATAGCCGCATGCTAGAAATAGACATGCATGTGTTACAAGACAACTACAAGAGCATGCAAGTTTTCTAATAATAGATTATCTTCTAATATAAATTGTAGATCTCATCCTATTAATATCCCAAGCCTGCATGACACTTCAACTTCCTTCACATGAGACCTATCTCAAAACAGAATTTGCTTGAATTGCAAGTCTTCATGTTCTATTCTTATCTCCAAAACCTTACTTGGCCACTACTCCAATTCTTTATCTTCATGATCTTGCTTGTGGCTCAAAATGTGGCTAAGTATGGAATATAATTTTTTCAGGTGCAAGCCTTGACACGTTGTTTGTCTTACCTTCACGCATGCTTCCATGCCTAACTCTTGCGAATCAAAACCCCTCGCGCCGCTTATACTTGGTATTTTTCCAGGAATCCAACATTCAGTCAATCCATAAAGAATGGTATTCATGGCTCTTGAGTTCCATTCATATGTTGCCTTGTCTATTATAACAGTAATTGGAGTGGTTGGAGTTGTGTAGCCATTTTCAACACTCTCTCATATATCAAAACCAAGTGACATAAGATAATTTTATTTCTTATCTTCCAGAATGCATAATTACTTCCTATAAAGAGAGGTGATCTGGACATAGATAATCCTCCTTATGCTTGATTTATAGCCATACTTCTGAAGAGAGGATCTCCTTGAAGATGTTAAGACTCCACCAGAAGGACTCACTCTCATGCCAATTGTTAGAGATCACAAGCACTAAGGGGGAGGCTGAATTAGTGTAGATTAAAATTTTAATGCATTCCAATCCAAAATCCTTTATTAATAGCAGAAATGTATCTTGAGCATTTAATCAAACACATACAAGAAGGTGATAACAATGAACAAAGAATTTATAGTGGGAAACCCTTCACGGGAGAAAAACCCACTTCGAAACCAAGGCTTTATTAGGAACACCAATTCTAAAGCTTACAATGATTTTGGTTTCTATTGAGCACCCACTCAGCCTATGAAGAACTCACTTCAGAATCTTCAAGAACCCACTTGAAGAATGTTAAGCACCCACTCAACTAATTTAGAAAGTTACAAGTTGCAAGGAGCACCCACCCCTATGATCAAAGCACCCACTTAGATAAATACTACAGGGAATTTAATCATATAGTTGTTAAGTTGCCAATACAACTGATTATGATTACTTTTCTCTGCTCTCTTTTTTCTTCAGGATCAAATTTTCATTACACTCCTTACCTCTTTTTCACTTCCTCTTCAGGCATTCATCATATTTTAATTTATGCTTATCTCTAGAGCGCTTTGTCATCATCACCTTTATCAGTCAACAAATATTCATTTGATAACACAGTTTCCTTTCTCTCTTTGCAACAATCCTTGACTCGATATCACACTTGCTCTCTTTTATCAGCAATAACATTATACATCAAATTCGTCTTAAATAGACAAGCATTAATCCATTTTTCGACTTATTACATTTATTTGATTTTATTTCTCTTTACATGCACAGGAGAATACAAGAGACATTACAAAACTACTTCTAAAAATATCCTCGGTTACTACACTACCTGACATTTAATAAAATTTCCCATAAATGGCTTTAGTTACATTTTCTGACATTTTCTTTAAATTTCTTAATGCACAGGTGAGGGAATTACAATGTTCTCTTTTTGGCATTCATTTACTCTTCCAAATTTGTCTTTTCATGTTCCATGGCGAAAAGGACGAAATCACCATTCCAAAAAGTCCAAAAAAAATTATTTTTGAACACCTAAGTTGAGAGATATGCCAATGCAGGTCTAGGAGGATCGTGGGGAACACAATTAACAGTCCACAATATTACTGCACATTAAACTTTATAAAAACTCATTATATCATTTTATTTATTTCCCCTTTGCAAAACGGATAAAGAGGATCATTTGGGAATTGGAGGAACTTGTGTCACGTGAGCTTAGTTCATCCACATCCTATTTTATCTGCATTGCACTCTATTTCCTTTGTATTTTGGGTCATAATGGCCTATGGGGAACATAGGTTTGCATGGTACTTGTTCTCCCGATTCCTCAAACTCCCACACTACACTATTTATTTTCTTTGCGGGTTAACTTGGTTTGGGGGGAAATTGGGTTTGTTTGACACTTGTTCTTCATGGGCCCTTTGAGTCCACAAGATTCTCTCCATCTGCACAACACCCCATTCACTCACTCCTTTGTCTTTCAGCTCATAATGACTTGCAAGGAACTACTTCTCGTTGGGAACTCATACTGTCGGGTTCTCCTATGCCTGAATCACCCGTTTTGTCTGTAATACACACAAACCCTTTGACTTGCAAGTCAAACTTATATGCAGGGAACACCTATTCACTTGGCCCTTGTTCTGTTGACCTGTTTTGTACCTGAAAACCTTGTCCGTTCTACAATATACTAGCCAATTGAATTACGGACCAAAATTACTTGTGGGGAACATTGATACTCGTAGAACTTGTACCAGATGAGTCACTTGTACCCGATTTGCTAGCCCGACCCGCAATAACTAAAATATTTTATTTGCAGCCCTAAGACCATTGCAAGGAACACATGTTCCTGGAGAACATGTTCCATCTGCACCCACATTACTCTAAAACAAAAAGTACCCAAATTTTTGTAATTTTTTCTTAGTACCAAAAAAAATGTTTTCTCCAACAAATTTTTGGGTTCACTGAACTAAAATTGAGTTTTAGCCCTCTAACACACCAGAGACAATTTTACCAACCTTTTAGTAAATCCAATGAACTCAATTGAACCCATATCTCACTTGCAGTGACCATGAATCATCCTGAAACCATTCTGAAACATCTTGAATGCACAATGCACTAGCCAAAGACCATTGTATAACTCTGAAACACCTATCCATCACATTCATCATCTTTGACGATGTTTAATCACTTTGGGAAACCTCATCATACCAGTGTACCCGTCAATACTTGTTGAACCATGCACACCACTTAGAACCACACTGTGAGTTGGCACCACCAATCAACCTTCAACTGCTCCATTCACACCATGTTGTCATCAATGCCACTTGACATCAATGACACCACCAATGACAATGAGCAGAGTTTAACAACCTTATTGTATGTTAGGCATGTGCATGTGTTGGATCTATGCCTAGGGCATATGTGATAAGTTCTATGTTGTGTGGACCGTTATTTTCTTTCCCATGGTGGGGTTAGTAGTCTTTTTTGTGATGTAGTCATGAAAATGTGTTAAAAAGGTGTTTTTTGGGTTTTTAGTGTTTTGCTTTGGACCTTGTGTGACAGTGTGAGGTCAAGTGTTTTCGGCATATCTGCTGAAAACTTGAAATTGAAATTCTTAACAAGTGATAACATTGTAAAATTTAAGTAAGGGAATGGTGTTATCAACAAAACAAATAAATTATAAACTTATGAGAAAACTCAAGTGAGGATGTTCCAAAATGCTTATCAAACTAAGATTTGAATTCACTATGGATTTGAATAATGAAATCTTATGAGATTTGAAACCAAAAAAAAAATTAATGAAAAGATCAATTGAGTAATAAAATCAGGAGAAATGCTAATCTTCACAAAACATTAACAAATTGAGAAAAAATTATACTATGTTTAACTTTCTCGTGGTTGCGTTTTAAGCGATAGAGAGCTTTTCCCAAAGTGAATCTTTCGTTGTTGACCTTTCATTGCTTACCTATAATTTCTCTACCTAGGTGTTATGTCACATCGAGGACGACGCTCTTATAAGGCGAGGAGATGTAGTGCCTTCTTGCTTCTTCCTTATCGACTCCAAATTCATGCACACCATTTTGATGTCCTTTTGTGGTCGATTCCATTCTCCTCCTTATGGAAATGTCATGAATATGTGATCTTTTAAATGAGAGTATGTAACTTCTTCAACTATGGTGTGAGAATGTAGAGAAAATTTAAACCTTGGTGGTGGCAAGGTTCTTCAGAAAAACAAACTTAGTATGTTTCCCTCTCTGCACCAATTTGATTTTAGGAGGGCCACGTTTACAAAATTTTAGAACCCATGATTTGTGTCTTATAAATGGAAATGCAAATAGTCATAATTAAAATAATAAAAGAAAATTAGAAATTGGGATGAAATGAATAAGAAATAAAATAATAATGATGATGATAATAAATAAAATAAACAAAATTGTATTGAAACAAATAAAATGGGAGAAATGAAAAGTTAAAGAGTTATTTTTCATTTTGTTGGGAGCATGTGGGTAGTATCCACCATGGGAGAGGAGGCTCAGTTCTTCAAAAAAATGAAGTTCATAGGTGTAATGTCAGGCTTGGCAACGCTGTCCAACATGTTCCCAATGAAAAGTTGAATTTTTTGTCTGATGTTAAGCTGCAAAGGCATTCTGGAATATTTTCCAAAATGCCTAAAGGAAATGTGGCCGCATGGACTACAATGATTGCAGTATATGTGTAAATGGGTTGTTGAAAAGGCCCTGAAAACTTCAAGCAATAAGATAAACAAGTCCAAAGCCAAGCTCCACAACCCCGACCAGTGTACTCCATGTTTGTGCCAAAATAGAATCCTTATGACAGGTATTTGATCGCTTATCCACCCTTGACGTGGTCGTTTGACATTCACACTCGCTCGTTCTGCTCTATGCAATCTTGGTCAATGGAACTAGTTGTTTGGCATGGCATAGATTTACAGGGGATGCACAAAACAGGTTTCTAAGAAAATTCCATCAGAACTTTGGAACAGAGTATGGGCATCCTTATGAAGCATTTCAACTATTTCTCCAAATGCAACCAACATGTGTCTACATGATCAGTTCAAATTTTCCATCACCTTTATGCATGTTTTAAAAAGGGAGTGTGTAGAAGGTCGCAAATCTTCGTCAAGCATTTAAGAGGATTTTTAATTTCCTTTTTCTGTTATAGTAATTACAAGTACTCTGTTAGATATGCAAGAAAATGGTGAAGGGAAATTCCCCTCGCCACGTAAGTTTCATTCTTTTCTTATTTAGCGAACATCCGCCCAACCAAATTATCTAACCTCAACCAGCGTACTTCCAGCCTGTGTAAACATAGGAGAATTTAAACAGGGTTTGAACATTAAACAAGCCTTATGGGAGTATTCCTTGTCATGTGTTAGAGTTGCAAGTGCGCTGGTAATTATGTATGTAAAATGTGGAAGCATGCACTTAACACACAAACTATTTGACAAAATGCCTAAAATAATTGTGGTCTCATGGACTATAGTGATCGCGGTATATGCAGAGGATCGGTTTGTTGAAAGGGCTTTGAAGTGCCAAGAAAAAGCAATTATCTGGCACAGAAAAATTCCACTGTCATCATTCTCCTTATGGTTATACACAATGCTATGAGATTTGAGCTTGTTGAGACAACCTTGGGAGTTGTCAAGTTAATGCAAATGACAAGTGATATACCCCATGCCATTACCCTTGTCAGCTGCCTCTCAGGTTGTGCCAAAATCAAAGTTTTGATCAGAATATTTTTCCATATTTCGCAAACTTGTATGCCTTATAAGACATGTATGTGAAACAAAGAACCATAGGTAAGCCCTGAACTGTTTGACAAAAAGCGTTAAAAATGTGGTTTCATGGAATGCCATGACTTTTGATTATGCACAAAATGGATTTGTGGAAAAGGTGTTGGAAACTCTCAACCAAATGTGATTCTTCAGTCGAAGTCTGTAAGAAAAATACCCAAGCACATGCCTCCAACAAACGTTGAAAACAAGCAAGGATCTCCCTTCCTCTTGTACTACATTACACACTTCATTTTTGTTTTTTGTTTCTTGTGGATTTCAATATGTTTGAATAATAGGAAATGCAACTAGATCATGCGATTAAACTTTACCCTGTCTAAAAGCATTATAAAACATAGAAATTTTGACCTTGAAAACCACGCACATGAAGCTCTAGACCAAGTTGTATGATAAACTAAACTAGCAATTGCACATGAGTTGCAAATTACCCCGGAGAGGATAACAATGTTAAGTTTGTTGGAGTTGTAATTTTCAGTGAAATATATGCTATTTTAAGTTGTTTTAAGTTTTTTGTGATGGGTAGGAGAGACCAATATAGTACGACTACAACATTCGACAAAATTACCTCCCATTTTACTCTGATGAATGTCCATACCCTGCTCCCAAACTCTTATCTTGCCACCGCCTAGAGATAAAGTAGTGTAGACTAAGACATCAAGTCATAAAATATTTTATGACTAAAATCACAAAAAACATCTAAACTATTGTCAAAGATATGATGCAATCAAAAAAGAGAGCCATTCGCAAAAGCAACACTAGGTTAAAAATTATCAAATGTCAGTGAAAGGAGAAGCTGACATTGATGCTAACATGTGCGATCTAATCAATTGTGTAAAAAAAAGTCATAGAATTCTTGATAACAATGAGCATCATGGACACATGCAACGATCGCTTTTATGCTTTTTGCTTTGATTTTAATGGACATGATACTATCGCTTTTATTGTCGAGATGGGACCTGTAATTCAATGTGGGAATCATGATAGCACAACTTCATAGAAAAGAGGACTGCATTGATGAAAGGTGGTTTGTTGACTGAAAAAATAAGTTTGTTAGACCTATGGAGTCACCATATATGTTACTTTGAGCTGCCTCCAAAGGATGGAATATCACCAAACCCCCAAGACCTCCACACATTCTAGTGCTCCATCAAAATATGCTCATCAACTTGTCTAAAGAGCACTTTAAATGCATGCATGGACAAATATTTATTTAAAGCAATGTTACGCAGGGACACGTACCCCCTGAAAAACAAGACATCCTAAGACGACAGGATGAGAGGGAAATGTCCCCCCGCACCCAAATATGTTGTATTACAAAGACATATTAAGAACCAAGAGTGATATATAAATATAGAAAATTTTGAGCACAAATGCACATGGTGAACTATCGCAACATACTATGAAAACCAACAACATGCATTAATATTAAAGGTTATATGAATATATAACATTAGTATAGTTATATATATGTTGTTGAGTTGTTAATATGGACATCTCCATGCAATTGTATGCACATGGTGGAACGATATATAAATATGAACTGCTATTCATAAAAGCTCTCAAATTTATCTGTATATATATATGTTCCCCCTATGGTAAAGGTCCTCCGGACGTTTCTGCAGCGATGTTAAATTTGACAGCGTCCCAGACGTTTTTCCGACGTGTTTAATATTGACTACTGTTTACACGTCGTTTTCACTTTTGCAGGCAATTTTTAACCGTGGCTTTTTTGTTTCTATTTTTAACTGCTATTTTTTCGATTGGTTTTTTTTGCATGCTGATTTTTCTTTAAATACGCATCTCTACACAACTTGTAGTTAAAAAAAATTCTGAAGCACTTAGTCAAATCGGAATCCAGACAAGTGCCTCAGATTGACCTCCACCTTCTCCCCTCGCAGACCTCGTTCTTCTTCTTCAATCTTCTTCTTCCCTTTCTCTGTTCAGACGCCTCTGAAAAATGACAGCTAATGTTGATCAGTTGTTATTGTTTTTTGGAAGAAGCGGAAGCCAGCGAGTGCATGGTGAGAGAGGATCTTTTTGCTATTTTCAGGCACTTGGATGCCATCGGAGACCGTAAAATATCGTGGGTGGAGCTGAATACTGCTCTGAATTCCGTGGGGGAAGATGCAAGGGACAATGAGTTGCGAGAGATTGTAAAACAATTGGACTCGGACGGAGACGGATGCATTGATTTGGAGGAATTCATACGACTAATTAACACTGAAGAAAGAGGAGCGGAAGAAGCAGAAAAAGAACTGGCGGCGGCATTCAGAATGTTTGAGGGCAGGGAAGGTGGAGGCGGCATTACTCCTGTGGGACTGCACCGTATGATGTGCCGACTCGGTTTAGCGGATGTTGATAATTGTCTCACTCTTGATCACTGCACTTTCATTATTTCCCAAGTCGATCAAGATGGGGATGGAGTAGTAAACTTCGAAGAATTCAAGCGCGTGATGATGGCCGCCGTTCACTGAGTTATTTCAATTTGAACACATTTTGTAAATTAAATGTATATATGATTTTTCCATGCAATTTCCATAACTCGTTGAATGTATACTTTTAATTTTGGTAATTGTAATGGTAAAGAATCCAAATTTTATGGATTCCTGTATTTAGTTTGAAGAGACTTTGTCGTTAGCTTACAAAATGGAAAAATATGCAGGAATTTTTAGTACCTTTGAAGACTTTAACAAGATAAACCAACCCCAAGTGAAGTGAGAACATGCAAATTCAATGGATATATTTGTTTCTTTTTTATATATTTGTTTCAAATATGACTGTATATATAATTACGCCGAAGGCATTCCCCCTATGGGAAAGGCACTTCCAGACATTTCTACGACTGAGCTAAATTTGACGGCCATTAAAACATTTTTCATCGTTATTAAATTTGACGTTTGTTTACCTGTATTTTTCTTTGTGATGCTGCCACACGCGGTTTCTTCATTCACAAGCTCCGAATTTAGATTTTGAAGTTCCAAATGTTCAAGAGTTGTTATCCGTGAACACAACTATGCAACAAGATGCAGAAGAAAACCTTCGTTCTCTTTGGTTCCAAGGAATGTCAAAGTGCATTGATATGTTTGTTAGCACAGAGTTTGCAGACACGATTTCGTTGGATTGGGGTTTGACACCTACACCAGGCGCTGCACTTTTGTGATTGAAATAAATAAGAGGGAAATAATCCCTGGAGGATTGTTGGTAGTGAAAATATATGATTCAGAGGGGGATGAATGGACTACATTCCACACAATTAATGCTCTGTCATAGGCTCCGACAGGGGAAGGAGTATTCTCTGGAGGGATTTTCTACTGGGTTATTGTAACCAGCGAACTCAAAAATCGATTGATAATGACGCGAACTGGTGTAGTCACACTGAATGTGGAAAACAGGACATGGAGTATTAGTAGCACGCCACAGAGGCCTCTTAATCCTAAATCTGAACCATACTGCCATGATTGTATATCTGATTGGAACTTGACAGGGTATGACGGGAATGTGGTTTTGGTGTACACCAGATATCTGCGCTTGTGGAAGTTGGATGAAAATAATAATTCATGGGCAGAGGCGAAGCCATTTCCTGAAAGTCCGTGTAATCATTTTAACACTAACACCCAGGGTGAGAGCCCTTTTTATTGTGTCAGCACTATCATGGCGTGGAGGATCAAAGAAGGGCATAAGACCAACAAATTGCCAGGGTCCTCCTGGACTTTCCTTCCTGCCATCGGGCACCTCCTGGAAAAAATTTAAGCCAAGTTGAAAACATGTAGAGACATGGCTAATATTAAAATAGAACTGAACCCCAAAACACAAAGTTGCACCTGATATGCAAATGCAAGAGATCGGAGCCCATGTTCAGCAAACTTTTCAATTATGGTATGAACTCTGCGCTCAATTTCTGATTTTTTATGTGCCAGGTTGAGGATCTGGAAACAAGTGACTTCACATTAGATTCATTTTTATGAAGGGAAAACTCTTTGCAGTAACAAAAGAAACTATTGTGGAAAAACAAACTTGTACCTGCTCGGGTGCACCTTTGCTAACTCTATGCATTCTACCTTGACCATCAATCTAAGTTAGCACTATGTGTTTGTCAGCTGGATTGAAAGGAAGAAATTGAAATTATTGAATGTCTTCCCTTGCCTTTGGAATAATGCAGTTCAAAAGCAAGGCCAACAAACAGAAAATCAGTATAATATGATCTGACAAACAAATGACCTGCCGGTTAGATCATGCCATGTCTACATAGCTCCTTAGGATCAGCAAGAATCCCAACAATAGCTGCATCAATGGCATATTGATTCTCTATTTTGGATGCTCTAGCAACCATCAAGACCACCGTATCCTTGTCAATTCATTTTGCAAATACCTGTCAACAAAATGATATATACTTAACTTTTGGTCTAGATATTTGCAACAAAGTTCAAGCATTAGGACACAGTTAATGTCTAACCTCAATCAGATTCTTGTCCACAGTAAGCTTGTTAAGTGTTAATGTTCCAGTCTTGTCACTGCACAACACATCCATTCCAGCCATTTCTTCAATCGCAGTCATCCTTTTCGTAATATCACCCTGCGAAAATGGAAGCAAGCACGGATATTGACTCCATTTTATATAAAAATAGAAACAGTGTAGCATTCATTTATATATATATATATATATATATGAGCTCAACTAATCATCTACATATGGTGGTAATGTTCTAAAGTCAAAATACACAAAAGAATGGTATGTAATCTCTAGGGACATGTTGAGAAAGGCGATGTGAACCAATGGCCATAGTCACAGAAAGAACGGTTGGCATTGCTATTGGAATCCCACTAATTAGAAGCACCAATAGATTATCAATTCCAGGTCTATATGGGCGATGCTGAATTGGATATTGTACTATAATTTCAATTATCATGCCCACACTAATAGAAAAGATGCAAAAGTTTCCAATTGCTGTCAAAACCTGGAAACCACATACGACATAACATACTCTCAGCAGAAGATAATATGCAAATAAAAACAAATTGGCACCAAATAACGTGTCACAGATATACAATGCTAGCATAAAATGCACCTTTTGAAAATGTCCCACATTATTTGTTGTGTCTACGAGATGGGTTGCTTTACCAAAAAAGATGCGGACTCCTGTAGCTATAACCACAGCTTCCAGTTCACCTTGCTTGCAAGTTGAACCTGAGTAAACCTCATCACCAGGATTCTTGGTCACTGGCAATGACTCTCCAGTTAGTGCAGACTGTCATCATAAGAGACTCGTGTTAATCCAAATTTTGTTAAAGCCTCAATCAATTTATATGCCATGAAAACAAAATACAACATATAACCTGATCAATCTTCAAAGGGTCTCCTTCGAGAAGTCTACAATCTGCAGGAACAATATCTCCAAGTTTAATGCTAATTATGTCTCCAGGAACCAGACAGGCAACATCTTCTTCACTCCACCGCCCATCTCTTAGAACCTGAAATGAAAACATGGATTCTAGAGCAGCCTTAGATAGGGAAACGAGAACTTATAAAATGAAAATTAGTGCATTTTGGAGCTAGGACCTTTGCTTTTGGAGCTAACCTAGACCATTAGTGAAGCAGCTGCATTGCCTGCATTGTTCTCTTCGATAAAACTAATAGTGGAGTTGATGACAAGCAGTGTTATGATACCAACAAAATCTTGCCAATCAGGAGGCTTCCCCTGCAAACCATCCATGCAATGAGACTCATAAAACTTGAGCAAAAACTTCAAATTACAAGCCACGCATATAGTCGCAATGTCTAAACAAATGCAAAAAAAAAACTTCAAACTTACTCCTCCAATGCAATGGTCATAACTGTTGTAGCTTCCATGACCCATTATAAAGGATTCCACATAAATCCCAAAAATCCTACTACACCATACATTTCTATTAAAGGTGATTTGAAATCACATAAACTGATATCCTTCATCGAATAAATATTGCTATCATTGTGTTATTTATTATGAAAATTAGTGTTGCAATACATTCAACTTGAGTTGGGATTGATATTGTGAGTTTTGAACTCCTAATTTCTGCAACTTATTTAAGAACAATACAAAATTTTGGCGTTTAGTATATTTTGCAGGAGTTCCTAAATTTAGCTTTAGAAAGGTTATTTGTAGTCGTTACAGTTCCCATCAATTTTCCTAATTAATTAGTGTAACTTGCTTTACTTTTGAGTAACTTTTTCCATTCATGAATAATTTCTTTCTTTCAATATCTTTTTTATTATTATTGGTAAATAGTTTTTTGAAAGGGATTATACCCTTGTATACAAAAGGGGGCCTAGAAGCCAGAATAGGAATGAAAATCATTACAAAAAGGATCAAGATCCATATGAGACATAGAAACCCAATGTAACCAAAGAGAAGTTACCCCAAAACAACAAACCAGTTCGAACACTGCAGAAGAGCAGCCAAAAAACAACAAAAAAAATAGCAAAAACACGAAGGAAGACAGCAAGAGTATCCACAATTACTTCTTGGCAGCTTTGTCGATTTTAGATTTGATAGTCTTCCAAGAGCTGAACATAGCCAATGTCGTCATATGAGTAGAGTCAGTAACATCCAGCTGTTGAATGGTTTGTTTTCTTTCCTTTTCCATGCCCCAAAGAGTTGTTGGTATTCCACTGAGATTAGAGATGTTGCGGACATGTTGCTCAATAAATTCTTCAATTGCACTAAAAATAGCCATATTATGGTCATGGCGAGTCTTGGCTTTCCCTAGACGGTTGTCCAAGGAGTTCAGTTTTTTGTAGATGTCTTCAACTTGTTTATTATCAATAGCAACCTCCTCCTTCTTCCTCTTACCTTTTTGCTTTGCCAAGTTTTTAACCTCTTCTTTCAACAGCAACATGTCAGCTTCTAAGGATTCCAGCCTTTTTGTGGAGCTCTCAATGTGTGCCTCCTGTGAACCAGTACTACTAATATGCAGGAGGTTATGAGAAATTTCCAAGTCCTGAGGAACTTTCCCCGAAACAAGGGTATCAAGGTTCAGTCTTTTAGAAGACATAGTTATAGGTCTGGTCGAAGTGGAAGCGAAGGGGGTGGGAGAAGAGGTGGAGGGATGACAGAGGGAGCCAATAAGGAAGGCATAGGGGTGACAACAGCGATGATGGGGACAGAAGGAGAAGATATGGGGGTAGTGGCAACGGTGCTGGGTAGAGGAGGAACAAAGATGGGGAGGTTGGGATGTTGGGAGACCTAAGAAGACAAATCTTATGCAACAAGAAGATGAGACCTTGATGTAGAGGGACCGCACGTGCATGCTTTTGAAACTCCAAAATGGAGCGCTCAAGATAATTAAGCAGATAATGAGGGAAGCATACTTTCAATATCTTAGAATGTAGGTCCACTTCTTGAATTTATGCTACTCATAATTCATGTAGATAGTTTACCCCCTCTGATATGCAGTGGGGTATGATTATTAATATATTACAGAATTCAAGTTTACCCCTGATGATGCCAATATAAGAGATATTACTATCTATGGGTAAATTTTAGCTTGAATCACATTTTTTTTAGTTTGAGCCCTTAGGAAAATGCTTCTTTGCAAGGTTTTCCCTAATTCTTTGTTAGAAGTCTATAGAAAATGTAATCCATGTTAAAATTACCATTCTTAGTTCGTAGTGCTTAATTTGGAGCGATTTGTGTTACTTTTTCACATATTTTAATTGTCAATACATTTGTTCATTTTTGCAGAGAAAATAGTATAACCTGCTAGGAACTGCAAATTTGGTGTGCATTGCAAGCTATACAATAAACTCCATATCAAATAAAATGACCAACGTTGAACTCAGATTGAATAAAAAAGGAAAATAAAATTAGAATTGAAGCCTGGTTCCCCTTTCAAATTTGAAGTTTCAAGTTGCCCATTGCATAAATGATACATTATTAAATATAAGGAAAAATACAACGGTGCTCTATATCTTGGCCGACCTCAAATTTGGGTTAGAAGCTTGTCAATCAGGTACTTATATTTTCTATTGAATTCTTGCATGCACATACATACGGTAGCAAAACAGATCCCGGAGAGCAAGGACATAAGACTTTTTTGCAAATGTGAAATGGGAGTTCTATGTGCACATTTAAATTAAACATAAAAAATACCCTTGATTAAAGATCTGGAACTAAGAACGTGATTTAAACTTACAAAGGATGTCAATGGACATTTGGTGGGCTGTGACAGAGCTCTCGTTGCACATTTAGGGGTCCATGATAGACGGTTCAATGTGCATTTGATGGATCTTTTGAGGGCCTTTAATGATTACGAATAATAAGAGGGATAGGTTGATATATCTCGAAGATGGGCATAGCATAAGCAAAAGGTTACCACTCATGATATAAAATCTGCAAATGTACAAAAGTCTTCATGTATTCATGTTTAGTTCAAATAAAATAGCCCGCAAATTTATGGAAGGCTACCATTCATGATATAAGATTTGCAATTGTATATGTACGAATTTGTAACAAATTTGAAATGTAGAGATAACACCTTTAAATTTAATGCTTCATATATATTCCTACAATTACAAAATCAATTACACCCCTTATCGATATCAACTACAAAAATAATAACTATCCCTCAAAATCAAATAACATATACCATCTGGCGTTCACATCTCATGAAACACATGCGATTGCTAGTTTAAAAAATATTAGACCCTAATTTAGAGTAAGATCTAATCAATAATTTAAAAGCCACTTTTAAAAAAAGCTTGCCCACCATGAATAAACACCCCACTCACCTTATCTTTAAATCCCACGTAACAAATAAATACTCACCCTTAATAAAATGCACCTCTTTTTATTTTAACAGAGACACCCACTTTTCATTAATTAAAACCACCATTGTAATAAAATTAACCGACCTATGATAAACATGCCACTTGATTAAAGTGACCACACTTACTTTAAAATAAAACAATCGACCTAGAAAAATTAAAAAATTAAAAACCCACTTTTCAATTAAGGCCGGCGGCAATGCAAAAACGGGTAAAACATTAAACAAATGGTCAAAGTGGAACGGAGAAGCCCATAAAAGGCCGAGAGCCCTGAACGAGGCACGGAACAAATGAAGTAGAAGAGATAAGCTCGAAAAGAGCAGGATAGATGGATCTGCAATGGTCCATCATCAAGAGTGAGAATTACATCCAGAGTGAGACGAATTGTATCCAGAGTGAGACGAATTTGTTTTGATTGATTCTAAGGCCTTTACAACAAACCCGTTATGTGCAAAACCTGCAACCATTGTTGATGAAACTACAATTTCTTTGAGGAATTTTGTCAAACAGTTTACACGACTGTTGTGCACACACATACCTTTCTAAAAGCTTGCACATTGCATGTATATCTACCTGAGTAATCACTACAACATCAGACCAAAATCCCTCTTAAAAATTCTTGTACGCGCCCATTTCCTGTTTCAAACATACTCATCTGGCGCAAGCATGGAGGAAGCTAGCAAAGATTGTGGGGTCTAGTTTCAGACATGTCCATTGCATTTGCTTTGAAGTATATGTGGGCACCGCCCAAACCATTGATTTTCCCCCTCCAAAGACAGCGAAAACCAAAGATAAAATTAAGGAAGCCCTAATCTCAAATTTGTGCAGCTCAAAAATAGGTTTGTATTATTGAAACCTGTAATTTTTTGAGAAGTAGAGGTGCCCAAAATATCTCCATGGAGAAACTCGCCGGAATTTGACACATTCCAGCAAGGGATTCTTCAAAGGTGACTCCTCCAGAGTAAATATAGATAATATGATCCATGTTGACCCATGCAACCATGAAATTCCTGAACCCAACTGAAAAACTCGATCAGACGCCTTAACGAGTTGATTCTCGAAGCCCTTTTAGTATTTTGGGAACTTGTGGTGAAGTCCCCGTTTTAAGAAAGTGTGAATGGTTTTGGCTTATGTTTTTCGTACCGATTTGGTGAAATTGAAAACCACCCCACCTACCCCTAAACCTCCAATGGGAGAATCAAAACCAACCCTTAGTTCCACGAAAAGGATTTTGTAAGTTGGATTTTCAAATGGGTTTTCGAGCCCACTTCTCGTTATACGACAGTTGTGTTTGATACGTTTACAATAATTAGTCCCGAAGTTGTCTTTGCGAATTGGGCCTTGTTCTTCGCAATTGGCTTCCATAAAATCCAATGAGTTGTTTATTTATAAGGGATTAATTAGGAATCGATGAACTTTATGTTTGTACATAAGAGAGTGTTTTCAAAACCCATATTTTAAGCACTTTAGCTATTTTGGCCATTTTTTGCAAACTCACAACTTGAGCTAGAAATTCCTTTTGAGGCTCCCATTGGACTTATTATTACTCGTGAACCCTTTTTATATCGTTACCATGTTGTGTAGATTACACTTTAGTCAAATTACTTTCTATGAGTGGATTTTGCAATTTAAAAAGTTTTTTCTGTCCTCCCTCTTTCCTCGATAGAAATAACTATGAAATTTTGGTTGGTCTTGAAAATGTAGACGGGTTTGAAATAAAATGAAACTAGATGTGAAATGTAAAATGGCTATGATATTTTGAATAAAAAATAAAATCTCTCTCTCTCTCTCTCTGAGTGGATTTTGTAATTTAAAATTTTTTTTCTCTCCTCCCTCTTTCCTCGATAAAAAAGTAAATGAATGTGAAAATGGCTATGAATGTGTAAAAATGGCTATATCTCTCTCTCTCTCTCTCTCTCTCTCTCTCTCTCTCTCTCTCTCTCTCTCTCTCTCTCTCTCTCTCTCTCTCTCGTTGGTTGTGCTTGAGTATAAGGGTTTTCCATACCATTCCTAGGACTACATGCATTGGTTACTAGTACTCCAAAAAAAAGGATTAAGAGTGTGACATGTTGTAATTAGTGAGATGACATTTAATATTGCACATTGACATAGATTTAAAATGTTAAATGAAAGTGAATTAAAAACTAGGCTTTATTTAAATTTGTGTGTTGAAAATGTTGCTTTTCTTAAATTCCTATGTATTAAAAAATGTCCATGGACAAACTATGTGGTTTGGATCTTCCTTATTTTAAACTAAATTTTCAACACCAGTAGGAGTGCCACCTAATGAATGTAGGACCAACTATGTAGAAACCATTTAATTTGATTAACAAAGAAGATAGTTGACAATGTAAGTTGGGAAAAAATGGGGGTACCATTTAATTCATGGGTTTCATGACTATTTGGATTTAAATGTGATACTTATGGTTTAGATATTTGAAACCATCACTTTCCAGGTAATCATTGTGGTTCATTCATAAAATCATAATGTTTCGTAGAAAACTTATCTTATTTACACCATCGCAATGAAGCGAGTATTTAACCTTGGTCCTACCCTCCCTCTCAAGCAATCCACATCCAATTTTGAAACACCCTAATGTCCTAAGAAATGCTTTAATCTTCTCAATTTTTATTCTTTTCCTGCACCTAGGACAAGTTTTATAAAAGACCATTCCCTTAAGTATTTTGTGAGGTGGTGACTATTCTATGTGACCCTGTCATATTTGGGTGAGTGAGATAGAAATTTCTAGGTGTTGTAGGTGTGATCATATCATGTATAGGTCTAATCATCATGTGTGTAGTTTCCCTTGGTACCCTAGTGGGTGGCCAAAGTATTGCAAAGATAGTTGGTGGTATTACCTATGATTGATCTCGTTGTGAGATCTAAAGTACACGAGTGGAGTCTACGTATCAATTTAACTACACATTAGGCTCTTGCATTTTAACCCTTTTATCCCTCTTAGATAAAAGTGTTCCCTTGGTGAGGAGTAGAAGATTACCTCAGGTTTCTCGATGGTGTTGAGAGGTAATTTTTTTAAACTCTCTTGTCTTGTAGTAGGATGTAGATTCTTCCCCTGGAAAGCCTTTGAAGTTAATAGATCATGGGAACTCTCTTAAGGTTATTAGTGAAAGAAACTTTGACACATATTTACCCAATGACTGAAATAGTTCCTTAGAAGGCATTTAAAATGCATAAAATTGTATTGAATGTCTCGCTTGTAATATGAATTTAATACTTGAGTGTCTAAGAGCAATGAAATGAGGTGTCTTGTGTGAGATTACATGCCTTGTAGTTTTGAATCCCTAAGTGTTATATGAATTACAATTGTTATAAATTGATTCCAACAGTGAGACCAAATTAACAACGTAAGTGTAATGAGTACAAGAGTATATGAGATCTTGGATTAGGAATAAGCTTATACTTTAATTCCTTAAAACTTAATTAGGCATTCTCGTGTTGTTTAAAAAGAATACGAATTACTCCTGATGAGATCAAGAAATCGAGCAAGCATAAACTCTTATATATATCCATGATGTGAAATATCGAATAGACTTAAACCATCTACTGAACTATAGCAACTATAACAATAAAATAAAATTACCCTAATGGAGGGAAGTTTATAGAAGAGGTAACTTGAATCTAAATCTCCTTCAAATCTTAAGTTTTCTTCCCCTCGACTTCACGTTAGTTTCCATTGTGTAATGAGGGTATAATTTAAACATCATATAAACATATTTGAGAAATAAAACATTATCATAAGAATGAGCATAAGAAGTTTTGTATGTGTTTAAAATGTGGCAAAAAAGATTGACTTATGGAAATTATTGTAAGGGAGAAAGAGCCAAAATAAGTTTGCTTGCTATAATTTGAATCTTAAATGGTATTAAGAATATGTAGGTTGATGATGGGAATTTATGCTTGCTCGATAAATGCTCTTGACCTTTTAATTATAACTAAGTTGTAACTATGGATATTATGTGTTGTGGAATGTTCTTATCCTTGGGTTATTTTTGTGATTGGCTTATTGTTTGTATTTGTTCTTTTGGAAAAGTTTGGCATTGATGTGCATATTTTTTTATCATGTTATCTATGTGGGTCCATGCTTTTATATGTGTCTTATGTGATGTTGAGTCACTCTATTTTAGCCCAAGTGGTGTCATGTCATGAGTAATGAAAGACAAAAAATATTCCAGAAATTTTACTGTTGCATTTTGGTATTGAAATTGTGGGCATTACAAATGGTTATTATGTGTGTGACCTACATAAGTTTCTAATGATTTAATTTAATTTAGAAGTTAATTAAATATAGATTTAGATTAACTACTATAATGTATGATAAATAAATTCTAAATATACATTAATGACACAAGAAAATAAGCATGTAAAATATGTAACCCTAAGCAAGATGAAGAGGTAAAGGGACTTAGCTGATTTCCTAATGAATAGGAAGTAATCTAGGCATGTGCAAGTGCTGAATAGAATGCAAACATGGTCGTCACTGCTCACTATAAAATATGGAATCCACGAATAGATTCAGACAGGGGCCCCCGTAGCAAGATAAGGGTGCCTAGGCAATGGAGACCAAAAATGGGCACTAGTGACTGTGTAAATACTCAAAATTTGGTTTCTCTTGTGTCACTAGGTTTTCACAGTTATTCTATGTTGATCATCGTATATTCAAACTAAGATCATCAATGATACATTTAACTTGCAAAAGAAAAGTTTTCCTGCACAAGCCCACTAACTGCGTCAAACCTAAAAACGAAAATGCAAAATGAGGAGTCAGAATGACCCCGATGGTCACCTGAAGAGTGAACTTATGACCAAGTTTTGCACTACATCTCAGACTCCATGTAGTTCTTGTTTATGTGTGTGGAAATTGTGCCCTAGAATGCCCTTGTGCAAATTTCACAAATGATAGCGGGTTGTAGCTATAATGTAGCAATGTATAAGAATGTGTGGATGAAATAAAATGAACTTCCCCCTCCTAAGCAGTGTATGCAACTATGATGAAGCTCTTTCCCCTTGAAGGGATGCTAGATGGATGCCTTTAGAGTACTCTTGTGCCTTTGGAATGCAAGCTTAGGTGATGATAGTAATGCTTAGTGTTTGGTCCCTAATTTTGAAAGCATAACTATGTATTTATATGATTCCCTTGTTTGAATTTTGTAATTGACAACTAAAAGGCCAACCCAAGGTAATAAAATGCAATTAAGAAGTGAAAGGGGCCCAAAATGGGTAGGAAAAAGATAAAGAAGGATAGGAGCTCCCAGGAGGATAGGAGCACTTGACGCTACTATGTAAACTTGGTGCTAGTGTCTGAAGCCATAAAAAGATAAAATAGTCAAATGCCAGAAAGAGTAACAAATTTATCAAGCCAATAAAAGTGCATAAGAAAAATAAAAAAGGCTAAGGAGAGTTTTCAATTACTAGTTTTCTTGCTTAGGAACCATGTAAATGCTAACATGCTTTTAGGACCTAGAAATGTACCCAAGTGTGTGATTTTATGTTTACATTTTCCCCCACTTTATGTTGTTGAGTGAATACTCAATAACATAAAGTAGATAGAAGATGTGTACCTTATGATCCATGTAGAGTGTGTCACGAATAACGTGCCGAGTGGACAAGTGAAGCGTGGAGTGATTGTAAGATGAAGCGTGGAGACTAGGAAAAGGGAAGTGTGACCCTAGGGGTGATGTGTATGCATTGTACCGTGTTGTTGTGGCTTGTGTGAGCCACTTCTTGTAAGGACGATCAGACTTGTAAAAGAAGAGTAAGAAAGTAATCAAAGTTTTGTATATGATAAATCAGAGAAAAATGTGTATAAGTATGTAAAGATTGTAAAAGTGTGTAAAAGGAAAGTGTGCACCTGATGTATGAAAGAGTAAGAGATAAAAAAAGTTGTCATGTTGTTTGAAGTTGCTAATCTGAATGTTAAAGGTGAGGTTTTTGGGATGATCTCACGCCAAGAGAAAGTTTTTTGGGTGATATCATGCCAAGAGTGAGTTTTTTTGGTGATCTCACACTAAATGCAAGTTTTTTGGGTGACCTCATACCAAAGGCGAGTGTTGGGGAGAGGGTTCTAGTTTTACTCTCCTTCCATGATTCTACCCAATAAGCACCACTGCAGATGGTGCATTTTGATTTCTTCCTTTTTTCCTTGATTAGTTCTTGATTGTACTGATTGAAATTGATTGTAATAGATTACATGCATTCTATAACTGGACTTCTATGCATGTAACTATAGAATTGCTCTGTGAACCTGTTATAGACTATGTTGTACTAAGAATATTGACTATATATTCTCTCACGACATTAGCACCCAGGGGAGGACACAAGAACACATGCGTTGTTTTCTGATTATGGGCGCTAGTGTCTTCTCTGTGATTCTGACCCAAGTATTATTTTGGGTTGTTCTGTGACTGTGTCCCTGTGATGATTGTATATTGTGTTGAACTGTAACTCTGAGCTCTAATTGTTGTAGGGGTGATTTTTTCACCTAATGTATGCCCCCCTTTTTTGGGGTGCATGTGACGTCTCTAGGATAATGTGGTCCAAAGAGAGGACGCGATGTTGATCTGAAGTTGATACCCTACAAGGGGGAGGGGATGTGCATGGTAGAAACCAAGGAACATGAAATAAAGATGTCTAGTAACATGTGTTAGTGCAATAAAAACAATGTAATCAATCAAGTGTACAAACAAGATAGACCACAAGAATTAGGTTTCAAACATGGAACATCACTCACAATGTCACAAGACAATCAAGCCGTTAAACCGGCCAAAAACATACAATGATCATACAAGACATAGGGCATAGCCCTTAAGAAATAGCATACAATAGCAAAAAATAGCAAGCAAAATGTATCAGAGAACCATGGTGGTATATAGTATTGCAAAGAAATTCTACTCATGAAGTGCATGTTATCATGTTAGCAAGATAAATAGTATGTCAAGGGTGTATGTAGCAAAAAAAAGTAAAGTGATTCTAATGAGAAGTAGTGAAAAATGTAGCAATAGAACCTGTGTAGTATGTGAAGGTAGATGCCCACAGGAGCCTCGGTGGGACTGGTAAAAGGTATAATGCCAAGAATCATTGCAACGTGTAAGAACATGTAAGAGATCTACAATCACCTCAAAGGACCAAGTGAACACGCATGTGTATATATGGAAAGATAAATACATACTAATATTTCATCTAGTATGGAAAACAAAGTGTAACATGTAAATAGAAAAGCTAACAAGAATAGATGCAACCAAGATATGCAAGTGTATGATTGTGATGGAATGACATACAAGATGTGAATGTGATAGGGGTAGCGTGCCCCCAGTGGATATGCATGAGATGAGGTTCATTTATAAAGTATCCCTCAATAATCAAGAATGAACCATAAAACAAGAGTGCATCATCAGGAAATGATTATGTGGTGCACAAAGATGCTAGAAAAATGTATCATAAAGCACAAAGCGTAGAGTGTGAATGATGTGAGGTTCATTTTAGAGTTAGACCCTAAGCAGTCGAGTATGAACCATGGAACTAGAGTGCATCATAGGGTAATGATGATACAATGCATGTATCAAAGGGTATGAGAGTGTGTAAAATTATTAATTAGGATACACGAAGGAAAAAGTGTGGTAGTAGAAATTAGAGAAAATTGATGGAAATGGGAGGGGGGAAGAAAGTGTGATGCCCCCAAGTTTTTCGATGATGGAGAGCTATGTGAAAATGAAAGAAAGACATTGTGGTGGTGACAGGGTTTAAATTGTATCATAAAAAATAATATTGTCATCACAATGGTAGGTAGGAGCTAGAGTAGAACCAGGGTTGGATTTTGGGTTGAAAGGAGTAAGTCTAAAGAGGTCATCTAGAGTTTTTTGGTCTTGCTTAGTGAGTGGTTACTTATTTGGAATGGATAACATCGTAGATGACTTGATAGAAGGAGAAGACAGAGGATGAATTTTTAGAGGGGGTTGTTTGATAAGAGGAGGATATGGAGGAAAATTTTTGAGTGGTAGTTACTTGACAGGAGGAGGAGATGGAGAATGGATCTTGAGAGAAGTTTTCTTGATATGAGAAGTAGATAGAGGATGGATCTTGAGAGGAGGTTTCTTAGTTTGAATAGGTTGGATAGGTTGTGCTTAACTAACCAAAGAAGGAACATTAGTACCTATGGCATGATGTTTATTAGACATAGATAGATTAGATTTAGGAGCCCATTAGGATGTAAAAAATGAATATGAGCATGAAGTAGAATGTTGTGCAGCAAATGAGATAAAACCATGTTGCTCAAGGTGCTTAATTATTCTTCGTAAAGCATAGTCATCATTGTCATGATGTCAATTAAGTCGATGATAATTGCAAAATGGTAGACTTTGGTATTTGGCAAGACGATAAGGAGGGTAAAAATGAGTAGTTGGCAAGCTGATCAATTGGCGAGTGAGGAGCTAAGAAAGAATATCATGTTACTTAGCATTGAGATCAAACTCAAGAGGTGTCGGTAATGATAAGACTTGAGGCTCACTGACATGAGCACATGTAGAGGACATAAGATTAGGATGAGATGTAGAAGAACAACTACCATGGGCCTTAGAATCATATTTGATATGTTGGATTTCAGCTTTAAGAGATGTAATTGTGGTTTCCATAGCTTGAAATTTGTCTTGAAATAACCCATGTAAAGCTTGAATTGACTTGCAAATGGATTGATTGGGGTGATATCATGATGACTAGGGTCATTAGAGAGGCGATCAAAGATGGAACTAACTTGAGTATGTGGTGTATTGCGAGGGAGGTACATAGTTCCTAGGGTTTTTTCGAGGATAGCTTTGTAAGATGGGTGCATTTGAAGTAGGTCGCGCAAGGAGACTTGAGGAACCTTAAGATCCATGAAAGAGAAATTGATAGAATAGGGATCTGAATGATCGATCATGAGTGGGCTTCACCAAATGATTTAATTTAATTTAGAAATTAATTGAATCTAGATTCAGAGTAACTATTGTAATGTATGATAAATAAATGTTAAATATACATTAGTGACACAAATAAATAGGCATGTAAAATATTTAACCCTAAGCAAGATGAAGAGGTAAAGGGACTTAGCTGATTTCTGAATGAACGAGAAGAAATCTGGGAAGGTGCGAGTTCTGATCATATTACAAACAGGGTCATCATGGGTCAATGTAAAATATGGAATCCACAAATAGATCCGGACAGGGGCTCCCATAGCAGGACAAGGGTGCCTAGGTGCTAAAGACCAAAAATGGGCATTGGTGACTATGCAAATACTCAAAATCTAGTTTCTCTTGTTTCGTTAGGGTTTTGTAGTTATTATTTGTTGATCATTTGATATTCGCACTAAGATCGTCGATGATACATGTAACCTATAAAAGAGAATTTCACCTGCACAAGCCCACAAACTGCATCAAACCTAAAAAGGAAAATGTAGAATGGGGAGTCGAACTGGCCCCGGTGGTCACTCGAAGAGTGAACTTACAACCGAGTGTTACACTACATCTCAGACTCCTTGTAGTTCGTGTGTGTGTGAGTGTGTGTGTGGAAATTATGCCCTAGGATGCCCTTGTGTAAATTACACAAATGATAGTTGGTTGTAGCTAGAATGTAGCAATGTAGTAGAATGTGTGGATGGAATACAATGAACCTCCCCCTCCTATGTAGTGTATGCAGATGTGATGAAGTCCTTGTCCCTTGAATGGATGTTGGATGGATTCCTTTAGTGTACTCTTTTTCCTTTGGAATGCAAGCTTACGTGATGATAGTAATGCTTAATGCTTGGTCCCTAATTTTGAAAGCATAACTATATATTTATATGATTTCCTTGTTTGAATTTTGTAATTGAAAACTGAAAGGAAGACCCAAGGTAATGAAATGTAATTAAGAAGTGAAAGGGGCTTGAAATGGGTAGGAAAAAGATAAAGAGGAACAGGAGCACCTAGAGCTATTGTCTGAACTAGGTGCTAGTTTATGAATCCATAGAAAGATAAACAACTAAATGCTAATAGGAGCATCAAATGTATCAAGAAAATAAGAGTGTATAAGAGATTAAAAAATGCTAAGGAGAGTTTTCAATTACTAGTTTTATGGGAACCATGTAAATGCTAGCATGCTTTTAGGACCTAGAAATGTACCCAAGTGCGTGATTTTTTGTCTACACCTAAGAGCCTATAGGGTCAAGAGACATGTTCTTAAGAAATAAGGAAAGGTATCCTCATATGTTGCGATGTACTTGGTCAAGGGTAGCAATACGAGGAGGTGTGGGTGATGAGAAAATCAGGTGATTTTCAAAGACATCATAGTGTAATAAGGAGACTAAGTGAAAACAAGTAACTATTCACTTGAGATTCTAAAAATGCACTATTATGAATCATGCGTGAAGGATTAATTGGTTGTATGTGATGTGTCTCAAATTGCACCAAATAGGGTGTATAATTAACATATGAAACTTGTGGTACAAACATTTGCTCTTTGGAAACCCATTTGTGTTTATCCATTGGAGGTTGTTGCATAGTAATAACTCCATCTTGAGGGATCTCATTTGTAGAATATTGTGGAGATGACCCATTATTGGAAGAACGAGTATGGAGATTCACACTTTCTATAGGGTGATGCCTCAGTGGAGGAGAATAAAATATATTTCAATGTCATTTATCAAAAGTGATGGTTTTTAATTCTTCAAGTAGTTTAATAGTTTGACCCAATGCAATCATTTTCACGATGTCCATTAATACGATGAAAGTTACAAAAAAGGGAAACCTTTTTCAGCTTCAACCCTACGGTGAGGGTGATCATCATTAGAAGGTAATATAGATAGCCTCTTATCCATTAAAGTGATTAGAATATCATGTGGTCGATTGATAGATTGGTCAAACCGCAATGGGTTTGGCTTATGAATAGGAAGATCATGTCTATTAAGTTTACATTTTGGATAATAAAAGGTATTACCATGATGTAGGACCTTAACTTTACCTTCATTAGGTGATGGATCTGAATGCACATCACAATCGGCTATGGAAGAAGCAACTAAACTTTCCTTATGTAAATGTGTGGTTGATAGGGGAGAATAAGGTATCATTCCAAATCTATAATACAAAGATAAAGCTTAGTAAATGAAACACATGTATCATAAAGTAATTATTGTTTAAAAGGAAATATGATACCACAAAAAATATGTATTGACTTTCCATATCAATAGGCCGATATAACAGTAGGTGCATGATTTATTTTAACTACAAAATATAATCAGACATTATCTTAGTATTTCCTTAATGCAAGGAAGGTAAATGCTCATATGTAACCTTAGGGCCTCTATGATGGCTAGAGAAGGAAAGAAAAGCTTTATCAAGTTTGAGGAAGGTACTCAAAGATCCACTAGGAAGATGGGTAAACCAATGCATTGCATCATTTATGAGGCTCTTAGGAAAATATTTTAGAAGCAACCTATCATTATTAAGTGAAGCCACAAGTTTCCAATAATTCTTGAAATGAAGGTAAGGATTCAAAGTGTCATTAAATAATTGGAATTAATGCATAACAAAATTCTTATGGAAAAGATACTGAACTATTTTGTGTTGAATTGGATTTCCATAAATAGTATTAGAGTCATTGTTATCATAATACAACTTACTCTCTAAATTTAAGGTATGCACTTTACATTGTAAATCACCTACCACATGCACAAGAGAGAGAACCTCTTGATGTGGTATGGCATAAATATTTAAAGTCCCATTCAAGGGTTGTACTTTACCATTAATAGTAGCCACAGGAACACTATTTTTATTTAAAACAATATGGGTTGATGTGTCATGTGAAGGAAAATTAGGTATAACACGAGGTTATACAATCATAGTCTCACATTGGGGATTTAAAGGAATAACATCATTATTTATAGCCAAAGTATCCACACTAGGATAAAAACACACCATTGTGTGCATTATATGCAATAAGAGGAGAATCCATATGTTCACATTTTCCAGGAAAAATAGAAATGATGTGATCATTATTCACATTATCATATACAAATGGTAAAGAAGAAAAAAGAAATATAATTTTTTTTCATTCATGGAGAAGAGTAGAGACACAAGTAAAATCATTTAGAGCATGTGTAAGAGGGATAGAAGAATAAAAATTAATCTGATCATTTTTACATTAACTTTTATGTCCCTATTAGAAGAGTAAGAGACATCATCAATTAAAGTGTAGATTGAAGGAACGTCGTCGTCAACTAAACTAGAAACACTCTCATCATCACTAGATTCTATAAGTTATATTGTATGAGTAGGAGAATTCACTTGTGGAGGAGAAGGGGCTTGTTTATAGTCATTATCCTGTCCTTTGAGATTAGAAGTGATACAGTTAGATTCACCATCATCATCATAGTGGTCAGAAGGAGTGGGAGGGACAAGCTCATCAATGTAATGTTCCACATGAGATACTCCTTTAGGTGTTAATGCATGGTCATGAATGATATGAGGTAAGTGACTAAGAGTAATCATTGGAGATGGGTCATAGCGGGGTGTGAATTTTGGAACAAGGGGATTGTTGGATTGATCATAATTATAGACAATATCATCCAGATCGAAATATGTATAAGGACAAAATGCTTTATAATCCCATAAGTGGCATGGACCTTATTAAAGGGATGGTAACCATTATGGATTCATAAGGCAAGAAAGAAATCCATGGTTAAACAATTAATAAGAAATGTAATGGTAAATATCATACACTCACTAGGACAACCCTACGGTTTTGGAAATCAGAAGGCCCAACCAAAAGAGCTAAACAAGACCCTATATTAGGTGAAGGGTTAAAAAAAAGTAGCATCACCAAATTTTTACTCCCTAATTAACTTTTTATGTTATGGAACTTCACAACGATAAAAAATAATGTAAGGATTTTTACAGGGGGTTATTATGATTAATTAAATTCTAAAATTAATTATGAAATATCATAACAACTCAGTAATACTTGCATTTAGTGATAAAGATATGATATAATCTCAAAAACACAAGAGGAGAGATGCACTTAGCTTTACAAAGTGAAATAGGAGAGATATGGGTGCACAAACTAGACAAAATGGGAGTATTGAACCTAAAGGTGCTTCATTCATGAGTCTACAATTGGAAAAATGCTCTCATTTGGAATCATACAGCTATGCCAGAATCAACTATATGACCTTGGACCTACTGTATGGTCTTGTACCTTCTTAGAGTTGGTCATGTAAATTTTTTCCCTTCGATTGTTTGGTAATGTGTGTCCCTGTTGAACCCTAAGTTTCACACAGTTGTAAAAACCTATAAATAATTTGAATCAAAATCAAACTCTAACATGGGAGGAAGAATCTACAAGAAGGTAAGAGTTTTGGTTGAATTGTAATCTATGCACCACCTATGTCAAAAATAATCTGAAGAGGCCTCAATTCACACATAGTTCTCCTCATAGCATTTGATATCTATATGTATGTAACTAGATTGGAAACTTAAACCACTTTGATAATGTTTGAAATGATTTTTCTCTTGCTAAGATATTGGATTGGGATTTTTGAAGAGCGAAGATGAACTCCCTGACCTGGTTGAGTACTTTAGAACTGTAGTAGTAATTTTCCTAATGGATTTGCATAAAATTTGGGAAGATTTAGGGAACCTTGAGTTTTTTGGTATTAGTATTTGCAATGAGAGCGCATGAGAGTTCTAAGAGAGTAAATAAAGTGATATGAACTTGTTTATATCTAGAGTTCCAAAGGTAATTTGTTATGGCAAGGTCAGGCCAAGGGGATAAAATGATCCAATAAAGACAAGAAAATTGAAAGAAAGGTCGAAGGATGTGTCGGTTTAAGACCATACAGGGTGGCCATGACCGAAAATTACATCATTTTTCATATTGTACGGTTTTGGATGGAGAGACTATGAATGCAATCTAAAAGATGTATCATGATAAACAAAGGTTAAATATTGATTTTATATATTTATATGTAGAATGTGAAGATGCATTAGTGTGTAGGGATAAGAAATTTGGGAGAGATAAAGTAAGATGTATTGAGAAGGAATAGGATGTGGATATTTGTCTTAGTGATTTACAAAAAAAATATGCTTTTTGTAAAACCCTAATTGCAAAGTAATTGAATGTACATTATGATACACAGATGTTAGATACAATATGACACAATAAATAAGGAATTACAATATGAAACCCTAAGTGCAAGAGAGAGAGTTAAGAACTTAGTTTGTGCTTGATCTAGGAGTAGTGCAAACAGGCAAAACCATTGAACAAGAAGATAAAAGTGCCACAAATGCTCAAGATAAATTTTGGAACTGTTGGACAGAGTTGGACTAGGGTGCCTAGATTGGGTCAAGGGCGTCTAGGCGCAAGAGTATACTATTGGGCGCCCATGACTGTGAAAGTGGTTAGAATCTGATTTTTTTGGTGTCACACAAGTGTCGTTGATAGTCGATGTTGGTCGTTTGTATGTCACACCTTAACCGCTAAAATACATGTAACCTACAAAACAAATATTCAGATGTAAAACCTACAATACCACATCAAATCCAAAAAATAAATATGTAATGTGGGGAGTTGGACTTACCCTAGTGGTCACCTGACTAAGTGAAATTACAACCGAGCATTGCACTAAATCTCAGAATTTATGTAGTTCTTATACGTGTGTGAAAGAATTGTGCCCTAGAATTCCCTTGTGCAACTGCACTTGACAGAGGTATGTAGCTATATGTAGCAATGTAGATAGATGTGTGGATGGAATAATGAACTTCCCCTTCCTATGTTGTGTATGCAGAAAAATGTAGTCCCTTGTCTCTTGTGAATGGATGTTGGATGGATGTCTTTAGTGTTCTTATATGCCTTTGGATGCAAGCTTATGTGATGATAGTATATGTTTAAAGCTTGGTTATTTTATTTTGGTCACATAGCTATGTATTTATATAATTCCCTTATTTGAATTTCATAATTGAAAACTGAAATGATCACCCATAAGAAAATAACATTCCCAAAAGATAAAAGAGGCCCAAAAAGTGCGAGTTGTTTTAGCGATCTCACACCATGACAAAAGAGCGTTAGGGAGAGAGGTCTTGTGTTACTATCCTTCCATGACTTCTTCCCAATTATACACCATTTCATATAGTGAGATCTTGTTTTTTTCCGAGTTATACCGTATTAGTTTCAAATTTATCCCGAGTTGTACTGATTGCAATGGAGATAGAATGCATTCTTCTTGCTGGAGGATTGTTCCTGTATTATGAAAACTACTATGTGAATTGTGTTGATATGAGAAATTAACTGTATCTCCCCCCAAGACATAGGTTCCCAGGGGAGTTCAGGAGTGCCTAGGTGCTAGTGTCTATATCTAGGTGTTGGAGTCTGTGTTGAACTGAGGACCCAAGTCATATTTTGGGTCATTTATGTAACTATAGCATGTGTTGATTTTGAGTTGAATTGTATTGTATTGTAGCTCTGAGATGTTGTATGGGGTGATTGATTCACTTAATGTATGCCCCCCTCGTTTTGGGTACATTCAGTGTTGCTCAGAGAATGCGACCTAAAGGACAGGACTTGATGTTGATCTAAAACTGTATCCCTACATGGGGAATGTGCATGGTAGAAACCAAGGCATATGTAAACAAAATGGCTAGAAACATGTGTTAGTGCAATCAAAGAAAGTATGCATGTGGAAGACAATGTATCAAGTAAGTAAGAAGACAAGATAGACCACGAAAATCAGGTTTTAGACATGGGACATCACTCACAATGTTACAAGAAAATCAGGACCGAAACGGCCAAAAGCATAAAATGTGCATACAAGACAAAGGGCATAGCCCGCAAACAATATCATACAATGGAAAACAATGACGAGAAAAGTGTAATAGACAACTTTGGTGGAAAATAGTCCTATAAAGTAAATGATGTACATGAAGCACCCGTTAGCATGTTAGAAAGATAAAGATTATGTCAAAGTGTGTATAGATCAATGGAAAGTAGTGTGCTAGTAAGAATAGGAAGTAGTAAATAATGAAACAATAACACATATGATTTGTAAGAGTACTAAATGTAGATTCCCCCAGAAGCATCGGTGGGACTAGTAAGAGGTACAGTGCCAAGCATCATAGATGCGTGTAAGGATCTGTAGGAAGTCTGCATTCACAACTAAATACCAAGTGAATGCGCATGTGTATGTACAAAATATATTGACATACTTAGTATATGTCTAGCATGCAAAACAAATTGTACATGTAAGTATAAGCAAGCAAGAATAAGTGTAACCAAGATATGCAGTATGACGTGAATAAGCGTGCTAGAATTGTATGCAATGTGAATGTGAAGATGGGAGAAGTGTTCCCTCCAATGTATGTATATGAGATGTGTATGAGATGAGGTTCATTTATAAAAGAACCCTCAATAATCAATAATGAACCATAGAAAAAGAGTGTGTCATCGGGAAATGGTATGAAAATGTGTGCTAGAAAGCTAGATCATGAAGCATAGAGTGTAAAAGGTGAATGTGGTGAGGTTCATTTCATATTTAGACCCTTAGCGGTCATGTATGAACCGTGGAACTAGAGTAAATCATAGGGTAGTAGGTTGTGTGAGAATGGAATGCTAGAAAGATGTATCATGAAGCACGGAGCGTGAAATGTGTAGTGTGTGAGATTGAAGCACGGAGCGTGAAATGTGTAGTGTGTGAGATTCATGGATGTAGGATGCCCTCAAAAGTCAAGTGTGAAGCTTAGTACAAGGGTGGGCCATAGGGTAATGAAAATACAAGTTGTGTATCAAAATGTGCATAACATGGAGTGTAAATCACAAAGTGTGATAGTAGAAAGTATAGAAAACTTATGATGCTAGGAGTGGGGGGAAAGAAAGTTGATGCCCCCTAAGTATATGAGTGATGAAGATCTATGCAGTGATGTGACAAATACCATGCTATGGTGACAAAACTTGAAATGTGTTTTGGCCATCAATATAAGGAATAGTTTGTTTGAAAAAGATAATTGGATACAAAAGTGGAGTAGGGTGGGGAGGGATATTGAATGGTGGTAGCTTATGTGGGATTGATAATTGAAATATCCCCAATGGGATATTACTTAAAAATACACAAAATATTGAAAATGTGTAGCCACATAAAATACTGATTATACCAAATTTTTACAGTTAGGACAACAAACTAAATAAACTTAATATTTCCCAAAATGACCACCCAAATTACTTGGAAATATAAAGAGGGCTTGATATTATTATAAATGACAAAGGGAAACTATTTTTGGAATATTACATATTACAATGTTGCTAGGAAATCACAACGAACCTAGACAACTGGAAAACTTTGTAGGTCTGTGACCCTCTAAATACAAGAGCAAAATAAGGGTCTTTGGAAATAACAATGGCAGATATAGGAAATAGTACTGCCACCTGCAGATCTGAAATGGCCGACTGGAAAAACATGGATAGGGG
This sequence comes from Taxus chinensis, assembly GCA_019776745.2. Taxonomy (NCBI): domain Eukaryota; kingdom Viridiplantae; phylum Streptophyta; class Pinopsida; order Cupressales; family Taxaceae; genus Taxus; species Taxus chinensis. The sequence goes on from CM034154.1 coordinate 197,754,612, forward strand.
TCGAAAAATGATGGACGCACCTTAGCGTGCTGCCATGCCCAGCCCAAAAGGCTATCATGAATCTGATTAGACCCATCTACTTGTCTTCCCCAAACGCCCCCAATACCCGCGAAATCCTTCACAAGATTCCTCTAACAAACTATCCCACTCTACCCAAATGGTTGTCGTGGATCTGATTTGCTGCCGTGATTCTGATCTGGAAGCCCACTGATTATCCTCTCCAAATGCCACCAAGAATCTTCAAAACCCTATCTCTAAGACCTCTGATATTGACTCTGCCACACAACCTTGAAAACAGATCTGGAATGATAGACTATGGTAGATCTCTCACTACCAAAGAATGCCCTGCTAGCTAGGGACGGGTCTCTCACCACCGAAGCTAGGGTCCCTATGGGATTTGACTCCACAAGTTGTAGATGCGTGACAGCAACAACTGCACGTGAAGGGGTTAATAAAATGTATATCCAAAAAGTGTCTCTCCTTTCTCTCCCAGCTCTTATATACTTCCCCAAGGCAAAAAAGCCCCAATAGACCCTAGACGCATTCCTTTTCCATGGAGGGGCCAATAAAATAAAAGTAACTATAGTTACTTTTTCCCTTTTTGAGTCGCCCTGCCCAAAAGTGACCCCCAACGCAAAACTGGGGTATTAAAACCACGGGGCCCCTTCCCAAAAGCTTCCAATTACCATAGCCCCCTGCGTCTGACCATAGCTAGTACTTGACCTAGCCTTTAGGCCTTTGACACAAGAAAAGGGGACATTACAATAACATTGTAGAAGACTTGAGAGGAGGAGGTGTTGGATCAATTTTTAGTGGAGGTTACTTAGGAGTTCGTGATGCGGTATAAGACTTAGTAGGAGGTGATGGAGGGTGGACCTTAAGAGGTGATTTCTTAGTTGCATTGGGTTATATAGGAAATGCTTAAGTGATTAAATAATGAATATTAGAAGTGATGGCATGATTTTCATTATACATAGATGAATCAGATTTAGGAACCCAAAGGGATGTAGCAATTGGAGATGAACATGTATAATTTTGTGTAGCAAATGAGGCAAATTTGTTGTTTGAGAGCATAGATATCATTGTGATTATGTCCATTAATGCGATGATAATTGCAATATAGATGACCTTGATATTTTACAAGCCAATAAGGAGGATAGTAATGAGTAGATGTCAAGTTGATCAATTGATGAGTGAGGAGATGAATAAGAATATCTTGTTTCTTATCATTTGAATCAAACTTGAGAGGTGAAGGTAGCAGTAAGGCTTAGGGTTCATTGACATGAGCACGTGTAGAAGACATAGAGGTGGGATGAGATGTAGAATAAGAACAAGCATGGGCTTGAGAAGCATCCTTGAGGTCTTGGATTTCAGCTTTAAGAGATGTAATCATGGATTCCATAGTCTGAATATTATCTTGAAACAAATAGTGTAAAGATTGAATAGACTCTAAGATGGGTTGATTAGATGGAGGATTAGGGCCTATAGATTCATCAGATATATGATCGAAGATGGCACTTACTTGAGCGGGTGATGTATTGAAAGGAATATATATAGTGTTTATGGTTTTTAGAGAACCTCCTTGCAATTGGGATGCATTTGAAGTAAAGTATGTAAAGAAACTAGAGGCTTTTTAGGAGTCATGAGAGAAGAAAAAGAAGGATCTGAGTGTATTTGAATTCAAGTTCACCAAATGATTTAACAAAAATAGAATTAAAGCTAGACCCTAATTATAGAGTAAATGAATGTACACTATGATATACGACTATTAGATACAATATGACACAAGCAATAAGAAAGTAAAATATGGAACCCCGAGTGCAAGAGAGATAGGAAAGGACTTAGTTGGTTTGTGCTTGATCTGGGACTAACCAAGGATGGGGAAAATTGTTGACCAGGAAGATAACAGTGTCGCAATTGCTCAGGCTAAATTTTGGAACTGTCAGACAGAGCTAGACTAGGGCACATGGACTAGGTCAAGGGCGCCTGGGCGCCAGAGTCTGCTACTAGGCTCTCGTGACTATGAAAGTGGTCAGAATCTGATTTTTCTGGTGTCACATAAGTGTTGTTTATAGTCATTGTTGGTCACATGTATGTCACATCTTGAACATTGAAATACATGTAACCTGCAAGACAAAGATTCACCTGTAAAACCTACAATACCACATCAAATCCAAAAAATAAAGATGCAATATGGGGAGTCATACTGACCGTGATGATCACTTGACTCAGCAAACTTATGACAAAAAATTTCATTGCATTTCAGACTTCATGTAGTTCTTGTAGTTGTGTGAAAGAATCGTGCCCTAGGATGCCCTTGTGCAAGTGCACTTGATAGTGGGTTGTAGCTAGATTTAGAAATGTAGATAGTTATGTGGATGGAATAATGAACTTCCCCTTCCTATGTTGTGTATGCAAAAAATGTAGTACCTTTTCCCTTGAATGCATGTTATATGGATGCCTTAAGTGCTTATTTTGGTCACACAACTATGTATTTATATGATTCCCTTGTTTGAATTTCCTAATTGAAAATTAATAGGCCAACCCATAAGAAAATAAGATACACAAAATATAAAAGAGGCCCAAAAAGAGCAAGTAAGGTGGAAAGAAGTCAGGAGCACCCAGAGGGGACGAGGGCTCCTTAGCGTTGGCATCCTGGATAGGGGCTGGTGTCTAGAGCCATAAAATATAATCAAGTAAATTCCTGACTGGGCTATAGGGTGTGTAAGACCAAATAGAAAACAAGAAACATAGATAAAAGGCCAAAGATAGTTTTCAATTACTATTTTCTTTCTTAAGAATCATGCAAATACTAGTATGCTTTTAGGACCTAGAAATGTACCCAAGTGTGTGATTTTGTGTCTACACTTAGCAAAAGAGCATTATCACAACTAGTAGTGTCAAAAGATGAATTTCCAAATTTGATTGTCTATAGTATTATAACACTTGTATATCCATTTAAAATAAGTATACAGTAAACATTAATGGTATATATTATAGACATGCATTGTGTGAAATATAATAGCATACGAAAATGCTACAAACCTTAGCTCATACTACTTGTCTTCTCTATTTTGATCACTTCTTGAAAATGTATAATGTAATTTGGTATCTAAAACTAAATGTCAAGTGTCTTAAACGAGAGCCCACGCAAGGTATTCATATTATTTTGTAAGCCCCTAGCCTAACTATTTGATGCAAGGATATTCTAAAATTCTGTTTTAGATAATCATGAAGGTTTTCTAGATGGTTTTAAGTTGTCACACACTCTAGTTCTTCTATAATCTTCTTGTTGGAAATATTTTCATTGATGTCAAAGTAATGATGATTTCAAATAAATTAACTTACATGTTTCATATGTTGGAAATACTTATCATTGATGTCTAAGGAATGAGTTAATCAAGAAAAATATATTGCAGTTTTAATTTTGCATGCCGCGCAACAAAGGAAGCCATTTTGTAGTGCTTCACGGGTTTCCAAAAGCCACACAACAAAGGAAGTCATTTTGTATTGTTTCACAGGTTACAACAAAGGAATTCTTTTTGCATTGTTTCATGTGTCTTCAAATTCTGCACAACAAAGGAATTCATTTTGTAGTGTTTTGTGGGTCTTCAAAGTTGCACAACAAAGGAAGTAAATTTGTAGTGTTTCATCGGTTTGAAGACAAGTAAATGTCACACAACAAAGGGGGACCATTTTTAGTATCCCATGGGATTTTGGAGGTGAGAACAACATAGAACAAAGGATGTGTGCCACGGAACATAATAAGTGATCCATAGTGTTCTGCAGGTGGTAACAAGTCAAAATATCCGCGTAACAAAGGATTTTCTCGTGAAAATCTAAGGAAATAAAAAAAATGGGCCTCAAAGGTCTAGGAAATCCACAGAAAAAAGGTGAAAGAAAGGGGCCATGGAGGTCAAGGGAAGCTGTGGAACACTGATTAGGATAAATCAAGTCCAAAGAATTCATGGAAAGCCACAGAACAAGGTGAAAATAGTGAAAGTCCGCAGAAGTCAAGGAAAAACTCATAAATTTAAAATATTAGTCTGGAAAGGCCGACCCATGTCTTGCATCAAACAGAATGTCATTCGGACAACCCTTAGGATGAAATCACACCTCTTCAAGAGATGAAAATGATATATAAGGACACATAGTTTGAAATATTTATAGGTGGATGAGTGGATAAATGGTGAAGTGCCAAAGAAGAAGAAAGTGTGAAATAAAGGTAGATTTCAAGGGAATGAATGAGAAATCATTAAGAGTAGATTTTGAGGCATGAGGGGAATAATGAAGATATATCATTAAATCTCAATGAAGATTTTGTGAAGGATATTTATTTAACTATCATCCAATAAAGAATTTCATTTGGAGATTGGTGCTTCCTTAAGAGAAGAGATTGGTGTCCCTTGCTAAGTTGGTTTTTAGAAGTGGGGATTGGTGTCTCCAGTAGATTGATGCCTAAAAAGTACTTATAAGTGGGGATTGATGTCTCTGGTAGGTCAGTACCTATAAATTTCATAGAAGTGGGGATTGGTGTCTCTAGTAGGTCGATGCCTACAAATTGCTTAGTAATGGGGATTGGTGTCTCCAATAGGTGGGTACCTACAAAAAAATTTAAAAGATTTTTATTATTTTGTGACTGAATTTGGATAGTAGATCCAAGTAGTCTTTTCTCTATGGTTATCTATTAAAAGGGTTTACACATAAATCTTATGTTTCATAATTGTTGGATCTTGTGTGATTGTTGTTATTATGGATATTAAGTTTAAATAAGTAAAGAATTTTATTATACTACTTCACCCCCCTCTTATTATAAGTGTGTGTTCATCAATTGGTATCAGAGTGGGTTCTTTCAAAATAGTTTAACCAATGGAGGGTAGATCTCAAGAGCACACATAGCTAGTCAAGAAGGTTTCTCCTCAAACAAAGCTTCATTGTTTGATGGATCAAACTATGCATTTTGGAGCATAAGAATGCGAACTTATCTAATGGCTCTTGGCTTTGATATTTGGCAGTCAGTTGTGAATGGTTATGTAACTCCAGAAACTCCCCTAACACACACAACTGGAAAGAAGGCTAGAGAAAACAATGCAAAAACTATGAATGCAATCTTATGCGGACTATCTGAATCGGAGTTTTTCAAGGTAATGCAGTGTGAATAAATGAAAGAAATTTGGGACAAACTCAAGAGAATATATAAAGGAAATGAAAAAGTAAATAAATTCAAGCTTCAAACTCATAGAAGACAATTTGAGGGTTTGAGAATGATAGATGAAGAAAACATTGCAGCTTATTTCCTGCATGTGGATGAAATAGTCAACACCATCAGAGGTCTTAGAGAAAAATGATTGTGAAAAAGGCATTAAGGTCCCTTTCCTTGAGATTTAATTCCAAAGTTTCAGCCATTGAAGAAATGAAAGATCTGGATACTCTAACAATGGATGAATTGCATGGGATTCTAACAACATACGAAATGAGAATAGAAAAAGAAAAATCATCCAAGCATGAGGAATATTTCAAAGCTTCAAAGAAGGTGAAGAATGAGGAGCCTAAATCAAAAAATAACTCCAGTAATGAATCATATGCAAAGGAAGCTCATTTTTTTTAGAAAGCTTCAGAAAGGATCATGCAAATACAAAGGAAAGATACCCTTCAAATGTTTCAACTGCAAAAAAATAAGACATTTTGTTGCTAAGTGTCTATATGCAGAAAATAACAATACTGATGATGATGAAGATCATAACAAGAAGAAAAGAAGAAAACATGATCAATATAAAAATGGCTACAAACAGGGAAAACCTTTGAAATGAAGAACTTTCACAAGCACAAGAAAAATCTATATTCCAAAAAGGATAGTAGATCATCTTAGGAGAACGATGGAAGTATTTCAGATAGTGATGGAGAAGAAATTTCATTCATGGAAATAAAATAAAATGGGGATGTCTTGGAAAATGAAGACAAAAGAAAAGAAGAGAAGGATTCATAAGAGGAATAATATGTTGAAGTAGATGGGGAAGTGGATCTAGAAGAAGAAAGAATTTGTGTCCTAAATGGGATCAAGAAGCTTAAGAAAAGGAATCTAAAACAAACATTACAGATTCAGAAATATGAAGAAGAGGATTGTGATTTAAAAGAAATAATCACTAACCTAAATATTCAAATTGGAGAGGCAAAAATAATAGAGAAATAAGTGAGAATTCAATTGAAAACAAAAGAAGAAAGTTGTGAGAAGTTAGAAGGAAGGAACTAGAAAAAAAAAACTACTAAGCTGAATAGAAGCCTCAAGTTTGAAATTATTACTGAAGTCTCAAGTGATATTATCAATAGCCATATATCACCATTTATCAAGACTGGTCTTGGGTACAAATAAGATCATATTACTACCAAAAAATACCCCAAAGTGCCACCAAAGAAGGAAAATGAATAAAATCCAAACATTTATGCAGATGCTCTCAAAAATACGTTCAATAATAAAAGTTTTAATATTAAGGAGAGTCGCGTTCCACATAATACCGATATTCCTCCCAAAGGCAAAATGGATAAATTCAAAATATCTTTCCCCCTAAGAAGTATAATATGACCAGGTTTCAAAACTATTTCTTTGGTTATTGTTTTTCATGTAATCACTTTGGTCATAAAGAAATAGATTGTAGGACTTGTGTAAGAAATTTTAGTTGGAACAAGAACATAAGTTTTTATGGGTTCTCAAATAGAAACTAGAATTCATTTTCCCCTTTATCAAATTATAATGAAAATGATATTCTATGCTATAATTGTAAAAACTATGGTCCTATAGCATGTTTTTGTAGAAGTGTTTTTATAGAATTTCCCAGGCATGAAAATAAAATGAATGACCCTACTAGAAAAAAAGAAAAATTTACGAATGTTCAGGAAAGGAAATTAGAGAAAGATAATCAGAATAACAAGAAAATTGTGCATGTACAAACTGCCCTACATTCTCTAAATGAAGAAAATTAATGGTACATTGATAGTGGTTTCTCAAGCCACATGACATGGGACAAAAACAAGTTTATCTCTCTAAAGGGAGTAAATGGAAGCATTGTAAATTTTGGAGACAATTCTACAACAAGGATAATTGGAAGAGGTACTCTTAGTATTGATGATGGAAAGACAAAAATAGAGAATATCTTGTATGTTGAAGTTTTAAAGCATGATCTTCTTGGTTTAAGTCAAATGTGTGATAAAGGATACACCATCACATTTTATCCTCAAGATTGTGAGATCAGAAAGGCTAATACAGGAAGATTAATTACATATGTAAATAGAACAATAAATAACCTATGAGTACGCAGTGAGATCAAATGAGAAAATGCTACATGGAACAAGAAAATGAGAGTTAGTTATGGCATAGAAGAATGGGACACATGAACTGTGATAATTTATTGAAAATAAGCTCTAAGAAAATTGTAAGTGATATGGAAAAGATTACTAAACCTTCAAACACTCTTTGCAAATAGTGTTAGCATGGGAAATAGAAAAGGTTAAGCTTCAAGAAAAAGGAGTACTCAGTAGTAAATCCATTAGAACTTGTTCATACAGACCTTTGTGGGTCTACAAGAACACAAAGCTTGGAAGATTGTGGAGGTGAGTTTACCTAAAATGAATTTGAATATTTTTGTGAGCATCATGGAATAAAGAGATATTTCTCATCTGCAAGGAATCCACAACAAAATGAAGTTGTAGAAAGGAAGAATTGAACCATATAGGAGACGGTTAGAACAATACTAAATGATTTCAAGATATCAAACAATTTTTGGAGAGAAGCAGTTTATACAACATTATACATTCTGAAAAGAGGAAAAATTAGAGTAAACAACAACAAAACACCTTATGAATTATGGAAGGGTAGACCAACAATAGTCAAATACTTCATTTTTTGGGATTAAGTTCTATATAAAGAGAGATGATGAAGACTTGGGAAATTTTGACTCCAGATCAAATGAAGGTATCTTCCTTGGTTATGCTTCAAGAAGCAAGGCCTATAGATGATAAAATAAAAAAATTGAACAAGATTTTTGAGAGCACAAATGTAAAAGTGGTGGAAGTAAGATATCAAAAGGAAAGAGCACAAGAAAATGATTACCCAAAGGAGGCAAGCTATAAAGAAGAAAAAGGAGAAGAAGAAAATGAAGAAGAAGTGACTAAATGAAAGGATACAAATGCACAATCTAGATCTGTCTAGAAGAACCATTTAGAAAAATCAAATTATTGGTGATAAAAATGTTGGAGTACAAACTAGAAGAAGATTAGCAGTTGCATAAGAACACAAAAAAGTGTCCTTACTATCTAAAATAGAGCATAATGGATTTGTATAAGTTTGCAAAGATGAAGCAATGGATTGATGCTATGGAAGTAGATCTAAATTAGATTGAAAAAATATAGACTTGGGAACTTGTCCAAAGACCAAAAGACAAAAATGTGATTGGCACCAAGTGGGTTTTTAGGAATAAGTTGAATGAAGATGGCCAAGTAGTAAGAAATAAAGCAAGATTAGTTTGTAAGGGGTATGCTCAAGTTGAAGGTATTGATTTTGAAGAAACTTTTTCTCCTGTTGCAAGACTAGAATCTATTAGAATATTTTTGGCATATGGTTGTTTTAAGAACTTTAAAGTCTATCAAATGGATGGTAAATTTACCTTTCTCAAAGGAAATTTAGAACAAGTTTATGTGGAACAACCAGAAGGTTTCATATTATCCAAAGATAATGATTATGTGTGCAAACTGAAGAAAGCACTTTATGGGCTGAAACAAGCCCCCAAAGCCTGGTACTAAAGCCTTGACAAGTATCTACAACAACAAGGTTTCAAAAGAGGAATTGTTGACAACAAAATTTACATCAAGACTGAAGGTAAGAATCAATTGATTGTTGTAGTTTATGTAGATGACATCATTTTTGGAGGAAGTAGTGACAAAATGTGTCAAGAATGTGCTATGGAAATGCAAGAGCATTTTGAGATGTCCATGCTTTGTGAGTTATCATTTTTTCTTAGTTTACAAATTTCTCAATCTAGCAAAGGCATATTTATCTCACATACCAAGTATATCAAGGAAATGTTAAAATGGTTTAGGATGGAAGATTGCAAATCAATAAGCACTCCCATGGTCACAGGCGTAAGTTAAGCAAGGATGATGAATCTCCTGAAAGCAAATCAGACACTTTACAAGTCAATGATTACTAACCTACTATACCTGACAACATCAAGGCCAGACGTTATGCAAGCAGTAGGCATGGTAGCACATTTTCAAGAAACACCAAAAGAAACTCATGTGCAAGCAGTCAAAAGAATATTTAAATATCTAAAGGGCACTTTGGAATATGGTTTGTGGTATTACAGAGGTGAAGATTTCACTCTAAAATAATATACAGATGCAGATTGGGAAGGAAGTGTTGATCATAGAAAAAACACAAGTGGAGGAGCATTTTTCTTGGCAACAAGTTAGTATATTGGTTAAGCAAGAAGCAGTGCTTCTATTTCTTTATCCACAACAAGAGCATAATACATAGCAAAGTGTCATTGTTGCACACAAGTTATTTAGATGAAGCAGACATTGAAAGACATCAAGGTAGAATTTGATCTTTCCATTTCCATATTTTGTGATAACACTAGTGCAATAAATATTTCAAAGAATCCTGTTATGCACTCTAGAACAAAGCATATTCCTATCAAGTATCATTTTTTAAGAGAACAAGTAGCAGACAACATTTAAGTTGGAATACATTACCACAAAAGAGCAAATGTGGGGATATTTTCACAAAGCCCCTTCCAAAAGAGCCTTTTGAATATCTCAAATAAAAATTGGGAGTGATATCTTTCTCATCCATCACTAAAGGAGAAGCATCAATTCAGGGGGAGCTAATCGCTACATTATCTTTTTTAACTCCATAGTAAAGATAACTCAGAGAAAGATCAAGCTGATGAATATTCTTTGTGACAGATGTGATTGTCCATTTGCCATTGATGTCAAAGGGGGAGAGTTACAGAAAGAGGGAGAATTACAGAAAGGGGGAGCATTATGTTCTTGCTATCCATATTCATAGGTAACCTCCATGCAAGGTTTCCATCAATTACAAAGGGGGAGATTGGTTGAAATATTGTCATTGATGTCAAATAAATTAGCTTATATGTTCCATATGTTGGAAATAATTGTCATTGATGTCTAAGGAATGAGTTAATCAAGAAAAAGTTATTGTAGTTTGAATTTTGAATGCCACGCAACAAAGGAAGTCATTTTGTAGTGTTTCATGGGTTTTCAAAAGTCATGCGCAACAAAGGAAGTCATTTTGTAGTGTTTCCCATCAAAGTTGTGCAAGAAAGGAATTCATTTTGTAGTGTTTCGCGGGTTTGAAAACAAGTCAATGTTGCACAACAAACGAAGACCATTTTGGATTGTTTCACGTGTTTTGGAGGTGTTGTGCCACAAAGGAAGTATGTTTGCCGCAAAACAAAGGGAGTGATTCATAGTGTTTGGTAGACAAGTCAAAATATCCCGTAACAAAGGGGGACCATTTTCATGGAAAGTTTGCTAGAAGTCAAAAATGGAACGCCATGAAGGTTTACAAAAGTCGTGGAACAAAGAAAGATAAAGAGTCCATAGTGTCATCCGCAAAGCCAATAAGTCAAAATATGGGCATACGAAGGTCTAGGAAAGTCGCAGAACAATGGAAGTCAAGAAAGGGGCTGCGAAGGTCAAGGAAAGCCTATAGAACAAGGAGAGGGATAAAGCAAGTCCACGGAAGTCATGGAAATATGCCGCAAAACAAGGTGAAAACAAAGCAAGTCCGCGAAAGTCAAGGAAAAACATCAGAAATTCAAAATATAAGTTTGGAAAGGCCGACTCATGTCTTGCATCCAAAAGAATGTTTTTGGGCCAACCCTTGGGAAGAAATCACACCTTTTCAAGAGATGAAAATGATATAAAAGGACACATAGTTGGAAATATTTAAGGGTGGATGAGTGGAGAAATGGTGAAGTGATGAAGAAGAAGGATGTAAGAAATAAAGGCATATTTCTGCAAAGGGATGAATGAGAAATCATTAACAGCAGATTTTGAAGTATGAGAGGAATAATGAAGATATATCATTAAAGCTCAAGGCAAAATTTGTGAAGGAGATTTATTTGATTACCATCCACTGAAGAAGTTCATTTGAAGGTTGGTGCTTTCTAAGAGAAGAGATTGGTGTCCCTTGTGAAGTTGGTGCTTAGAAGTGGCAATTGGTGTCTTCAGTACGTTAGTGCCCAAAAAGTGCTCAGAAGTGGGGATTGGTGTCTCCAGTAGGTCGGTACCTACAAATTACTTAGAAGTGGGGATTGGTGTCTCCAATATGTCGGTGCCTACAAATTGCTTAGCGGTGGGGATTGGTGTCTCTAGTAGGTTGGTGCTTGCAAAGTTTTGTAAAAGATTTTCATTATGTTGTGACTGGATTTAGACAATAGATCCAAGTAGTCTTTTCTCTATGGTTTTTCTCCCGAAAGGGTTTCCACATAAATATTGTGTTTCATAATTGTTGGATCTTGTGTGATTGTTGTTATTGTGGTATATTAAGTTAAAATAAGTAAAAGATTGTAATATACTAATTCACCCATAGTATAAGTGTGTGTTCATCACTTCCCCCATGTTCACTTTCTCCATTATGCAATCCCTAGTCATCCAAAAATTCCTTCTTGTCATGTGTGGCACAATTCATACCCTATCTACATGAATCTTGCATATTACCCCATTCATCTCACCCATGTATGCATTATATAAGTTCCATATTTGTTGCATATTTCTAGGGGTCAATGTGAGGAAGGAATCATAAGAACAATGAGCCTTATATTGAAAAAGTGTTGAACATTCATTTGTATTCTAGATAAAATCAAAAAATCATTCTAGAGAATTCATTGAAAAACACAAGTTTATAATTAAATACACATAACAAAAGACTAGTTTGCATGATATTAAAGCTACTCCAATCATTAAAGTTACTAGTTCTCAATATTATTATTGTATAATGGCCTTAAAATTTGAGATAATTTTGTTATTCTTTTGTTTTCCACAAGCTCGTTGGCAAAATAATTTTCGCAAGGACAAATTAGCTAATTTTCACCAACACTCTGACACTATGTTCCTCCTCCTTGTGAAAGTGGGTGCTCCCTTTATTAAATGTAGATAAAACAAATATTGTGGGTAGTTTTTAAGCCAGAGATTATATAGGACTACTCCACTTGACTTGCAGCAAATTGTTTTCTCCTAGAGCTAGGGAGGAATTTTCTTGAGAGATGAGGTAAGGGGAGTTAGAACTTATAAAAGAAGGGGTTAATCTTGTAAGTAGGTACTAGCATAGTTTCACAAGCATTAACCGGAATCAATCCACACTCAATTAGAAGAAAAAAAATTGTTAACGATGACAAGACACAATAAATCATGGATGCAAATTTCCATTAATCCATTTGTCAAAGGAAAAAACACCTTCCTTGGTTGCACAAGATTATCAAGTGCACAAAGCCGAAAATTAGAGAGATAGAGGAAACATACAGACAAGGAATGGAAGAATGTTATCCTTTATTTGCTTCTTAGTAGTTCAATAGTTATATACTTAAAGACTCATTATTGACAACCTTTTGTAATGAGGGAGTCATACAATATATAGCTTTACAAAATACTCATCACATACCCCTCACATGAATTTTAACTTGCCTTTACAACTTGTGACTGTTCATATCCCTAGGAAAGAAAAGTGATTTCCTTTTTACTAATTGAAGGAAACTCATTACAACGTTGGACTAATATGTCACATTTAAATGAATAAGAGGAAATAGTGGAAAGTAAACCCCCTTAATGAATAATTAGAACATGAGAAAAGAGAAGCAAGGGTGGGAAAGAAAGGAGAAAGGAGATAGCTATGCCGAAGAAGATGATGCATCTACTAATGAAGATCCACCTGCCGAAGGACTCTAGAAGAGTTTTCTTGGAGAAATATATATTCCTTTGAACTCTTTACTAAAATGATTCACTAGAAGT